>JAJIZL010024963.1:29096-112232 GCA_023969395.1 Amblyomma maculatum | reverse complement strand
CCACAGCAACTCAACACAGCTCGCTTGTCCTCATCCGTTGTGAGCTTGTTAGCTGCGCACGATAACTCAATGCGCTCGACATATTCTAACTTCGACGACTTTTCCTTGAGGTCGAACTCCCAAATACGACTTCCGAAGGCCATTCTGCACGGCAACCGGCGTTTGCACGGGTCAGACCGTGCTTCGTTGCCACTGTAGTGAACGGACACCGAGTCGAGCTGCGCTGAATCAACAAGCGTTTTATTGAAAGAATATGCCGCTGAGAGTTTCAGAGTTCTATCTGTAGGAAGAAGGAAAAGAAAATGTACGGGCCTTCTACTGGCTCTGTAGCTGAGCCACCTCCGCTGCCTCGTGCGGACAGAAGAGAAGAAAGGAAAAGAGGAGGGAGAGAAAGACGCGCGCTGCAACAACAGCCGTCGTCCACCACCTAAGCGGTGGAAGGTGCAATGACGGCCTACAACAGATAAACATTCGGTGGCTGGCTAGCCCCCGCCGCAAACGGCGTTCACCTAGTGCCCCAGCCCCGTAGGGCCAGGAACTGCCACTCTTCACTACCTCTGAAGCTAAAATTTTCAGAGTACCGCATTCGTTTTCCCCGTGCCGCCGGCTCGCCTACTAGCTGATGCACATCACGTGACTTCGCGTCTCCATATCCCTTCCAAGCACGTGCGCGGAATACGTGTCTTGCGCTCAGTTCCTCATTTTTCGATTGTCATCATCATCATCAAAACGTTTTATTTCCGCCTGAATGAGACTTCTTTTTCAATCCTCCGGCACGCAGGCCTGAGGGAGCCGTACTCAGGAGCCTCGCAAACTAATGTCTGGTGAAGACACATTGTTGATTCACGGCCTCAGCCGCCAGACGGATGGCTTGCATTTGAGCGCGGTTCTCGCTCCGCAGGAAGGTCTCCCAGGCTTCTCTATCTATATTTTGCTCGGCGCCCGGGCTGCCAGCACATTCCCAATTTATGTGGTCTAGAGTACCCCTCTCCCCGCATGTTATGCAACACTGATCTTTCTCCTCTTTGAAATTGTCACGTATGCCCAGAAGGGGTTTATATGATTTCCCCCTTGTATTCTTCTCCACGCAATTGCCTCCTCGTTTCCGGTGGAACGGTCGGGCGGCGGATAGACCCTCCTGCTTAGCTTATAATGTTCCGTGACCTCGTTGTATGAAATCAAGCTATCTTTCATGTCTATGCGATGGGGCACCTCTACGGACGCCCAGTGATAGAGGGCTTGGGCAAGCTCGTGTGCAGCCTCATTTCCTGCAATAGACTCGTGAGCTGGAATCCATATTATTTCTATATTACGTTCTATCGGCCTCGCCTCGAGGACGCGTTTGGACTCTTCCGAGATTCTTCCATTCCTAAAGTTCCTCACTGCATATTTGCTGTCACATAAAATTGTCCTGGCCTTGGTACCGATGCAAGCGAGTGCTATCGCCAGCTCTTCCGCCGCACTGGCATCTCTTGTGCGGCTCGAAGCCGCAATAAATAATGCTCCTGCCCCGTCGACAACACACAAGGGGGTCGGTCTCGCCTGCCTTTCGTTTTATTTAAGGGGGTCTAGCCACCCCGGTGTCCATTTTTTCCTCTGCATCTTCTGTCATCGGTTCCGCCTCCGGCGGTTTTTGCGCTACCGCTTGCATGGGAGGTGCTACCGGCCTCGACTTGTTGTCTTTTAATTCTGCTATAATGTTCATCAACTCCATAATTTCGGTGCCTGGCCTTTTTAGTTCTGCCTCTTGTTTCCCTATTTGCGCTTTCAACTCTGCATTTTCATTTTTCAACTACTCTTTCTGGGCTAGCCTGGGAGACCTTGCTCGCGAAGCTTACCGATTTCTGGATTCCCGCCTTGGGTAGCCCCGGGTCCTCCCTAGAGGGCGGGCTCGGAAACTCCTGATCCGTCAGTTCCGCCCCAGACCGGAATCTCGAGGGCTTCCCGGAGCTGGACTTGGTCCCGGATACGGGCCTTCCCTTGGGCCCATTCTTGGGGTGCGCTGCTCCGTCTTTCCCATCTTCTCGTCCATTTGCATCTTTCGTCACCCCGTAAGGCTTCCTATATATCTTCCTGTCGCCCAGCATGTGGGCTCCCCCGCACAGCTGGCATACGGGGGTGCACGTGCACGTGTCCCTGCTCCGGGTTCTCCTTGCCACAGCCACGGCACTTCGTTGGGTCCGGGCACACGTCGGCTCTGTGTCCCAGTCGGCCGCACGCCACGCACACTTCCAGCTTCTTCTTGCATAACCAGCATTTCTTGAATGATCCCAGACACTTCAACCGTATTGGCACCTCGCTTCCCTCGAAGAGAATCCGCAGCGAGCCGGATTCCCCGAGTCTCCGTGCACCCAATATCGGCGGGTTCGCGTCGCAGTCCAATGTTTCCCTGATTAGCTCCATGCTCATGGTCATAGGAATTACGTGTATGACTCCCTTGCCTGCGCCGTCCGGCATCGGATCATGGGTGTCCACTTCCACTGTCTTCCCTCTGATTGTCAGTTTATTGGCGTCTTGATACTTCACAGCCCTGTCCGATTGTTTCTCGCAGTGTGCACGTCAGAAATTCTGCTTTACCTCTGGTGCGGCCCCACGCCTGAGTCTGGAAGTACGTTTTCTCCGTGCCTGAACAAAAAGAGGGAACTGCATCCGTGGTCAGCGTATCTCCACAGAACCGACAGGGAGAAATTTGTGCCATCAAAGAACACCTTCTTGTACGAAATATGCATGTTCATTGGTTTTAAATTTTGTTCGTTTAGCCGCGGAAGAAGCGCAAGAAATATTCAACGTGAACATGGTTCGCCTAATAGCAACGTGTATTTACCTCCAATGCCGTATGCGGCACGTGCTCAGCAATATGCAAATTCCATTTTACTTGCAGAATTTTGGAAAACCTGCCCTCACGTTCAGTTAAACATCCAGCTAGCCGGCATAAGATACATCTACATTCTGCTCGTACATGCATGCATGCATGCATACAATGAGCTCTTCCTTTTTTATTTTTACTGTGTCGGGCCTTCGGTCCTCGGCTGCGGCAATACAGTCATGCACTTAAAACTCGCGCCAAATTCAGGCGCGGCAGCTCATGCGCGTGAGAGCGAATCCGCGCTTTGGAAGCCGGTACATAGACCTTGGCCGGGATAGTGGTTTCCCGATAAGAAGGCCGCGCGACAGGGGGGGAGGGCTTTCTTTGCTTCATCCGGCGTGGACAACGTTTGGCGGGGCGTACCTGGACGGAGTGTTCTTTCGTCGTGTCGTGTTTGGACGGGGATTCCGGACGTTCGGCGTGAGTGCCTGATTGTGCTGTTGTCCCTTCCAATTTTTCTGTTCCGTGCAGATTGTTACCTTCACATTGTCGCGGTTTTCCTTGTTTCTGTTTATCGCAAAAGTACCGACTTCGTTATTCTCCTTGTGTTTGTCCAAAGTAAAAGCGGTTCGCCAAATTTGGTCCGTGGTTGTCCGTTGTACGGATTATTGCGCCTCGCGGACCCTCCCCCTTTCCGGGCGAAGGCAGTGGCCTTCAACTGTTAATTTATTTATATTTATTTATTTGGAAATACTGCCAATCCCAATCGGGATTATTGCAGGAAGGGCACACAAATTTGGAAATACACAACAAAAGTACAACAATATACAGCGTTACAACGGTTTGAAACAGTAGTACAGTTAATAGCAAGTATTTGATAATAACGGATTACAAATAATATGAGAGTAACTAAAAAAATGCCTGAAAAACACACCACAACGAAGCACACTTGACATTAACATAGAGCACTGAATGAGTTTGAACTATGATTATAACTGACATTGTAAAACGAGTAGGTGGGCTTCATAAGACTGCAAAAAAGTTTCTAAAGATGAACGTGTTATACATGATGGTAGGTTGTTCCATTCTCTAATTGCTGTCGGGAAAAATGTACGTTTAAAACAGTCTGTGTTAAAGCGATATTCTTCCGGTGTTTGCGAATGTCTATGTCGTGTTGCTCTTGTGTCTGGTTTTGCAATATACCTCGAAGTATCTATGTTTATCATTTTATGAATGAGTTGGTAAAGCAGTTTCTGCCGTGCAAGCCTGGCGCGGTTTTGTAACGTGAGTATTCCAGCTTTGTTTATTAGTTTTGTGGGTGAGTCCGTTTGTCTGTACTTGTTATAGATGAATCTAGCAGCTTTCCTCTGGACGCCCTCTAGTTTTTTTATTAGTTTATCTGTAAACGGAAACCAGGCTATTTGCGTATTCAAGTACGGGTCTGACAAAAGTATTATACGAAAGTAATTTAATGTCTGATGGGGCGTCTCGGAGGCGCCTCTTAAGAAAAAAAAAAGTCGTTTTAGTGCTGATGATGTAATGAAGTTCACGTGAGTGTCCCATTTAAGATTATTTGATATAATTAGGCCTAGGTATTTATGCTGTGTAACTGTGGGAAGCGGAATGTTGTTTAGTGTGTATGAAAATTCGGACACACTATGTTTCCTGGTAATTCGTAACACGGCTGATTTTTCAGTATTAATGCTCATCTGCCATTTAGCGCACCATTCACGTACTGATTTTAGTGCATCATTAAGTGCTACATGATCAATTGGCGAATTTATTTCATGGTATAATATACAATCATCAGCAAAAAGCCTCATATTAACACGAACGCTAGCAGGTAAATCATTTATGAAGATTAGAAATAAAATAGGAGCTAGAACGCTGCCCTGGGGTACACCTGACGTGACTTCAGTTATTGTGGACTTTTCACTGTTAAGCTCTACAAATTGTAACCGGTCAGATAAATAGCTTTTGATCCAGTTAATGATTGTTCCTTTGCCTAGTGTGGATTCTAACTTTAGAATTAATTTGTTATGCGATACACGATCGAATGCTTTAGAGAAATCTAGTAAAATCAGGTCTATTTGCTTTTGGTGGTCGATGCTAAGAGAAGCATCATGTATTAGTTCCACTAGTTGAGTGACAGTGGATAGGTTTTTACGGAAGCCGTGCTGAAATGGTGATATAATGCGTTGATCTTCCAGGAATGTTGTTATATGTTTTAAAATTAAGTGTTCCAGTAGTTTACATGCAGTACTTGTTAGTGAAATGGGCCTATAGTTACACGCTTGATTTTCACTTCCACTTTTATGGATAGGAATTACCCTTGCGATTTTCCAATCTGCGGGAAGGAAAGATGAGGCTAAAGATTTGTTGAAAATAAGGCATAAGTATTTTGCGACCCATTCCGCATATCTTCTAAGAAATGTGTTTGGTATTTTGTCTGGTCCGGGTCCTTTTTTGGTATCTAAATTTAGCAAGAGGTTAAATACGCCAGCCTCGTCAATTGTTAGTGGTTCAAGGCATATGTTGGGAGCTTTTATGTGTGGTAAGTTGCCATCATCTGTAGTGAAGATCGAATGAAAGTAATTATTCAGTGAGTTCGCTCTGGCTTTGCTTTCGTCAGGACTCATTTTGGTCGTATTATGTTGTTTTGGGTTTAAGTAGTGCCAAAACTTTCGCGGAGAGCTCTTGAGAAAACTAGCAAGTTTGCAAGAAAAATAGTCAGCTTTGGCGACTTTTATTTTTGATTTCATATTCCTGATTGCAACGGAGAGAATAGAAGTTCTTGTGCTACTGGGTTGTGCTTTTAAAGATTTTCTCAGCCGCTTGACTTTGCGTTTGGCATGGATGATGTCACGGTTGATCCACGGGCTGTGCTTATTTGTTTTCTTAGTTTTAACTGGCACAAAGTTACCTATGCAAAACGATATAATGAGTTTGAATCTTTGCCACAATTTTTCAGTGTCGGTATTAGTGTCTAAGGCGAGTTGTTCAAAAGAAGAGAATTCAAAAGACAGGTGATCGAGTATGCTGGTGTCATCTGCTTTGTGGAAATCAGGAAATGTTACGAATGATTTCGAGTGCGTTAGAATGTCATGAATAGGTACATTGCATAATGTTATCTTGTGATCTGACATACCATCTAGAAGCTGAAATTTTGCTTTTTCTGTTGGGAAGTGATCACTAAGGAAAACTATATCAAGTATGTTTGAACTGCCACCTTGTACACGAGTTGGTTTATTTATTATTTGACATAAATTAAACGTTAGCATGGTATCAAACAGTATGTCTGCGTGTTTAGAATGATGTTGCATAGTGTTCCAGTTAACACAGGGTAAATTGAAATCGCCCAATAAGATTAACCTCGATCCAAGCAAGTGCCTAAGCATGTAAGCGTGCAAGGAATGCAGAACATCGGTGTTTGAAGACGGGCTGCGATACACGCAGCCGATAAAGACTGGTCGCGGTGAATACAGGAGTTTGCAAAATATTGCTTCGACATCTTCGACGTCAGGCAGAACCTCGAATGGGATTTTCTTTTTTATTAGGATAGCAACGCCCCCGCCACGTGTCAGCCTATCCTTTCTCACAATTGCATAGTTGGGGAGAGTTGTTTCGAAATCTTTTATATTGTTTGTTAACCATGTTTCTGTGATGGCAACAAAATCAGGGCTGATGCAGAGGAGGAATGATTCAAGGTAAGTTGTTTTGTTCACTATGCTGCGAACGTTCATGTTAGCAAATGTTATTTCGGAGGCTGAGGCGGGTGGCGGGAACGTAGCGACCGTGTTTCGGCTCTGTCGTTTTTTTGGTTAGCAGTCCGGGAATCTGTTTCAGTTGAAGCGACACTGTCTTTCTGGTTTTTATGGTTAGCCGTCTGCGTGTAAGATCGAAGCAAAACAATACTTTGTGTCTCGTCATCCCATCGGTACAGATCATTGTTGATTCGTAACTTATCGAAAACCAGGGAAGCTTTCTGCCCTGAATCTTTCATTTCCTTACCAGTTTTCCAGAGCTTTTTTCTAATTTCACGCACTCTTGCTGAAAAATCTTCACCAATCGAGTAATCAGTGTTTTTTAATTTTGTACAGGTTCTTAAGATTGCAGATTTGTCTCGAAAACCCCGCAGCTTTAGAATTACAGGCCTGCATTTTGTCGCTTCTGGTTTGCCCAGCCGGTGTATTCTTTCTATGGCTACCTGTTCAACCTTTAGTGTGTCCCTGAAGATTTTGCCGTTAACTAAATTTTCAAGTGAGCTGTTACTTTCCTCGGGGTCCTCAGGGACCCCATACACGATTAAGTTATTTCTTCTCGAGTGGTTTTCCAGGTGGTCGATTTTCTTTTCAAGGAATGCCACTGTTTCCTGCAACGTAGCGACTTGGTTTAAGCAGGTGGAAACCTTATCATCAAGAGACGTTAGCCTTTCTAGTTTGGTGTCTATTGAAGTGAGCCGCTCCTCTTTAATAACCTTCAGGTCGTCTGCAATTTGCTGCAACTGTCTAGCAAGTTGTGATATGTCGGGACCAGGGTTAGTTTCCACGTCTCCAGCAAGCAGTAGCAGTTGTACAAGATGGACAGATAAATCATAAAGCAATGGACACGCAAGCCGAGGGCACGGCAGCACAATCAAACAAGGGTTATTCGAGCGGATACATTTTCCATAATGTTTGCTCACCTGCACCAAGAAGACAAACGGATTAGACTGCATAGTTGCAGCGCTGCCGTGCCCTATGGCTCGCGGGTCGTGATGTCCGGCCTTTATATTCGCCCACGAGGCTTGCAGCGCCGCCAGTGTGTCGCTGAAGATCGCCCGGGCTTCTGATGTTGATTTTCCAGGGCGGCCATGCTGTATCACATCGTCATGAAGCACTGCAGCCGGCAAGCAGCATGCGCGATGATCCGGTTTCTTTGCGTCGACGATCGTAGCTGGCGTGACAGGCGCGTCAGTCCGTGGCGGTATCAGCACCAAGACTCCGATTAGCTGCACCAAGAAGACAAACGGATTAGACTGCATAGTTGCAGAGCTGCCGTGCCCTACATAAAAATGTACATAAAACTCTATGCACAAATTTATTAGTTATTTATGTCTAGTTGTACGTTAAAGAAACTCAGGTGTGGAAATTTCCGGAGCTCTCCACTACGGTGTCTCAATGCATGAGCCGCTTCGGGACGTTAAACCCCATAAACAAAACAGCCGTAGTTGTGTATTCGCAGCTGGACACTTTCGGCAAACCCGCCGAGGTGGCGGAGTGGTTACGGCACTCGGCTATTGCGTCCAAGGACGCGGGATAGAATCCCGGCCTCGGCGGTCGCTTTTCGGTAGAGGCGAAATCAAGGCGCCCGTGTGCTGTGCGGTGTCAGTGCACGTTAAAGAACCCCAGATGGTCGAAATTTCCGAAGTTCTCCCCTACGGCGTCTCTCATAGTCTGCATCACTTTGGGACGTTAAACCCCATAAACCAACAAACAAATCAACCACTTTTGGCAAATATGTGTCAACCAGAGATGCCATGAATGTGCGGTGTCATTTTAATTTTTGCCGCTGGAAAAACATAATGAAGTACCATTACACAATGAAAAGAACAATATTTACAACCACGCGGTAGCCATGTTCTTTTTGTTTCAGGGTGAGATTGGGCGCGACCAGCGCGTTAGTTGTTCTTCACTTAGTGATGGCGTCGCTAAAGAATTAAGTTCACGCAAAACAATATGCTACAACAAAGCCTGCTTGGCGTTCTTGGCACAATGACGACGATACTAAATTGTATGTTAGTTCACGCGGTCTCGGCGAACCTGCTGCTTGACGTTGTGTTGCTTATACAAAGCGATTCACCGTGTCGGACCGTAATAAACTCTGCACCTCGCCCTGCGTGACTTTACCGCGTTTGGCACAATGGCGTCAGAGGACGGCATTCTCAACGACTTAACAATATACGTACGCTCTCTTGCGATCTTCGCAGACATGCTATTTCACACTCCGTCACTTTTTAATGTTATAACACCGCTACCCTGCGCTTAGAACACCAGTTGATCCAAATGGCCGGCGATTTACAAGAGCAGGCTCCTTGAAGTGTTCGCCGGTTCACCCACGCACTTCTTTTCCCATCGATTGCGGACTAAAGTGATAAATTTAGTGACCACATAATCACTGGTGGTACTGTTCTGAATAAACATAACAAAATATTTCAGTTTTGCTATCTTCAGAACGTATTAGAAGTCTACGAATGCGGCCTCTCGCCATTCAGACGTCGGCTGGGTCCAGCGGTCTGGAAGGAAGATGTCGCCGGTGGACACTGAACTACGGCGAATGCCATCTGGTGATAACAAACACAGGCATAAAACCTGGCGCATGCTCTCTTCAAACACACCGATGACACGGCGCGTGACTATACAGTCTATCACAGATATCTATACAGTTATAAGGGAAACTAACGGTAATGCTTACTGAGCATTGTGCTTTGACCTTTCTCGGCTGCTGATCTTGATAGCATGAGAGCTATCGAAATCATGGTGCTCTGTGATTGGTCATTTATGTGAAGTGGACTCTATGACAATGTCACAGTGGTAAATAACTTTTTTTATTGCTTCAGATGAAGGAAAAGGCGCAGTACCTGTCACACTTATTTCTGTGGACATCTGCACCGCGCTGTAAGGAAAAGGAGGAAGGTGGGAGGGAAAGTGGATAGAGAGAAAGAGGAGCCGTAGTGGAGGTATAGTGCCTAGAATATACTAGGCACTATAGTGGAGGGCTGCGGAGTAATTTCGACCACCTGGGGTCTTTAACGTGCGCTGACACCGCACAGCACACTGACGCTTCTTCGTTTCGCCTCCATCGAAACGCAGCCGCCGAGGTCGGGTTCGAACCCGGGCACTCCGGCACAATAGTCGGGCGTCTTACCACTGCACCATCCTGGCGGGGCAAGTAAATCATTTGAATTCGGTTTCTGACGGTGACGGGGTTCTTGTCTGACGATTAAATCTAAGCCATGCCAGGCGTGAAGAGGCGAACGGCACAGGTTCAAGGAAATATCAGCAGATGAGGCGAGAGGAGCAGTTTTGAGAAAAAAAATTAAAAGTTGGATTCCGTGTATAGTTATAAGGTACCAGGGTTAAAGCGCTTGATGTCATTTTGAACTACAACATCGCCTGCAGAGCTAGCCTTTTACCCGCGCCCTTTTCAAGACGCTTTTTTCAGCATGAGCACTTTTTAGCGTCTTGTGGCGCATTTCTACGCGTCAGCAACGGTGCCAGAAAAGCCCGTGTGTCATAAACCTCCGCCTTTACGGTCAACAGAGGTGTGGGATACCCTTTGCGGTTACCAACCGTACCGCTATGAGGTTTGAGGACACAGTTAAAAGTTAGGCCGGTCAATGCGTGAAGTACGTGTGTCGGTGTGTGGTTGAGGATTAAGTTCAAGAAAGTCACTTTTTTTTACAAACAATGGGGTACTTATAGTCAGTAGTCTAAATAATCGAACACACACACACAAAGAACGCCACGACATGATAATGATAAGAAGACGGCTCGGTAAATGACAAGATGGAAAAACCGATAATGCACAAAGACTGCGATAAAATAAGACTATAAAGACAAAGCAAGTATTACACATATAGTAAGTAGGGGCAAGAGCGACACAGAAAACAAAGCAATAAATACTAAGCCAGATCAAAGATCAAAACAATAATGAATTACCGAGTTTCTGTGGCAAAAAGGAATTCTCACAGCTTTCTTATTCGATGAGGCGTTGTATAGTCACAGATTTGATCGCTAGCGGCGGCCGTACATGATGAGGAGAAACGATGAGTTGATCGTGGGGTCGGCGGAAAACAAGGCACTTTCCCATAGGGGGCAGCCGCGACAGTGGCCCGGAAGACTGTCGCGGGCGTGCAGCGAGTCGCGGCTCGTTGCGCTGGCCGGCCGTTGCACACGGAGTGTCAAGTCGAAGTATGCTCGGAGGAGCGGGGAGATCCCGTAAATTCCGCTATATATGTGAGGCAAGAGATCCCGCAACTTCCGCTTTATATGTGATTCGGCTTGTGACAACGTGGCTATTTTTCCATGACTTCCGCCGCGCAATTCCCAATGCTGATCGAGCTATTTTTCGCAGATAAGCTACAAGAGAAGTCTGAAATGCTCGGATACTCACTGTACACAGAACTACACCCAGAAAAGTCTAAATGGCTTGCAGCTTAGCGAACTCACAGAAAGGTGGTTAGGTCCTTCCTGGCTAGCTTCTTCGTGGAAAGCAGAAATGATTTCCTGCTTTATTGTCAAGCACAGAGTGCCTAGCTTTTTGACAGGAGCAAACGTTTGCTTGACTCAAGACGAAGAATATTTTTGGACCACATATTCAGCTTGATGTTATCATGGCGCCTAAGAATGATAATAATTACTCCTTGCATATATACTGCATTTTTGTAGTGTTTCGGTTTATTTGAAGTAGTTACTTCAAGAACTTTTAGAAAGAATATTTTTTACTGCAATGCACATTTCTTGGGTCACCATTGTGTACAGCTCAGTCCATGAAGCAGCTTATTTTAACTGCAGAACTAACATAAAAGCCTTATATTGCGGCTTTATGCTAGAGTGTGAACCGGCAAATGATTTGCAAACACTGATTTGAAACAATTTTCTTATTGCTACAAAAACTGAATCAGGGTATATTGCACCTGGCTTTGGGTATTTACAGAGACCGAAAGTCTTGACCCTTGTAATAAAAAAGAGGAGAGCCTTAACCTTCCCTTACTTCAAATATCCCCCCCCCCATTTTAAACAAAGAAAAAAAATGAAAACAGAGTTTCTACACGCATAGCCAGGAATGACATTTTGAAATCCCTGCTTCTTAATCGAGACGCAGATATGTCTCGCTATGGGTGGTTACAAAGCACGACTGCAAGGCAGGTTCCTCCCTACGAAAAGGAATAGAGGAGGAAAAGAACCACATGAAAGAGGTAACACAGTTCAATGCTTGCAGTTTATTAGGTTACTCAAGTACAGTTTGAGTCGTGTGCACATAAAATATATATTATTTAGCGAAATGGCCATTGCTAAAATTTATATCTTTCATTTTTACGCAACTACTGACAGATAATTATCTGTCCTTAACCGCCTGAGAGCTGCTGAACATGATTTTAAGGGTGGTAGAAAGGTTTACAGAGTTTCTGTCTAGCCGTTGATCCAATACGGCGAATAGAAAGAAGCGTCGATTGGGAAACGTTATTTAATAAAGCGTGAACTGGGGAAAAACAAGGGTCACAGGCATGTGATTGTGATTGACATTTGCGAGAACCGCTCAAAGAGGGCAGTATGGCGCTGTCTGGAGCAGGCGAGTTGCGAGAACTGGCACGGTATTTTTTCTTGATTGTATGAGTAATCCCCCCCCCCCCCCCAAGAAAAAGAAAACTACTTGATGCAGAACAGTGTTGCCTCTTTTACATTCCACCCGCAAGCGGTGCAGCTAACCACGTGCTGAGCTTGATTCGTTTACGCGGATGGAACTTAGTACGTGCGTGGTGGAATACTGATACTCCGTTCGGGTAACACTAAAACTGTCCTACTTGAGACAAGTGGAAGGGTGAGAAGCTGGGCTATTATAGGAACTAAGCGAGAAAGGAAACAGGGTCATGGAAGCGGCTGAGCGAACTTAGCGACAAGTAGCAGCGACGCCGCGAAACTTACCAACGTTTCGGAACTGGCCGCTTGAGCCGCCAAGACGCTCGAAACAGGCTTTGACGTCGTCGCGACAAAACTCGCGAGCGCGTTTTCTTGCATGTGAAAACAGGCTTAACACATTAAAAAAAAGCGAGAGTGAACATGTAATAGTGGACGCCACGAGCGCTGATGATGTCCTGCCTTCGTGTTTGTCATTTATTTTGTGATTTATAAATGACTACATTCCTTCTGTCGCCGCAGTCCTAAATTTATTGGCTGCTAATTTCAGCTGTGGGAGAGCATGATTCCGGTTACTCAAGACATGGCCAGCACAGAAGAACGGCTCACATACACGAGGTTGCTTGCAGAGGCAGCTGGCCTGAGGGTGAGGAGCTGCGAAATAGTCAACTGCTCTTGCTCACCACAAGAATACATAGGTAAGGCTAAGTATGATTTGAAGTGCCCTAAAGTGTGCCCTCCTCCCCCCCCCCCCCCCCCCCTGCCTCTTTTTAGTGTTTCAAACGGCGCGCGCTCATTTTGATTTATATTGGCGCTCGCACGTGCAGCGCGGTTGCGAACGAGAGGCATGTGATCGGCGCAGAGTGAGGGTAGCTAAGGGCGTCGGAAGCAAGGCTCGAGGATTTTTCCCGGCGGGAGCACTGCTCGGCCCGGTTGGCAGTCGGCGAGCGGCACGTTCCCTCCTAATCAGACGGACGGCGGAGTGGAGCCTTGAATGGACGAAGAATGAAGCGGTGCTTGCGGAGATTGGCTGGGCGTTTTTTTCGTGATTTGCTGCGATGGGGAGTCAGTGTTACTTGTATCACTCGGAACCGTTTGGCAGCCTCGCATGCGCTATTCGCGCATCTTTCCGCTTTAAAGCCCTGATCTCCGTTCTGTTTCAATCTTGACATTGCGCTGTCGCGAGCGGCGACAGCATTATTCAATTCGCAGCATCGTCTGATGTTATGCCTTTGCAAAGTGCCTATTACGGCGAAAGCCTTTAATGGCTCATACTTTCAGCGTTCGTTTGTCCGGTCACACTATAGCTGTCGATGAAATGACGTAATGATGACGTCATCAGAACAATAAAGATCCAGTGTACACCGGGAATCGAATTTCCATCACATGGATCCTAAAGCCGAGTGCTTTGACCAATTGCGCCATGACCATGATCATGAAACGTGCTATATAGTTCTTTTCCAGCATGAGGAGGATAGAGATAAATAGATAGTTACATAAGTGTAAATAAATAAATTCGGCCTCCAACTGGAATTGAACCATCAACCCTTTTATCCCCAGCCGAGCGCTTTAACCATCTGCACCACGTTCGGGATCTTGAAACGCACATCCTAATTCTCCTTGTCTACCGTGAGGATGTTAGTAGCGATGACAATGATACTGAAAATAGTGATAATGACAATGATGATATTAGCAATGCATTATAGCAGGGAGATGTTTTTTTGGTAGCGGTTTGACAACGAGGCGGCTGTGTACACCTGTCGGGAGGGGCTGTGGGATGGAGATCGCCTATTGGGTTGACGTTTAACCTGTCAACGATGAGGCGGCTGGGGTATGTCCTGGAGAAGCGATGAATTCGGGCTATCTTGTGCGCTTATATAAGTTCGGAAAGAGTGTTGTAAATGCCCAGTTGGAGGAGGTGTTGTGTGCTAGCGTATTGTGGTAACCCTAGGGCAGCCTTGTACACCGAGCAGGTGATGCTGTTAACTGCCTTGCCATTTTTTCGGCAAAGGTGTTGATAGGGATAGGAGTAAACTATCATGCTAGCGAGGAATGCCCTTGTTAGCCTGCAGAGGTTATCCTCCATCATGCCTCAACGACGTGTGGAGATGCGGCGGATAAGGCCGATTATTTGGTGAGCTGTGGTGCCTGCTTCCGAGTTGTGTATTATTCTTTACTAGCATGCCCAGGACACGAATGGTCAGGACGGAAGTAAAGGGTGTGGGTAGACGTAGAGCGTGAGGAGCTCATGCGTTGCGAGAGCGGGTCGGCGCACTCTCCTGTCGCGGGTGACAAGCAGCTCCGATTTTTTTTGGGGAGCATGTGAGGCCGTTCGCCTGTACACAGGTGTGGACGGTGTCAATGGCTGTCTGGAGGGAGCTTTGGATGTTTCCGTCTGAAACAGAGTTGGTCCAGAGGGGGATATCGTCGGCATATAGGGAGTGCTTAACGTGAGATATGGCGTTTAAAAATGGGGGAAGGCCCCTCATGTTGACGTTAAAGAGGAAAGGGAAGAGGACTGCACCTTGTGGGGTTCCTCTGGTGCCCAGGGCAATCTTCTGACTCCTGAGTTCTCCAATGTGGAGTTCTGCGGTTGTGCAGGAAGTATGCTATGTAATTGTAGGTACGGGTGCCTACACTCATCTGAGCGAGAATCAGGAAGAGCGGCCGTTTCGCAGTAGCGGGTGAGGTAGTCTGCACAGACCACGATTTAACGATTTTCGCCGGGAGACTATAGTAAGGGACTCATAAGGTCGATTTCGACTTTCTGGAATGCACCGCGAGGTGGAGTCACAGGATGGAGCCGCCAAACAAACTATAACGCTGCACACTCCAATCGTACACAATAACTCTCCACTCCACAAAATGTTGCAGTTCTGTCCCAAACAAACAAAACGTTGTTTTTGAAAAGGTTCTTAAATGCTACACTCATCACCGAAACAGTAGTGCCAGTGTCTACTGACGCCATTGTAGACAAACCGTCAACAAGCACATTAAAAACGCACAAAAAAGGAGACAAGACGACGGAATCGTGCTTTTTTGTCTTGTTAGGCTGTAGGTACACACTATCATGAACAAACTAGCTCAGATTCAGATCATCCTGAAGCATATTAACTTTATTCAACATGTGGCAGATAGCGGAATGCCAGGCAGCAGCGCACACTTTCCAGCGACCTCACCTCCATCGGCTGCGCTGGCTAGTTTTCCTTCAAAAGCGGCGAGTATCGGTGCCGTGGTGGCAGGGAACGGCGCACACGAAACGAAGGAGGTGGTGTCACACTATAGAGAGAGGTGGGAGAATGGCTGCGGAGTCTCGTTTTACATACGGCTCCTCCGGGTAGGGTCTTGAGGCCGACAAGTGTCGGTGTAGGCCTGTTTGGCGGGTCGGCTCGATGCCCTCGCAGGATTTTACCGGAATGCTGCGCGCCGATAGCAGTAACGGGAAATGTGACCCACGACACCACAGCGGTAGCATACGGGAATAGGACGATCAAAAAACGGCGCGTCATTGGGCTAACGCATGGTAGGACGCGGCTAATATCTGAATGTTGATTCCGGGGCAATGTAGCTGTCTGGCGGTCGGCGCGATGTACGGTCGGACTAAAACGGAGGGTCTCTGCCGTGTGATAAGAAAACCGCCGGTAAATCTCGTCGGGTCTTGGTCGCCGGCTGCCTAAGTCTTCGCTGCAGGCGAAGTCAGTGTCATTCACTGGTGTATACCTGGATATTGGTGGGCACGCACGTGCATGTGCAGGGCCGGGTAAGCTGCTCATGTCGTGGAATCTCATCCGGAACGATTTCACGAATGACGCACAGGAGACATTCAGATGGAGAGTCTTCCACACTGGCCACAGTAGTGACATTTGTCAGTTGCCCACACTGCGGTGTAACGCGGCGACTGTTCAGGGTCTCGGATGCCTGGCAGTGTCGAATAACATCGGCGACCAAACTAAAATTATCCTTGGGGATGTGGAAGTAGTAGACGTCTTCCGCAATGCTTCTGAGCAGATGAGCTGTCTTATCTTCCTTGGTCATGAGGCTGTTTATGGGCTTGCATAATTTCAGTAGTGCCTCGATGTAGGAGGTGCAAGTCTCACCTGCTATCTGGGTCCTCTGGGCAGGTGTCTGGTCAGCCTGTCTCTTCTTCATAGTTAGATCGCTGAAACATTCTTTGATGACTGGTAGGGCTTCTACAAAAACCTACCAAGTGATCAGGGAGTCATAGTGGTTCTCGTACCACATCAAGGCTGTCTGCGTCAAGAATACGACATTCGCGAGCTTCGCCACCTAATCCCAGTGGTTGAAGCGGCTTAGCCGTTCTAAATGAATGAGCGACTCGTCAACATCTTCCTCTGCTTGACCGGCAAAACAACGAGGCTCTCAAAAGGTAGCATCGCGTCCGAGGCGGTGGGCGGAAGATCACCAGACGGGGACAGAGGGTCTTGTGTTGATGTTCGGGACTGCTCAGTAGACTGCTTCATTGTCATTGGAGCAAGAGGGAGACCAGAGAGGCGAAGGCTCCTTCGAGGCTCCAGCTGTTGAGGATGTGTCGTGAGGGTAGGCGTACTCAACGCCTGTCACCAATTTATTACTACGGGGTTGACATGGGAGCGATGAACACGTCGAAAAGGCGGGGAACGCATCTGGTCAACGGCTGGGCGTCCGGAATGAGAATCGTTCCAAACTTCTTTCTCCTTCTCTTCTGATATCAGCATCTTCTGAGGACTGCTACAATATTGATCTAATGTATGATGACTGTCGCAGTCGTGAATTCAATAATATTACGGAGTCCTGTGGTTATATTGACACGTGGGTTAGAGGTAAAAGAAGAAACAGAGCGTAATCAATAGAAGTAGATGACGCTGAAGTGTAGGCCCGTTTTCTGGTGGCCACGTTCCCTTGTTCAGCTCTCGGTGCCCTTGTTCAGCCGCCGCAGTTCCCTTTCAGTGTAACAACTGTTACACATCTGGTGGAGGTGTGCGGTGCGTTTTCCGACCTGAGTACGCCTATGAGATAAAAACGGAACTCACACCAGTCCATCAGCGCCCAAGCCGCCGCTTCCGCGGTCAGTCACCTGAATTCGGGCCTCTTGCCACTCCGACGGGGATGACGCAGGCTCAACCGACGGTCCCCCTTAAATGGCCATAGATAGCAGGTCCCCGGTGCCCATCCTCTACTACTCGCCACCAGCACTGCCATCGTTTCACGGCTACTTGTATGAAGATGCGGAAGAATGGCTAGGCACCTTCGAGCGGGTCGCCCACTACAACAGCTGGAGCGACGACCGTAAGCTTCATAACAAGTATTTTGCGCTCGATGACTCCGCTAAGTCATGGTACGAGAACCACGAGAACAACCTGTCCACCTGGGAGACATTTCGACAAATTCTCTTAGCTACTATACCCAATGCAGACCGCCGGGAGAAAGATGAAGCTGCGCTTCAGTCCCGTAGCCAGCGGACTAACGAAATCGTCCTCATGCATGTTGGGGAACATGACGTGCCTTTTCAAGCATGCTGACCCCTCCATGGCGGAGGAGACGAAACTTAGCCATATCATGCGTGAGATCTAGCAGAGCTTTTCGCCGATCTTGTGTGCAGTCCACCGCGTACTGTTGCCGAATTCCTCACTGAAGCGCCGCTCCTGCAACGAGCCAGGCAATACAATAGGAATGTAAGCACGCTTGGGCCCGCTGTTTCTTCGATGCTGCTAAGGAGTGATGCGGCCTTTTTACATGACCTACTCAGGTCGATCGTCAAGGAGAAATTATAAGCCTTCCCACTGCCTGCCAGCGCGCATTCTGTTACATCGCTGTCAGAAGCTGTCCGGGATGAGGTGCACCTGGCTGCGCAGCGGCAACAACTCTCTGAGGTTCCTAGATAGACTGATAACAGACCTACCTATGCATCTGTCCTCTGCCGGGTGCCCGCACCAGGCTATGACGTCAATACCGCGACTCAAGCAGGGCAGCAGACTGATCTTTCCCGTATGCATGCTCGACCAGTGCAGGCTCGATCAGCGGCTACAGAAATGTGTTGTGTGGCGTGTACCGGACCGGCGGCCCCTCTCTGCTACCACTGTGGTGAGGCGGGTCATCTTTACAGGGCCTGCCCGTACCGCCGAGTGGGTTTGCGTGCTTTCGTGCTCAACGACCCTTGCCCACGGAACGGTGAACGACCACTCGAAATTGAAGCTCATCTGTCGGCCCGTCAGAGGCCTGGAACATATGGTCGCTGTGAGTCTAAGGTGGTCATCTCCGCTGTGTTACCGTCCCTCAAGCCCTCGCCGAGACGCCAGCTATGCTAAGCGGCATTATCCCAGTCCACGCTGGGAAAACTAATTCCAGCGGTCTCCGGGGCAAGGCGGCTGCTGTCGGGAAAATTGAAGATCCTCCGCCGCCGGTATACCGATGCGCTGATATCTCACAGGGGCAAGGTAGCGACAGCATCCGACGCGCTAATTCTGATTTGTGTGGGACAATTGACGGAACTGAGGCGATCGTTTTACTCGATACTAGTGCAGACTATTCAGTGACGAGTCACGCCGTCGCCCAGGAATTTAGCAAAGTGTTGACGTCATGGTTGGGGCCTAGCATTCGCACGGCTGGAAGTCACCGTATTGGAGGTCCCCTCATTAGACCGGCCGGAAGATGCACAGCCCGAGCCGGCATCCGCGGTTTCGTCTACGTCGGTGAATTTGTCGTCTTGCGCAAGCGTTCGAGAAATTTCATCCTGGGCCTCACTTTCTGCAAGCAAGCGGTGCTGTGATCGACTTACACGAGGCGAGGTCACATTTTCGACGAAGCAAGCCGTGGCGCACAGTAACATAGGACACCTAGGAGTCAACACTCTGCGTATTTTAGAAGACGACGTAATGCTGCCACCACGGTCAAGTGTGCTGGTGTTAGTGTGGAACGACTCGTTTCAGGAGTAAGAAGGTATTGCGGACAACCACCTTCGCTGTTGCTCGAGAAGGGAGTAACGATCGCGCGCGGTCTTGTCAAACTGAATTGCGGCTGTGCGACAGGTTTTCTGACGAATTTCACCAGTGAAATTCAGCACCTCGCCAAGAGAACGGCCATCGCCCTCCTCCATGACGTGGATGGGTTGCTTAATCTTTGCCCCTTGGAGATGAATCTTCGCGATGATGCCGCACCACGTAACGCCCTTCAGAAGGTTAAAATCAACCCAGGGTTGTCACCTCATCAGAAAAACATTCTGTCATCGCTGCTACTTGATTTTAAAGATTGCTTCGCGACGAGCTCCAAGGTCGGACGTACGCCGCTAGTCAAGCATCGTAACGTCATCGATTCGGCCACGCCACCAGTTTGTCAGCGTCCATACCGTGTTTCGTCTAAGGAGCGGGAGGCTATTAGAACGCAAGTCGATGAAATGCTTACAGACGATGTTATACAGCCGTCAACGAGTCCGTAGGAGTCGCCGGCGGTCCTGGTGAAAACAAAAGACAGCACGTTGTGATTTTGCCTTGATTACAGGAAACTGAATAATGGTACTAAAAAGGACGTATATCCACTCCCCAGGATAGATGATGTGCTTGACCGGCTCCGAGACACCAGGTTCTTCTCTTCCTTAGATCTGAAAAGCGGGTATTGACAGACCGAGGTGGACGAGCGAGATCGCGAGAAAACGGCTTTCGTGACACTCGACGGTCTCTAGGAATTTAAGGTGCACCCGTTTGGAGTTCGCTCCGCTCCGGCTACGTTTCAACTCATGATGAACACTGTTTAGCTGGTCTAAAGTGGCAGTCGTGCGCTGTGTAGCTGGACGAAGTGTTCATCTTTTCGTCTAACTTCGAATAACACTTGCAGCGATTGCGCATTGTCTTACAAGCTCTCCAGTCTGCGCAACTAACTACCAAGCCAGAGAAATACCATTTCGCCTTCGAGGAACTCCGTTTCTTAGGACATGTCAGCGCACAAGGTGTTTCCCAGGCCCCGACAAGACTTCCGCCATCTCCAATTTCCCACGCCTAATCAATAAGAAGGCCCTCCGATGTTTTTTGGGCCTCTGCCTGTTTTACCGCAGCTTTGTTAAAGATTTTTCTCGTCTAACTGAGCCATTGACAGCCTTAATTTGAGATGACATATACTTCGTATGAGGATATGTCATCCCAAGACAAAGCCCAAGACAAAGCCTTCGAGGAACTCCACCGCCACCTTCAAAGTCCACCAATACTAGCTAATTTTGACGAGAATGCAGAGACTGATGTCTACACTGACGCCAGCAATGTGGGCCTCGGTGCGATCTTCATACAGTGGCAGGACAGCGCAGAACGAGTGATTGCCTATGCCAGCTGCATACTTCTCGATCGGAATGGAACTATTCGACTGCAGAAAAAGTGTCTTGCCCTCATCTGGGCTCTGAGTACGTTCCGACCATACATCTACGGACGACCGTTTCGGGTTGTCGGTGATCATCACTCGCTATGCTGTCTAGCCAACATTAAAAACCCTTCTGGCCAGTTGGCCAGATGGAGCCTCCAGTTGCAGGATTACGAAGTGACGGTCGTCTATAAATTGGGTCGGCAGCACCAATACGCAGACTGTTTATTACGAGCTCCCGTGGAACCGGCTAAGCAAGATATCACCGAAGATTGCCCTATTATTCGTGCCATTAGCATCTCCCGTATCGCGCTGCTTGAACGGACCGACTCCGAGTTGGCGCCACTCATTACGTATATGGAGGGTTTTAATGCTAGTGTATCTCGTATGTTTCGCCGCGGACTACAGTCCTTCATTCTTTGGCGTGGAGTCCTATACAAGCGCAACTTTGACAGCAACAAGGAGACGTTTCGCTTTTGTGCAAGCCCAATTACGCTCCGAGATCTTGAGCGCTTCTCATGATGGACCATTCGCCGGCCACTTGGGGGACAGTCGCACACTGGGAAAGGTTTGGTTGAAGTATTATTGGCCCAGTTTACTGCCATCAGTGCGTAAATATGTAACAACATGCCGCGATTGCCAATGGCGCAAATCTCCTCCTCTGAAACCAGCCGGCTTTCTGCAGCTCATAATACCCCAAAAGACCCCTTTTCATCAAATTAGCATAGACCTCCTCGGCGCTTTTCCGAAGTCGTTCAGAGGAAAACGGTGGATTGGGGTCGAGAAAGAATATTTGACACGGTACGCTGGGACCACGTTACATGCAAACGGTACTGCTGCTGAAGTCGCCGAATTCTTTGTCCGCAACATCGTCCTGCGTCATGGCGTTCCTGCAGCTATCAATACTGACCCTAGATTGAATATATTTACTGAATATAATTTAACATAACTTGAATTTGGGCGAGATGGTGCATAGCTGGTGGTAATAGGCACAGTCGCACAAAAGCACAGAAGAAAAAGATTGGGCAGGCGGTAACTCTCATCTGTGTACTTGCAGCCACGCCAGCAAATATATACGAAGTTGAAGGCATGCGCAGAAACAGAAGTGACATCAAATTCACCAGCTGTTCACAAAACACGTTCAAGATACTTGACCTCTGGCCTCTATAGCTTTACCGATGTATCGCTGACACACTCTCGACCTCTCTTCTTTATATAAAAGGCTTCTAGCAGTTCACGTGCCGTCTTACCATGGTCCCTACCCAGTATCTTAATCTCATTTAGCTGTGGCTCGCACCCTCTGCAGTTAGTGCAATGCTATGCTAAATTTCTGCCACCACCCCCTATTGCCCTCAAATGATCCCCTGCGCGTCATTCACAGAACGCCATGTTTGGCCAATGTCGGTCTTCCCGCATGTCAACGGAATCTTGTAGACGACACCGGGACAGCAGTTGACAAACATTTTGGCGTGCCTCTTTTTGCATCCGCTCTTTCTTTCCGCAGAGGAACTGAGTGGGCAAAGTTGGGCGAGCTTCTTTGGGGCAGAAAACACAGCTAGAATGCCGTACCGGCTTGCCACTTTTTTTCACATGATGGCCAACCTTGTACACATGCGGAACAACAGCTGGGTTGACCGTATTCCAGAGAGCACTTTCGCAACCATGGCGTGCTTCATTTTTCGAAGAAGGGCTTC
The DNA here is from genome assembly GCA_023969395.1 of Amblyomma maculatum. NCBI lineage: Eukaryota > Metazoa > Arthropoda > Arachnida > Ixodida > Ixodidae > Amblyomma > Amblyomma maculatum. Next base: position 89,994 of record JAJIZL010024963.1, on the reverse strand, counting down.
TGTGACGGATACAAAGACCGAGAAGAGGTACCCGGCCGTAAGAAACCGGTGCACCTACGTATTAAAACTAGACCCAAATATATAAAGAAGGGAAGTCGAGAGTGTGTCAGCGATAACATCGGTAGAACAATTGAGGGCAGAGGTCAAGCACCTTGAATGTTTTATTGAACCGCCGGTGGATTTGAGGTCGCTTGCGTTTTTCCGCATGTCTTCACTTTAGTATATATTTCTGGCGTGGCTGCAAATAAAGAGATGAGCGTTAACGCCTGTCCCCTCTTTTTTTTTTCCTTGAGTGTTTGTCTGTAGTACGCTTGTTCCTCTTACCAACAGCTTTGCACCATTCTCCCTAGTTCAAGTAGTGTTAAATTCTCTTTTTAAACACGAGGGCTCTTTTATATGCGGTTCATTCGTTTCTTCTTCTCAAGTTAATGTCTGTGTATTTGTCATCGTGGGTCTGATATGCAGTGCAAGATATGTTGGCTTCTGCATTAGGAAGGGCCTGGAGCCTGCTGACGTGAGTCCTTTGTTGAGATTTTTGAAATATTTTGAAGCGTTTTTGCAAGCTCTTGAGGCCAGAGCTCTGGCGACAAGTTAGTAGGTGTCAAGACCAGTTGCGTGTTCTGTGCTATGCCTTGGATCCGGGATGATTGGCTGACACTAAGCTGGAGATGCATCTCTGCATCTAAGCCGCAGATACCATAAGATTCATATCGGCGCATCTTGCGCGACAAAGAAAATGATAAAGCCGCTTCTCGACAGCGCTGATTGTGAACAAGATCGCTCTGTGTGTTACAAGCACACTGATAAGGCTGTATGCTGGTGGCTGTTGAAAACAACAAATAAAGCTGTTCGTGATTCGCGGGAATATTAAGACTGCCTCTACTAGGTTCTAGTATAAGTTGAGAAAGGTGATGAATGTGGGGTAAACCTGCACATTCGCAGTGGTTATTCCGTGAAACAATAGAAGATAATCAATCGATACTAGGATAAGTGAAGTTGGGGCGTAATACGATCATAACCTCACGAGTGAAATACGAGAGCACGAGCAGTTGGTTTGGCAGCAGTCTGCGCGCACAAAAGCACTTCGGTAGCTTCGACGTCTAGCGAGGAAGGAATAGCGACGCACAATTCGCACAATACATGCGGTATTAGCCCCTTTCTGGGGAGCGGAAGGATCCGATGTTTAAGATAAGGTCACAAAAATAATTATGTTGGAAGAATAAACAACACTCAAAATAAAGGCGGGAAGGAGCTAAATGCATAAACAATGCATTTATCGTGATTGATAAGGTTTCAATCTGCTGCCATGCGCAAATGTCATAGTGACCGGGTTACGATACGAACAACGGACAGCCCTACAGGAAGGAATTCTTAATCTACGGCACTAACTCGGCTGAGCACCCTATAGGGACAATCATAACGACGCAAAAGTATTTCGGAGTAATCGGTCAGAGCGATGGGGGTCCGCGTCCAGAACTGGTCATGATGGTGATATTCGACCTCGCAGAGACGGAAGTTGTATCGCTGGGCATCGCGGCTACTGGTCAAGGACCGCCACAGCATCGAAGCAAGACGCTACAGAACACTCCTCCCGCACACGAAACGAGATCAGGTACCCGTGTTCGGGTGTGGACGCTGATTCCCCGTTTGGAACTGCGTGCAATGCTTTGGAGTTGCCATTTCAACCCTTGTCAAATCCTTTGTCTGAGCGGAGAAGTTCGCTCTCTGTTCGTTCCCGACAGCATCATGACATCCCAGCAGCGCCTTGGATGTTCAGAGGTTTGCTGCTTCTAAATTCTGACTATTCTTTCTAATGAATGTTTTGTTTTATATCTCAATTTATTTAGGCGCAGTCCTCTCTTTTTTTTTGCTTTTTTAGGTGGGCAGTAATTTAGCCTAGGCTTGAGATATTTATTTGAATATGCCTCAAGCGACATGCACGCGGCTGTGGGATTTTGATCGCGAAGAGATATATGGCCAGATTTATCCGGGGTGTCGAAGCTGCAATAAGCTTCCAACACTTTTTCCTCGCCAGCAATTGACTATTGCACACCGTATTAAAACACTTGGTCGGCTCTTAACTGAAGGCGGCCGAGGTCGGCGGTGATACTTTCTGACGGTCAACCAACCCGCTTGTTTCTACCTCCGCCATCGCTTTTATGTCTCCTGGATTAAAGTTATTCGAATGAAATGTTTTGAAAGCCTTTTATCTTCTTGTTGACGACAGGACTGGCGCCATCACTCCATGAAATATACTATTTTCTGCAGCAAACATAATTCTCTCAGTCAATGCAACTAAAGACTGGACATTCCTGAGGTACAAATAATATACGTTGCTAATAAAATTTCGAACTAAATGCTCAAACTATCTGTATATCTTGGAGTGCTGGGTAGGTTAAGAGATGTTTTGATTGTTTTTCATATAGCCTCAAAACAATGATGTTCTATATTTTCTCATAGTCTCAAGTGAACGGTAATTATTGTGTAAAGTCATTAAAATTATTATGTCGGGATGCCCACCAACTGAGCTGAGTTTTGAGTGCCTTTTAAGCGCGATATATTGGTTGCATATTTACAGAAATGATGACCGCTTTGATGCCAGGAAGCAAGTCGCTGATTGCTGAAGAGAGGGAGTTGCTGTCGCAAGATGCCGAAGAGGAAATGTACAGATGGCTGCGAGGACAGGAAAACGCGGTTTTAGCCAGGAACTTTGTTGTGCATGCCGCAAAGCCGAAAACCAGTTTTTTGTTATTGTAATGAATAGTATGGTATGTGTTGGGGTACTCTCGGCAGACAAATTTTCTCACACGAGAAACTATGCACCGGCACAAGACTATATTCACGGGTAGTTCGTGATTATTACCGAGAAAACACCGAGGAACAATTATACCACAGTGAGCGGCACGGAGATTTGGAATTTTTTGCGTTTCTCAAGGGATGTAAATGGTCTACGTAAGCATAGAAAATATACATCAAACAGCCTTGCTCAAGCAAGAGCCATTCTGCAATGTTATTTCCTTGCGTGCGCCTAACTGCATAGTATGCTTGATAGCAGCTTTATAAAAGAAGGTAGCGCGTTTCGTAACTGCATGTTCTTGCTCTCTGCACTCTGAAATTGACAATAGGGCTTGCGTTAAAAATTCGCAATAACTTGGGATAAATATATTGTCTCAATGTTTCAGTACAATAAATTGGGCTTCTGGATGTCTGGTCAGCATTAAAACAAACATTATGCTGGCATGAAATTGGGCACCTTGTTCGACTGCTGCTTCAATTAGTTTATTTGAACACCGGCCACTTTAAGTACCACGAAAAAAACCAATTAGGACTCCCCGACGAGGCCCACTGCCCCATGTACATGGCAGAATGCAGCAGATGGGTACTTAGACAGAAATACTACCGTACGTAGAGCAATGTAGCTCAGACGACGCAGCTTTTATTTAGCAGTACCAAGTTCCTTGATTGCGCAAGGCACATGGGAACTTATTGCCATAGTTTGCTTGCAACCACTTTCGTAATGACAAAACGAGAAAAACTGATTCATGGCTATATATTGGGAGATAGTATGTCCCCTCTTCAGTTTCCTGACCTTCAGTGACCACCTCCATTAGCCGGTATACTAGCAGGGAGATTTTCTATTGAGGCATACCTTGTACACTCGAAACAAGCTTTGAATAAAGATTTCGTTCATAAAGCGTGTGCATTTAAAACGTTCGTCTGTGCCGAAGAAAGCACAACGGCATGTAGTAGGTCAATGTTTTACTTATTTCGAAAAAACGCTCCGCAAATCACGGCATGTAATTTGGCGTGTCTCAACGGAGCCGGAAAAGGGTGCAAAATTAATTGTGGTTACAGAGTGTTCTCGAAACGCATCTAGGTTCGCTGGATGCAGAATTTAAAACAACGAGACGCTCGAAAAAGAACATTTACATAGATGCACGCTGGAAAAATACAGCTACCGCTTCGCTGTGCATAAGTCGTGTCCAAATCACATGTAAACAATGAATGCCACTATACTGAGCATATGACGAAGCCAGTACCAAAGCCTGACAGCTATGTGGGAAAGGAGAAATCCCTGCTCTGATTGACCGCGAAAAAAAATTGAAACGGCACAACTTACGTGCATTTTTTGTCGCCTACTTAATATTAAGCTTGAACATAAGTAAAGCTCAATGCGCTTCAGTTACATCGCATGCCAATAATCGCTTTTTATTGACTGCACACTCGCTCGTAAACGTGGAGGGAAACATTCAAGCAGGTGTTGGCCGTTGTCTGACAACTGTACAAGCTTTACTGTAATATAGCTTCTCCTACTTTTAGAGTGCAGCTCTTTGGCGCCCGTTGCTGGGTTTCGCGTCGGCGTCGGCCTCGTAACCAGCTCCGCCCCCCTTTCAGCCCCCCTCTTCCTGCGTGGCGCCAGCCGCGCGTGTTATCTGATTGCCGTGTGCGTTCCCCCGTTCGCCGCTGCTTATACCCCCCCCCCCCCCCCCCCCTCTTCCTACGTGGCGGCGAGGGTACTCTCCGATTGCCGGAACGACGGCTCCCTATCAGCGGATCACGGTGCGTGCATCCCAAGCCGAAACGCAGAGTCACGTTCTCTTCACTCGCTAGCAGCGCCAGCGGCATCAGTCAGACGCTGCTATCCGATCGTCGCGCAACGTTCCTATGGGCTCACGCGCTGCCTCCCGCGACCTCCCGATAACTTAATTGCTCTCTTCATTTCTCCGACCACAAAGCTTCTTTTATGACAGCCAAGAACTGTTAGCGGAGTGTTTCTTGAAGGAATACCTGTGAAAAATAAAAAAAAATAAAGTCTGTAATTGTACATACGTGTCCTGCTCGAACTCTTCGCCTCAATCTATCAAAGAGGTGAAACAGCTGATGAGCTGCGCTCAAATTTCGCATTAGGCAGTAACGTAATCGTCGGCAATTTTTTCTTTCGGTAGAGGCTCCGCGCATAAGTAGCTCTGACCAAGATAACCTACGTGTAGCGCCACTGCACCCGGCTATAGTTATAGTGGTGTCAGCCTTTGAAGAAACATTCTAGCGCATAACCGACAACATCAGCACTGTTGGCTTGTGTCCGTATTTTCCATAAGCTATAGAGGCTAAGAAGCATGACAGTGTAATAAGGAAATTCTTGTTTTTACAGAACGCAGGATACAGTGTGGTAACAGCAAGGGTGTACGTTTTTGCAGAAAATGATTTAGGTTTGCTAGATTGCTCAAAATTGGAATCCGTTCGGGTTTCTCACTTTCCTTGCATTCCAACAACTTGGAACCCTCTACAGTGAACCACAAGGAGAAATCACAAAATATAAAACTGCCGCTTTGAACACTGACGTGTTCAACTTTATTGTCAGCTGAGCTGCGAAGAAGATATTCTCCTGATTTACCAAAAGCATGGCAAACGCAAGTATGGCACAGTGACCGGATAGGTAACGCCGTGCGGTAGGTCTGGTGCTGAATGCAGGAAGAAGGAAAAGAAAATGCACGGGCCTGTAACTGGCTCTGTAGATGATTCATCGCCGCTGCTCATGTGGACAGAGCCCCACCGGAGTGGTGCAGTGGTGAGACGTCCGACTACTGTGCCGGAGTACCCGGGTTCCAACCCGACCTCGGCGACTGCGTTTCGATGGAGGCGAAACGAAGAGGCGTCCGTGTGCTGTGCGATGTAATACCCAGGTGGTCGAAATTACTCCATAGCCCTACAGTACGGCTCCTCTTTCTCTCTTTCACTTTCACTCCCACCTTCCTCCCTTCCCTTACGGCGCGGTGGAGGTGTCCACAGAAAACAAGCGAGACAGTTACCGCGCCTTTCCCTTTCTATAAATCGATCATGTGGCCAGAGGAGAAGGTATAGAAGAAAAGGAGAAAATTGAGAAGAGGGAGAAAGACGCGCGTCGCAACAGCCGTGGTGGCGGGTGCAATGACAGCCTACAACAGGTACAACCGCCGGTGGGAGGCGAGCCCCCGCCGCAAGCGGCGGAGGCCTACCATCCCCAGGCCCGCAGGGCCAGGAGTAGCCGCCATCGAAGCTGTCCCTTTAAAATTGCTCCGAAGGTATGTGGAATCGAACTCCGGCCCTTCTGATTTTGAGACGAGGACGCAACCGATACACCGCAGAAGAATAGCAATAAGAATTGGGTCACAGGAATGGAAATGAACAGTATTTATTGCAGGTGTTTTGTTGACACCTGAACAGCACCGCATAGAAAGGTACCAAGTTTGGGGTGAAAGTGGAAAGAGAGAAAGGGGAGCCGTAGTGAAGGGCTACCAAATAATTTCGGCCACATATGGATATTAAATATGCGCCGACATCGCTCAGTGCACAGACGCCCCTCTGTTTACGTTGCTACGTTCCAGCAAATGTGCGTCTAGTATGCTTTGCTGTACAACTTTATGCTAAGAACTACTGTGTGATTAGAAAGGAACTTAGTAAGCAACATAGTATATTTCCATTACTTTTGCGCAATGCTTATGTGGAATTTTAGCACTAGCATGTGGCGCCCACAGGAAACCGGCAATCGTACTGAGCTGCCGCTACACATGGCGCGCAAACAGTTTAAACTTTGCGGTGTTCTCATATAAATGAAGGTGGAGTAGATGCATTTCTTGAACTACATATGCGATGGATATGTTGCCGTCTGCCAGTGTAGGACTTTTTTACGAGTCGTCGTCTTCTACGAGTTCCGAAGGGGGTGAATTTATGCCTAATCCTGTTCGGCAGCCTTCAGCGAGAGCGGATGGTGCATCTGCGTCTCTAAGTCGAGAAGGGGGAGGCGAAAGCTAGGCGTGCGGAGGCGATATGAGTTATTCGGCGCGAAGGTGCCGAAATGCGGACACGAGAGGCGAAGGCAATGGGATAGAAAAGCGACGGAGACGCAGACTATCGCAAAACTGCGTGTTATGCTTAGCCAGAGCTAGCTCAGGGTGCACAGGGACGCATCAAGTTTCAGGAAGCAGCGTCCGAGCTGAGCGCCGACGTCACAGCCAGGAAAGCAATAAGAGAAAAATGAATAAAAATAAAATTATGAACAGAAAAAAAACATAATCAGTGTTGTGTGCGTGCAGCGATATTGCGTCATAATCATAAAGGTGGAGCTTAGATGTCCACCAAGTTTGGTGCTGGGGCTCGGCGGCATGGTTCGTGATGTTTTGGATGGTTGTTTCATAGAAGGGTTTGACAGCGGCGGCAATCACGGTGGTTTGGACGGTTCTTTCAAGGAAGGTGTTCGAGGAGAGAGTGGGACAAGACAGGCATGCGATGGGGAGGAGTGGGGTCGTTAGGATGAAAGTGAACGTCGATCGTGTCAAGCATATCGCGTTTTATGGTAGTCTGTCTAAATGAGAGGTATTGGCTCTGCCTGTCTGCCTCCAGAAGCACCCCCAAGAGTATTCTGGATACCCAGACGGCGTAGGCTCTCTGTGGATGTAGTGTAATGACGGGTAGATGGAGGACCGTGTTGAACACTGAGCGAAGCGTCGCGCCCAAGATGAAAGTCTCTTCAGTTGTAAGTTTGAGTTACGGAAACAGTGAAGATCCAAGTAGTGTCTTATTTCAGTCCATTCCCAAGACGTTTTTGTAGCGACAGCTACATTGGCCGCGATGCAGCGATTTAGCCGTGGAACGCATTTTGGCCGTGGCTGCACTTCTCTCACCGCCGCTGTCTATCAACCACATCCTCGCCATCTAGCGTGTATAAGACCAGAACATTTCGCCATGTCATGGCCTCCGAGATTACCTTCGCGCGCACGAAACACGCGCGCGGGGCTGATCTCGGAGGCCATGGCCATGTATAAGACAGGCCACTAGTGCGCATGCGCGGAAACCGGAGAGGAGCAATAGGTGCGCTGCGCATGACATCACAGCGCATACTACGTGGACGCGGCTAGCGGGAAGTCGGGAGCGGCGGTGGCTGCGGACGTCAATGGCCGCGGCGTACCCACTGCCGGCGCTTCCGTTAGAAGCCGAAATGTAGACACGGTTGAAGAAGTTGTGATAGCACTCGCTTGCGTTGGAACGGAAGCCAGCATAGTTATTAATGACTGCTAACGGCTGTCTACACGTTTGGAAGAGGGAGGGTTTCGAAGGAGGCAGCCAAAATATTAGAGAAAAAAAAACTTGAAAGAAGGATTCGAATTATTTGAACCACCGGGCACGAATCCGCCCACGGCAACGAGGCGGCGCACGAGCTAGCCCAAGCTCTCTACTTCCGGGCAGCCGTAGAGCCACCTGATTGCGATGGGGTGGACGAGAGGCTGCAAATGTATAAGGAAATATTAGAACACTATAGACTGAGCAGAAGGTCCCTTGTTATGACCGTGCATCATCCGCACTTGCGCGCTCTATTGTTCGCCTGTGAGCATGGATAAGTGCTGTGGATATGTGTTGTTGGTACAAGGGTGCTAAGTGAGCGTGTTTCCAGGAATCCTTTTGTGTAAGCCTCTTTTGCTTTGTGGAGACCCTGCAAATGCCAAATTGGCCCTGTCAAGGGAACGTCTAGAAAAATACAGAGAAATGTCCCCCTGCGGGAAATAGCCGGAAGTGTTTTCGTTCAATTGTTCACCCTTCCCGTCGAGAAGCGCTATCGTCCAGTGAGGAATGCCTACTGTCCAAAGGAGACGACAGAGTGACACGTCCGCTGAAGTACAGGACAAGAAAGGAGCAAGGTGATTACGGCCATTAGAGGATTTCCCGGGAATGCAGGAAAGATTTGCAATTGCTGGAAAGGGACAATGCTGGGAGCAGTATGCGGCGCGCACGTGCACTTGGGTTTCTGAGAAGGAAATCCACTAACCGGAACCAGCATACCGGATCTTTGCTGAATAATAGAAATATACCTCCTCGCCGTTCCCAAGCTCTTCCCGCCAACAAGTGACCACGCCCAACGAAACAATGCCGGACCAGTCAGTGCATCAGACCATCAATGCAGTGATGTATTCGATTGGATGCCGATATCTGAGGGGCGTGCCCTAGAACTGGTTGGTCAGCATCTTCAGAGAGGGGTTGGACATAGGGGGTTTTAAGTACATTGCAGAGCACGAAAAGACGCTCTGAGCCCTGGGTAAACGGCTCATCCAGACGCTTCTCGCTATGAACTCTTTACGCTTGCCATTTTGTTATTATACCCTTCTTTTTCATGTAAATAATTATGTAAATAAGTTTTCTCAAAGTGCCATTAAACCTGCTTGTATATATTTTACCAACTTCGAAGATTCAAACCTTCTTCAACCCCGAGTCTCTGCACGCTACCAAGTGAAGACCGGGTCAACTTAGTCCCAGCGTCACGACAACTGGTGACCAGCGTTCGGATCTGAATCTACAAGCCACAACATCTGGTGATTGGAGGTGGATCTGAATCTACAAGTCACAGCATCTGGTGATCGGAGGTGGCATCTCAAGCAACAAGCAGGCGCAGCAATCGGCCATCAAGAGAGCAGCTCGGAACATCGATCGCATGTGTGGGTGAGTGCTTGGCTTTTCTTCTGATGTGGACCAGGTTCTAGAACAGGGTTAGATTTTAGAACTGGTAAAAAGTGTTGAAACGCCTTTAGGTTTGGTAGTTTGCACTGTTGTTTTGGAAGTAGCTGACACTCGGAGCGATCATGTACCTACAAAAGCTGCAGAAACCGGAACTGTTGCTATTATGTGAAGAATTGGGAATTGATACAACTGGTTTAGCACGAAAACCCTTGATTTTAAAGGCAATCACTGATTTGGGAGCCGATGATGGCGAGCTCAGTGAAGCATGGAACCTCATCGGACAAAAAAAGGAGGAGCAACTCAGACAGCAGAAAGAGCGGGAAAAAGAGGAAAAGAGGCGTGAGCATGAACTTGAGAGGGAAAAAGAGGAAAAGAGGCGTGAAATTGAGAGAGAAGCAAAAAGGCTGGAGCAAGAAATTGAGCTCCGGAAATTAGAACTAGAGTTGAGCAAGAGGTCGGGCAATTGTCCCCAGCTAGCGGTACCTCTTCTTAACAAGGAGGCAGATTTCAAGATGTCAAAGTACATGCAGCCATATGTGATATCAGGGGATATCGGTCTGTATCTGGCTAACTTTGAGCGAACCTGCGAAAAACTGTCCTTCCAGCGAGACACAATTGGTCTCAGAGATTATTGATGGTGCTGCCCTGCGAGGCAGCGGAGGTTGTCGCGCGGCTAAGCAAGGAGGACGCGGACAACTACGAGAAGGTCAAAGCTTGCGTTCTGAGAAAGTATAGGCTTAGCGTTGAGGCGTTCAGGCAACATTTTCGGAACGCTACTAAGTCCAGGGACGAGAGTTACCCTGAATTCCTATACAATTTAAGAGTCAATTTGGGCGAGTGGCTGAAGAGCACTGATTCCTACAGTGATAGGGACGCTGTAGTCGAGCGAATTCTTTTGGAGCAGTTTTATAACTGCCTCCCAGAAAAAGAAAGAAATTGGTTACAGGACCGAGGCGAAATTAAGTCGGCAACTGAAGCTGCCGAACTCATTGAGGAGTATGCTTCGCGCCGACAATTCAGCAACCCAGCAGTGGATAGGCCCCGCAATCCTAAGTTGAGGGTAAATAACCGTCAGAAAAGGCACTTTGCTAGATTTGCAAACGAAGAAAGGAAGGCTTCTTCCGGCAAACGCCCTAGAAAGGACGGCAGTGAGAAAAGTGGGGAAGTGACCAACGCGCAGAACACAAAGAACAAGCTTGGGGCTAGGAAGCCGCTCACATGCTTTAGGTGTAATGAGCAGGGTCACATTGCCGTCAAATGCCGAAAGAAAAGATTGCTTTCTCGTATGTGAGCGACTGCGATGAAAATATGCAGCTTTTGGAACCCTACCTGCATGACCTAGTAGTCAACGGGAAGCCCTGCAAGGTACTGCGCGATTCGGCCGCAACGATGGATGTTGTCCATCCGGCGTATGTGTCGCCTTCCGACTATACAGGACAGTGTGCATGGATCCGCCAGGTAGTGGAGGAACATAGTGTGTGCTTGCCAATCGCGAACGTGGTCATCGAGGGCCCTTTCGGCGAGTTAACAACCGAGGCTGCCGTTTCAGGAAAGCTTCCTAAGTGCTATCCGTATTTGTTTTCCAACAAATCGGACATGCTACTGTGAAAGAGGGGCATCCTTTTCGGAGACAGAGTTGTGCAAGCTTTAACACGTTCAAAGGCGCGAGAACTAGCTACACTGCTCATACCAGAAAATTCCACAGCAGAGGAAACGGCAGTTAAAACAGTGGTCTATGTGGAAGATAGCGGGTCAGAAAACTTTGAGAGCGAGGCATTTCAGATAAGTCAACTAGAAAGTGAGCTTGGTGAGACGCGGAATGAGGAAGTTCTTGAGAGTAACCTCTTGCCGCCAGTGTCTAGTAATCTCACGAGACTTTTAAGTGGAACCCGAAAGGACTTAGCTATGGAGCAAGCCAGTGATCCTAAGATACAGGAGCTTCTCAAAAGGACGGAGCAGATAGGAGAACTAAAGAAATCTCAGCTGTCCGATCTGGGGGAGCTAATAACAGAGTTTGAGGCCTGCTTCGTGGACAGGCCAGGCAGGACTGATTTGACTGAGCACGATATTGAGCTGACTTCAGACGTGCCAGTGCGATCAAGGTGCTACCGATTCTCTCCAAGGCAAAGAGAGATTCTGGATAGGGAAGTAACTCGCATGCTGGAATTGGGAGTAATAAAACCCTCGGAAAGCGATTATGCTTCGCCTATGATCTTAGTAGAAGCTCCAGGTAAAGACCCTAGGCCTGTGGTAGACTACGGAAAGCTAAATTCTCTCACCAGGGATCAAGTGTATCCTATTCCGAATATTGAGGAGAGAGTAGAACAGGTCAGTAGAGCGGCATATGTGACTACGCTGGACCTTACTCGAGGATACTGGCAAGTACCGCTCACTGATCGCGCCAGCAGATACGCGGCTTTCGTCACTCCGACGGGCAGCTACCAGCCAACAATGATGAGTTTCGGGCTCAAAAATGCTCCATTTTGTTTTTCCCGACTCATGGATAGGGTTTTAAAGGGGTGTGAAACATTCGCGGTGCCTTATTTAGATGACATTGCGGTTTTTTCCGACTCATGGGCGGACCATATGGTACATCTAAGAGCTGTACTGAGCCTTTTGCGTCAAAGCTGGACTAACCGTAAAGGCCGAGAAATGTTGCCTGGCAAGGGCGACCGTGGACTACTTGGGTCACAATGTAGGTCAAGGTTTCAGGAAACCCAGCGAGATTAAGATTTCTGCGGTAGGAGACTACCCGCGGCCGAGTACGAAGACGGAAATTCGAGCATTCCTGGGTCTGACTGGATACTACAATCACTACATCCCTAACTATTCAGCTTTGGCCAGCCCTCTGACCGACGCTCTCCGCAAGACAGAACCGACAAATGTAGTCTGGGACGAACAAAAGAAAGCCTCCTTCGTAAATCTGAAGGCTGTGCTGATTAGCCGTCCGGTATTGCGAGCTCCAGACTATGACCGAGAATTCACGGTCCAGTGTGATGACAGTGATCGAGGGCTAGGTGCTGTTCTCTGCCAGAGAGATGACGACGGTAATGAGCACCCCGTGCTCTACCTGAGCAGAAAACTGAGTTCTAGAGAGAGGGCTTATTGCGCGTCAGAGAAAGAGTGCGCTTGCATTGTACGGGCCATTCAAAAATTGCAGTGCTATCTTGGAGGGGCCAAATTCACCGCAGAGACGGACCATTGTCCCCTGGCTTGGCTGCAAACTGCGACATCGAAGAACAGTCGCCTTCTGAGGTGGAGCTTGATTTTACAACAGTTCAATTTTGAAATAAGATACAAAAAGGGGAAGTTAAATGGGAATGCGGACGCGCTTAGCCGCTGTTTCTAAGCGGTCCGAGGTGTTCCTCACCATGTATCCAAAATGATAATCAGGTTTTTTTGTTCGTGCGCTTGTATATGTGTGACTATGTAAAGCAGCACGTTTGGTTTTCTGGGCATACGTGGGTCCTGAGCGTCTTGAGTGTGGGCTTTTCTCGAACAAAGATGGCAGTTTTCTTTTAACCTGGTCTCTTCAGACGGGAGCCGAGTGCTTGTTTAGACATGTGGTTGAGTTTCAGAGACAGCTCAAGCCATTTGGCCTATGACAATCAAGACAACGCGACAAGCAACAGCGAGCTTCAAGCGTTCATGTGCAGGCCATTAAGTCGTCTCTTCATGCAGCAGCTGGGACTGCTGCCCTCCGAGACTCTTCTGGCGGGGGAGGAGGCTGTTATGACCGTGCATCATCCGCACTTGCGCGCTCTATTGTTCGCCTGTGGGCATGGATAAGTGCTGTGGATATGTGCTGTTGGTACAAGGGTGCTAAGTGAGCGTGTTTCCAGGAATCCTTTTGTGTAAGCCTGTTTTGCTTTGTGGAGACCCTGCAAATGCCAAATTGGCCCTGTCAAGGGAACGTCTAGAAAAATACCAAGAAATGTCCCCCTGCGGGAAATAGCCGGAAGTGCTTCCGTTCAATTGTTCACCCTTCCCTTCGAGAAGCGCTATCGTCCAGTGAGGAATGCCTACTGTCCAAAGGAGACGACAGAGTGACACGTCCGATGACGTAGAGGACAAGAAAGGAGCAAGGTGATTACGGCCATTAGAGGATTTCCCGGGAATGCAGTAAAGATTTGCAATTGCTGGAAAGGAACAATGCTGGGAGCAGTATGCGGCGCGCACGTGCACTTGGGTTTCTGAGAAGGAAATCCACTTACCGGAACCAGCATACCGGATCTTTGCTGAAGAATAGAAATATACCTCCTCGCCGTTCCCAAGCTCTTCCCGCCAACAAGTGACCACGCCCAACGAAACAATGCCGGACCAGTCAGTGCATCAGACCATCAATGCAGTAATGTGTTCGATTGGATGCCGATATCTGAGGGGCGTGCCCTGGAACTGGTTGGTCAGCATCTTCAGAGAGGGGCTGGACATAGGGGGTTTTAAGGACATTGCAGAGCACGAAAAGACGCTCTGAGCCCTGGGTAAACGGCTCATCCAGCCGCTTCTCGCTATGAACTCTTTACGCTTGCCATTTTGTTATTATACCCTTCTTTTTCATGTAAATAATCATGTAAATAAGTTTTCTCGAAGTGCCATTAAACCTGCTTGTATATATTTTTCCAACTTCGAAGATTCAAACCTTCTTCAACCCCGAGTCTCTGCACGCTACCAAGTGAAGGCCGGGTCAACTTAGTCCCAGCGTCACGACACCCTGCTACCACCGGACCGAACGCTAAATAACAAGGAGGCCGTCGCTTGGCGGCGTCTGCAAGCTGTGAATTTTCCAAGTCCCGTCTGGCTTTTGCACATGCAAGTGGAGGAAAAGGCGGACGATAAATGCGAAACCTGCGGAGAAAGGGGCACTCTGGATTATATAATCTGGCAATGCCTTGATTCCCCTGACGGCAAGGAAAACATAAATTGTAGAGAAGCCCGGGAGCTGCTACTGCGGAGCGAGTCCCCCGCCAACCAGCAGCAAGGTATCCGCCTGGCGGCTGAAGCCGCGAAGAAACATTGTCGCTTCGCCTGTCTTTAGTCGCGGAGGCCCCGGCCTCCGTCCCATACCTGCGTGCCTGGGACGGAGAGTAGGGGGCCTCCTACATCGGTGGAAAAATAAAGTTATTCAAAAACAACAACATAGCAGCAAAAAACAAATGAGCGTAAAAAGGCGAAGAGAGCAGCGGAGACGGTCGAGAAGAAAAGGTGGGAGCACACATAGCAGCTGGCGCGCGTAGTTGCGTTGTATAAACATTGGTTAGTTCGTCGGCGCCGCCGTGTTTGTAGCCAATGAAAGCGAGTCGGAAATGGTTAAACAAACCCGGCTTACGCGTTGGAATGAAAACAGGCGAAGGCGACAAGCCGAAGAGACCTAGTCAGGCAACCACACAATCGCATTTTAGGAAAACGTAGCGCAAAGAAGACAAGGACAAAAAAGAAGGAAACACACACGAGCGCTTACTCACAACTGATTTTTTATTAGGGTACAAAAAATTATCAAATACATGTAATAAACGGGTAAAATTGACAGAAATTGACAGAAATGTTGAAAAAGACAAGGCTGCAAAGATACACAAAAAAACACGTGGAAAAACTACTTGACCACTGATTCAAGGTATGTAATCTCTACTTTTGTTAAGTTAATGGAAGCTTCGCTAACACACTTATCCCCTCCTTTTATGATATGATATGCCTCTATAATTTCTCGTGTACGTTGATTGCGCGATGTGCCAAGAACGATAGTTTTATCGAAAATGGGGCGGCATTTACACTTCGTGCAATGTTTCGGCAAATTGTCTTGTGATGTAGGGGTTAAAGAATTTCTATGTTCGAAGAGCCGGATATTCAAACAACGGCCAGTCTGCCCTATGTAGTATTTTTCACAAGAAAGAGGAATTTTGTAAATTACCTGCGTTCTGCACTGTGCAAACCTAGATTTATGGTTAACATAGCAGCGATGCTCACTTTTTAACGCGTCTGCCTTTCTTCTTACCAAGGCACACACACCTGACAATTTGGTGGGGGCTGACATTACTGTTCCTACATCATACCGATTGGCGACATTCCTCAAGCCATGTGAAAAACGGTGCACGTACGGCAGAACCACTGGTTTCCTTTTATTGCTGCAACACTTAGACTTTATTATGACATCCCCCACAACGCCCTTATGCAAAGTGTGAGAGCTTGCATTTCTGACTTTAATGATGAAGCACGGTTCATAAATTATTGTGCATTCCTGTAGAATCTTTTTTAGAATTAGTTTCTTTTTACTTTAAGTCAACTTTTGTTGGGTGGAAGGGTTCTTTATGCTTACAAAAATCTGGCGTTTGCATCGGTTCGCGTGTATCAGACATTTTTCTTAGCCAAATAGACAAAGCTATTCAAAAGAATCTAGATGGCCTTTCATTGAGTATTTTTCGTTACGTTGATGATTGTTTAGTCCTTCTCCCTTCCAATCGGTTCAATCATTCTGTTGTTAATATTTTAAAGGTTTTCAAAGAAAGTGCTCATGGTTTGAACTTTACTTTTGAGTTGCCCAATGATGATGTTCTAGAATTTCTTGACTTATCTCTTCATTTGGGGAATAAGCATGTGTGTTGGGGTTATCACCCTAGATCATCTAAGCCTTTACTACATTTTCGCCCCGGACATTCCAAAGTGGTGAAAAACGCAATTGTCTCGTCTTGTTTGCGCTCCGCTTTAAATAAATCTTGCGAGCATAAAATTTGTAAAAGTTTTCTCGATCAAATCAATAGATTGAGTAATTCTGGTTATCCGCTTCCTTTAATCAGTAGCAGATGTGATAAACTCCTGCTTTGGGTGAAGGGAAAGGACACGAAAAAGTCTGTGTTGCAGCAATAAAAGGAAACCAGTGGTTCTGCCGTTCGCACGACCGCCAGCACGAGATGTACCAAGGCAGAGCAAGCGGAGGAGATGGCCATCGCCGACCGCGACTGCCACACAGTGCTATGCGACTCGAGGCAGGCGGTGAGAAATTACGCCAAAGGCAGGATAGCGAAGGAAGCGGTGCGCATACTGCAGGCAACCAAGAACGACGATGGCAGCAGACAAGTGAGAATCAAGTGGTTCCCGGCGCACGCGGGCGAGGCGTCAGACCGCAACGCCAACCACAACGAGACGGCACACGCCGAGGCGCGCGCGCTAACGGACCGCGCCTCGGTCGACTGGCCGCTGTGGTTCAGCACCAAGGACCGAATAACCGACTACAACGAAATAACCAAGGCGTTCCGCCTAGCTCGCAGAACTCATCCACCCCCTTGCTCGGGGCTCAGTCGAGAGCGAGCCGTTTTATTCATCTTGGAAAGGAAGATGCTTTCCAAGATGATTTACCAACTAACCCGTTCTTCCACCCTTGCCGTTTTATTCAGACAGCTACAGACGGGCTCACTCCCCAGCCCGTCGCTGATGCACAGAATGTATCCCGAGACGCACCCGACAGAAAAATGCAGAGTCTGCCGAACAGAGACTGCTGGCTTCGCACACATGCTGTGGAATTGTACCCAGTACCAGGAAGAAGTTAAGTCTGGGAGGATCCCGCCGCGACTGGAAGCAGCCGCAGGGAGCGACAATTAAGAGGAGCAACTCTGGGCCGTCCAGCAGGTCATCAAGGTGCTGGCCCGGCAGGGAACCAGCGAGCCGGCCACGGCGAGCGGGGACCCAGGCCGCGCGGCCGGTGCCCAGAGGACGACGTAGGCCCCGTCCGGAGCGCGCGCGCGCGAGCGCGCATTCTACTGCAGTCCCCGAATAAACCTTTTACAAATCCAATCCAATGGGAACGGTTAGCGATTTGAAGCGGAAGCTTCACTACACCAGCTTTTCGAGCCTTCAGAGTCGAGGTTCTCCCCTTCGTCACCTTGGCCGATATTGCGCCTTCATTTCTTATGAACAAATTTGTGAAACAGCAACCAATAAACCTGTGAAGCAATTAGAACCAATTAGAATTATAAATGGAGAGGTAGCACTGGGTTGTGCGATGTGCGCGCACGTTAAATGCCCAGAGGAGGCCAGTGTCAATATAAATTAATAATAATATTAATCGCTTCACAAGAAATGCCCAGTATCTGTCAGACGTACTGTAGACACTTGACCCGTGCCATGAGGGAAAACGCTGGTTTATTATAGAAAGGGAAAGACACGCTGTCTCACTTGGTTTCTGTGGACTGATTAAAAAAACATTTATTTATAGGAAGGGAAAGGCGCAGTAACTGTCTCACTTGTTTTTCTGTGGACACCGCAACCGCGCCGTAAGGGAAGGGAGAAAGATGGGAGTGAAGGTGGAAAGAGAGAAAGAGGAGCCGTAGTGGAGGGCTACGGAGTAATTTTGACCACCTGAGGATCTTTAACTTGCGCTGACATCGCACAGCACACGACACACCTTCGTTTCGCCTCCATCGAAACGCAGCCGCCGAGGTCGGGTTCGAACCCGGGTGCTCCGGCACAGTAGTCGGGCGTCTCACCACTGCACCACCCCGGAGGGGGAGGTTTCTGGTTTCTGTGGACTGATTTAAAACTGATTTATTTATATGAATGGAAAGGCGCGGTAACTGTCTCACTTGTTTTCTGTGAACACAGCAATCGCGCTGTAAGGGGAGGAAGGTGAGAAAGAAAGTGGAAAGAGAGAAAGATGAGCCGTAGTGGAGGGCTACAGAGTAATTTCGACAACCTGGGGATCTTTAACGTGCGCTGACATCGCACAGCACACGGACGCCTCTTCGTTTCGCCTCCATAGAAACGCAGCCGCCGAGGTCGGGTTCGAGCCCGAGTACTCCGGCACAGTAGTCGGGCGTTTTACCACTGCACCACCCCGGCGGGGCTCTTAACGTGAACACCAGGCCATGAGACTGTCAAAGGTAACCAACGTGCCGATGCCAATGCCCGAGCATGAGCCTACCGGGGGGTGCACAACGACGGGGAACCGGACGCAGTCACTGGATGCTATGGAGCCATCCTTGAACATCAAAGAGCCTTAAGGAGGATCTATCCACCTCCCCACGAAGACCTCAATAGAGAGCAGTAGGTTGCCTGGAGACAGCTACAGACTAACACATACCCCAATCTGAGTCTACTCAGTAAAATCCACCCCGCTACATATGAAAATAAATGCCCACTATGCGGAGAACCCCCTACACTCTACCATGTTACATGGGCCTGTCAAGAAACACAGGTAGCACCAATAAACACCACATCAACACCGGAGCAGTGGGAGGCTGCGCTGTCCTGCTCGACGCCTGACGACCAGCTCAAGCTGATTGACAGAGCGCGCAAGACGGCAAAGGCCACTGCGGCCCTGGACTAAGGGCCCCACCAACGCCGGGAGAATTCCCTTTGTGTAAATAGTTTTTCATTCATTCTGGTTTCTGTGGACTGATTTATTGATTTATTTATAGGAAGGGAAAGGCGCGGTAACTGTCTCACTTGTTTTCTGTGGACACCGCAACCTCGCCGTAAGGGAAGGTAGGAATGTGGGAGTGAAAGTGGAAAGAGAGAAAGAGGAGCCGTAGTGGAGGGCTACGGAGTAATTTCGACCACCTGGGGATCTTTAACGTGCGCTGACATCGCACAGCACACGGACGCCTCTTCGTTTCGCCTCCATCGAAACGCAGCCGCCGAGGTTGGGTTCGTGGTTTTTTGTGGACACCTCCACCGCGCCGTAAGTCAAGAGAGGAAGGTGGGAGTGAAAATGAAAAGAGGAGCCGTAGTAGAGGGCTACGGAGTAATTTCGACCACCTGGGGATCTTTAACGTGCGCTGACATCACGCAGCACACGGACGCCTCTTCGTTTCGCCTCAATCGAAACGCAGCCACCGAGGTCGGGTTCGAATCTGGGTACTCCGGCACAGTAGTCGGGCATCTTACCACTGCACCACACCGGCGGGGCCAAGATGGAACGCGTTGCTTCTCGCAAGTGGACGCATGGTGCATTGGCTCCGTGATTTTTCGTGTGCGATCGTGGTACATCAACTCGACGCTTGAAGAAATAGAGCGACTGCATCACGCAAGTGACCCGACATTTGGAGCCACCAGTTTTATCCAAGTGATTCCCAATTTCACCGATTAGGGGCTGAGGTTCACCCGCGCATCGCGACAGCGGCGCTGAGCCTAACGGCTGCGCCGCTCCCCGCCGCTAGGTTGCTCACCCCTCTTTCTCCAATATGACTTCTACCTTGCAACGCGCCGTCCAAAATGTCATGGTTCACCATTTCGACGGCCCAAGATACTGGTTCTTCTGTCCCACAGCCCCTTGAAGACGAGAATCTTTTCAAACCTTTACAACGCCGCTTTCGGCCAAGAAGCGGACGCAATATGGCGGCCGACACGTCAGCGGCCTCCCAATCTCAAGCCAACAAGGACGTTGGCGCGCAGCCCCACGCCCGTCCTGTCCAAACTACTGACCGACCAAAAGTGCAGCAGGCATGCAATGGCGTCCACGACCCATGCCACACTCGCACCCCCAAGACATTGTAATCCTCAAGCCCCGCATCATGGCGAACTTGCGGAGTGTGTTCCAACATGGCGAACTGGGAGCGGCGCTCACCGCCTACCTTAGCTAGCAGGCGGCAACCACTCTCAACATCATCCTGGCATGGGACCAAAATCTTGTCGTATTGGGAACCCAGGACCCACCCACAGCGGACCGCCTAATTCGCGACTTCAACTTGGACACAGAGAAGGGACCCCTCCCTATGCGTGGACATTTGAAACAGACCGGCGAAATCTGCCGAGGTGTGCTCTCTGTGGCCAACCAGGCGACAAGCAACGCCCTGCAAGAGAAAGTGCAGTGGCGAGCTGGCGAGTTCGCAGAAGTACGCAAGCTGGGAAAGACGAACGTCGCTGTTCTGACTTTTGTGGGGAAGGTGGTGCCGCGTTTTGTGCATTACAGTTCGGAATTGGCTGTCGTGCGTGAATACAAGCATACTGTGCCGGCGTGTGTGAGGTGCGGTACTATCCGGCATCGGGCAGACACATGTCCTGCCCCGGAACCCTCAAAGTGCGGCCTGTGTGGAATTTACTCCAGAAGGTCCAGCTCCACATGAATGTAAACCGTCGTGTGTAATCGGCAGCTTGGCCCACCCCACGGGCTCACAGGATTGCACGGCAAAATTACTACGAAGACTTTGGACGCCCAGAAACAAGCCTTAGCAACATGGCATCTTGAAAACAGACACACCTGGCAAAAAGCCAGGTCACACCACTCGCGGAGCCAATGACAGCGCGGAACGCGGCAATCGCGCCGCTGGCTCACGTAACAGTGACGTCAACAATTTTTCCTCCCGTAACCTGACGTCATCGAAAAACAAGAAGAAGGCGCCTCCACAGCCTCCAAGCGGCAGGAATGACCGACACTTCCCGGCCTGCTTGCTTCAGACAGATGGCACTGCCGGCGTTCATTCCTCCGCGCCGCAACATAAGCAGGTGAGCAACTGGGCAGGCGTTGCCTCCTCTCCTATCCCCTCCTCACCTTCCTTTCCTCCTGCGGTCGCCGGCGTAGACGCCGAGAGCCGCAAACAAATCGAGCTGTTCAGGGCACAGAACGACCAGTTGCTCGCTAAAATTCAAAATTTGGAAGCTAAACTCACAGCCGCGTCGAGGCGCCAGAGCTCAGATGCCATGGAGAGTGAGCCGGAGCTGCTGGCCGCGTTGTCGGCAGCTATGGCCGCTATGGAGACGCGTCTCGCCTCCCAACTTCGAAACATGGTGGAGGCCGCCATGGACCGCGTCGCAGCCAAATGTTCGTCAATGGTTCCTGAAATGGTCTCCAAATATATACGGGATCATCCCAGAACGAGCCACCAGCCTGGGAACCTTAAAAACATGTCCCGTCTCATAAAAACAGGCCGTCGAGCTGGGAACCTTAAAGATATGTCCCGTCTCGCAAAATACTCCCGAATGACTACGGATTCGGATAACGAGGACTCCAATCCTGCACCTACATCAGGTGCCGGCTCCAGGGCGGCGTCTGTACCAGTCTCACTAATTATCCCTCATGGCGGGACAGCCTAACCAGCAGTCCCTCTCCCCTAATAATGTCAATCACTATTGGTAACGCAATGGAACTGTAGGGGCTTCAGGAACCGCCAAAAACGCACGAGTCTATGCCTCTACCTAGAAACATTCGAAACTTTGCCCGGCGTGGTCGCCCTCCAGGAGCCAGGAGCATCGGCCAAGTTAACAAACACGGCGTTTCAGGAAGACCCCTCGTCCTGTCTGTTCGTACATAAATCATACACAGCCACAGAATTGGATCTAGACCTAACACTTCCCTATTCGTATGTCATGGTGAAGATCGGAGCCCTCCGCCGCTCAGATCCTCCCATGCACATCCTGAACATATACTGCTCCCCCTAACTAAAGCGAATGACGTTCGCAGACATCTTTAGCCGCGCGCTGAAGACAGCGGGTCGACAACCCCTCCTGATATTGGGTGACTTCAATGCCCCCAGTCAGCTGGGGGGGGGGGGGGGGGGGTACCGTAAAGAGGAGGTGCGAGGACGCAAACTGGCGGAGCTTGTGTCCGCACTAGGTCTCATTCTCGACACCGACCCTTTTTACCCAACACGCGTAGGTAACTCCGTGAAGCGGGACACGTGATCGGATCTTACCTTCACTCTCAACATATGACACGCAGACTGGGTTAATACCGAGAAAACCCTCGGCAGCGACCACTGCCTTCTTATTACCACGATCTACAAGCGCCCACTCAAGCGTCCTACCACACAAGCCCACATCTGTAATTGGACTACCTTCCGACAAGTTTCCCGCCCCTACCAACACAGCCATAGAAGAGTAAGGGTACACCAACTGGTCCCGGTCTCGTATTAGCAAACTATATCCCGTAGGAGCACTCGAGCAGACGACGCTCTGTACGCCGTGGATGGATGGATGGAATATAGGAGCATCCCCTTTGAAACGGGGTGGTAACAGTAGCTATCATGCTCATTTTTCGCCATATATCTTAATTATTGATTTAGAATGGTTAACGAAACCATCATTCTATTTATTAAATTTTTGTTCCTACATTACTAACATTATGTCACTTCTCTGCTTTTAAGCCACCAATCTTTCAGTCGTTGTTTTCTAGCTTCCACCGTCGGTTTATTCACCCGGCCACTGGTATCTCTAAACCCCAGAGCTTTAGGAACATTGATTGCGTCTGCATCAACTTCCGGACGGATACCATTACATTCGAGTATAATATGGTCAATTGTTTCACTGGAGTTTCCACATATAGCACATGCGTCATCTCCATTGTTACTTTTCTTTTTATAGCTGCGTGTTCTAAGGCACCCTGATCTAGCTTCAAAAAGTAGGGCACTGCCTCTTGAGTTATCAAAGAAATCTTCCTTCCTGATCTGCATTTTCTACTTACGGTATAATTCCACACTCTGTTTCTTCTCCATCGAATTTATCCAATTTTTACCTTCTGTGTTTTTCACCTGTTGC
The DNA here is from genome assembly GCA_023969395.1 of Amblyomma maculatum. NCBI lineage: Eukaryota > Metazoa > Arthropoda > Arachnida > Ixodida > Ixodidae > Amblyomma > Amblyomma maculatum. The sequence continues at coordinate 67,050 of JAJIZL010024963.1, read as the reverse complement.
TCAATGCTCTTTATTTCTCCGTCCTTGTTACTAGCATACTTACTAGTTAGTTTCCTAGTTCTTTTCCTCCATTTTGAGCCAACGCTTTTTAGGTACAGGTATTTAAATACTTTTGCTACCCATCTGTTACTGTCCAATTTTCTCAGGCGTTCCTCATATAATATTTTACTCTGAGCTTACCGCACTTCGAAAGATGCCCAGCCCATATCTCCATGTACCGCCTCATTTGTAGTTTTGCCGTGGGCACATAGTGCTTCCCCCCCCCCTTCGTCTCCGCAATACTTAACTAGAGTTTGCAATTCTTCCAGACTCTCAGCTAGCAGCACAATATCGTCTGCATACATCAAACCGGGGAGGCACTGCTCTACCGCCTTTCCACCTAATCTATATGACAGGTTAAAACCTAGGCTACTGTCCTGTATCCTCCGTTCCAGGTTTATCAAATAAAGCATGAACAGCACCGGTGATAAAGGACAGCCTTGTCTTAATCCTTTGCATACTTTCACATCCTCCGTACTTCTTATCCCTTCCCACGTAATTTCTACTTTGTTATCCCGGTATATTTCCTGTAGGAACTCTATTATCTCTTAACCGATACCTTCTTCTTTTAATATGTTCCACAGGAGTTCCCTGCTTACGTTGTCGTACGCCCCGTTTATGTCCAGGAAGGCCAAATACAAAGGTCTATTTTCCACTCTAGATATTTCGATGCATTGGGTAAGCACGAACAGGCTATCATCTAAGTTCCTACCATTTCTGAAGCCGTTCTGAAGTTCTCCGAGTATCTTGTTACTTTATACCCATGCTTGCACCTTTAATTTCACCACCTGCATGGCTAACCTGTACATAACAGATGTTATGGTAATCGGCCTGTAGGATTTTATGTGCATCCTGTCTCCTTTCCCTTTATAGATCAAATTCATTTTACTCTGCCGCCAGCTGTCCGGAATTTGCTTATTCGTTATGACTGTTTCCAGAGCTTTTAACAACGTTTCCTTACTTTCTGGACCGAAATCATTAATCAGCTTGATCGGAATTCCATCTATTCCTGTAGATGTGTTTTTAGGAATATTTTTTTCTGCCTTTTTCCAGTTTAGATTGTTCAGTTCTAAGCTGCTTTGTATTCTGCTACCTTGTGTTGCTTCCTGATTTGCGGAGATTACCCTATCGTAGCTCTTAAAAGACTCGGCTATAACTGATGTAATGTAGTTCACTGCATTGTCTCCCTTTAAACAATTTCCCTCGTTATCTTGAATCCGATCCTGCTTTCTTTGATTCTTCTTCCCTAGCCAGCTTATATGGTTCCAGAAATTTCTTGCTCCGCCTCTAGAGGCATCGTGTATGTCAGCCATCCAGCGATAGGTGAACTGCTTTATTTTACTTTGGACGAGGGCCTGTACCTCAAGTTTCTTTTGTTGATATGATTCCCATTTTTGGTCGATTTCCTCCTGAGATACCTGAGCGCCACCAGGCGACAAATAGTGATATATTCTCTAAACGAATAAGATCACATTTAAAGGCCACCGTTCCGGTCGTACAGGTCATTGTACTGTGCAGGTCCAAGGAAGTCAGTCCTTAAACGAGTAAAAAATATGGCCGTACCAGGGGGAACAAAAACTTTCTTTTTCAAACTCCATAGCAATACACTAGAAGTTGACTTATTTAGAAATGAAAGGTTTTTTGTACCTTGGGGAAATCACTGCTTCATTTGCCGCAAACCGGAAACTATCGAACACGTTTTCTTAGGCTGTTGGGAAGCCTTTTTCTTCTGGGACATTCTACAACGATTTCGGATTGTAAAACGTTTATTGCCAACAGTCTGAAGGGCATATAGGCCCCTCGCCTAAAGGACGGCCAGAAGGTCTTGGCTTTTGGCGGCGTCTTCGGCCAGTTGGACGACTTTTGTTTGAGTCTCCGGATCGGAGCTGAGTAGGAGAGCCTCCCATTGTTCAAGTGACTATTTTTTGTCCCTCCAGGGGGGCAAAAGGGCATTTCCAGAGAATATGGTTGGGATCCGCTTTGACCTTACATTGCTTACACTCGTTTGAATATTGTCCCGGATAATAACGACTACACATAACCGGGTTCGGAAACGTATAAGTTTGGAGACGGCGCCAAGAGGTGGCCTGACTCTTTGTCAATGATTTATCAGCGGCGGGGTACTTCGTTCGATTGAGCCTATAATGTTGTGTGATCTCTCTGTAACACACAAGACGATCCCTGTCTGCGAAGCCCTCGGTATGGCCATTGGCTCGGAAAGCAAGACCTCGAGACAGTTCGTGAGCTGCTTCATTTCCAGCCAAGGATGCGTGTGCAGGTGTCCAGACTATGCGAATTTTGCGGTCGTCCCTTGCAGTCCGCAGGATTTCGTTCGTCAGAGGGGAGACCCTCCCCTTGGCAAAGTTCATCACTGCTACCTTTGAGTCACTGACTATCGTTGACGCATCCGTGCCCACTATTGCAAGTGCGATGGCGGCTTCTGCAATTTCGGGACTGCCCGTCGTGATCGAGGCGCCGGTTCGGAGATATGTCTCGGCGCTAGCTACCGCTATCACCATTCTCCCCCTCCCGCAATTAGCTGCGTCCACGTAGGCCACGTCTTCTATCGGATAGTTTTTGAAACATTTGCCGAGGGCTTCAGCCCGTTTCTCTCTGCGATCCTTGTGGTGGACGGGATGCATGTTTTTCGGTAGTGGTGGGATCACCAGCCTATCGCGCACGCTCTTAAGCATGTCCACTTTTGGACCTCGCTGACTGTCGTAATTTATTCCTAGTTTCGCTAAGATTTTCCTGCCTGTAACACTTCCCGACAGCCTTTCGTACTGCGAGATTGTCACGCCTTCCACAATTTCATCCAGAGTGTTGTGAAGACCTAGTTCTAAAAGTTTTGCGGTGGGGGTCCGAATTGGTAAACCCAGCGCCTGCTTGACACTTCTGCGAATGTTCCCTTTCAGCTTGGACTTCTCCGCTGCCTTCAGATAAAGGAAAGAAACTACGTAAGCAATCTTACTTAATACAACGGCTTGAAATAATCTGATTAGATTCGTTTCTTTCATGCCATAGCGCCTATTTGCGATTCTGCGGATGAGCCGCATAGTCTGTTGCGCGCATATCTCCAACTTTTTTATTGTTTCTCCATTGAAACCGTTGTTTTGAATGTACAGCCCTAAGACTAATCCTGTCCACCGTCGGGATATCGAGTCCCTGAGCCTTAAGAGATATCCGCGGGGGATCCGACCGTGATTTCCTCTTTGGTTGGTAAAAAAGCACTTCCGATTTTGGCGGGGAGCACCTAAGTCCCCCTATCATTTACGTACTTTTCAACTTCTCCTATGGCCATTTGGAGAGTCTCCATCCTCTATTTGACCGTCAGTTCCTTTGCCAATCCACATAGTAATGTCATCCGCATACATGCAATGACTGAGACCTTCAATGGCTGCTAGTTTGCTAGGAAGCCCGATCATGGCCACGTTGAATAGGAGCGGGGACAGTACAGATCCCTGCGGGGTCCCCTTGCTACCTAGCTCTATGTAGTCTGATTTACTTTCCCCGAAGTTAATTTGGGCCACTCTGTCGGAAAGGAAATGTTTAACATAGTTATAGGCTTTCGGGCCTACTCCCAGGAGGCTGATATTATCCAGGATCGCCTTGTGCGTGATGCTATCGAAAGCCTTCGCCAGGTAAAGACCCAGGATGAACTTCGTGTCCCGCGTTTGTGAGTCCAGAATTTCATGTTTTAGTTGCAGCATCACGTCCTGCGTTGAGAGATGAGACCTGAATCCCACCATGGAGATAGGATAAAGATGGTGGTCTTCCATGTAGTTGTTGAGACGTGTCTGCACTACATGCTCCATCAATTTCCCTGCACAGGAGGTTAGGGATATAGGCCTTAGATTCTCGATGGACAGAGGTTTCCCCGGTTTAGGAATAAGTACCACCTTAGCCGACTTCCACTGCTTAGGTATCTCACCCGCCTCCTAACATTTCTGCATGTAGGCAGTGAGTGCTGTTATTAAGTTGTCGCCGAGATTTCTGAGCAATTTGTTGCTTACCCCATCCGGCCTGGGCGCTGAATTAGTATTTAATCTAGCAAGCTCTGCTCGCACTTCGGATTCAGTAATGCGTTCGTCCAAGCGATCGTTGGGTATCCCACAGTAACCATGCAGAGGTACCTTCTCAGTGTCCCCTATGTACTTAGATCGAATCTCATCGAGCAGCTCTTGCTCTGTGCCCTCATGTTTATGCTGGATCTTTTGGAGGTTTTGCCTTTGGGCCGTTTTACATCCGTCAGGGTATAGGAGGTATCTGAGTAAACTCCATGTGCGGGCCAGACTTATATTCCCGTCCATTTTGTCGCATAGTGATTCCCAGTTTTGCCTAGAAAGTTTGAGCGCATATTCCTCTATCTCTTTGTTGTGCCTTGCTATCATTCTGCGGAGGTTACGATTCCACGTTTGACTTTTAAGTCGCATTTCCATACTGGTTTTGGCTTGCCACATATGGAGGAGGCGGGTGTCCATTGTTTCTAGGCCTGAGTCTTCCGCCACAGTCTTGGTCGCTTTACGAGCGTCCAATTGGAGCTGCCTTATCCACCCCTCAATGTCATCAATTTCTGTGGTGTTAGCACTCTGTTCCCGGATTTTTCGGAAGGCGTCCCAATCGACGAGTGAGTGACGTCGGCCTGGCCGTTTATAGGGCCCAGCAGTAATTACCGTTTCCAAAATAAAGTGATCACTTGCCTAAATTTTCTTGAGTGTTAACCCAGTTTGCACTGCCGACGTTCTTAACAAGGGTGAGGTCCGGAGATGTGTCCGTACTGACGCTATTTCCCGTTCTAGTGGGAGACTGAGGGCCCGTATGTAGGGTGAAGGCCCCTTGTTGCATATCGAGCCAGAGCTCTCTACCCTTGACACATTCTCTCTGGTACCCCCAAGCACCGTGATGGGCGTTGAAGTCCCCCATTACCACCACCGCTTGTTTGTTAGCAATGCGTAGAGTTTTTTGAAGAAGCGACCCGAAGCGAGTCTTTCTTTGTTTTGGACTGCTGTATATATTCAGCACAAATAGGCTGATCTTAATTTTATTATTCGGAATGAGTTCTAGAAGCACGTGCTCTACGTGACTGATTCCCGTGTCATGCGCAATAGCCGTTATGTTCCTTTTGACGAGGGTGGTAACTCCCGCCTTCTCGCCAAAGGTATTTAAAGATTGATAGCCTGATAATTTTGCAATCCTCCCAGTTTCCTGAAGAGCGATCACATCCGGGCAGTATTTACCAATGAGGAGTTGTTGTAGAACTGCTCGCTTCCGGCGGTATCCCCGACAGTTCCACTGCCAGAGCGTATATCTATTGTCCTTATGTTGCCTGGCCATTTTGAAGTTGTTGAAGGGTTATCGCAATAGCGTCTGTCTTATTCTCTACGGCCTGCCGCTACGCATTCATAGCTAACAGCTCGTTTCCTAGCCTTTTGGTTTCTGTAGTGATTTCCTGAACAACGTTAAAAATGGACTGAATTTGTGCCTGAATTTTGTTATCTGTGGACTGAACCTGGGCGTCAATTTTGTCCTCTAGCCTCCTGCATACCTCTGCGAGCATGAGTTCGGGCTGCGTGTTGTCACACGTCCTCTTTTTTGTAGGCGGGGGAAGCGATGGTTGCGCCACCGAGGCATCGCTGACACCGGCCGCCGCCTCCACCAGTGCATGCGTTATCTTTGGTTGTTGAGTAAGAATGGATTAGCCCGTCTTCCGGAGTTCTGAATTTTCCTTCTCTAACGGTTCTGTTTTTTTAGTAAGTTTCCTTACGGTGTCAGTAAGGGTCTCAACCATCTTTCGCAATTGGAGGAGCTCATCTGCCCCCTTATCTGAATTATTTTGGGAGGATCTACCTACCCAGCTCACCTCTTTATGGTCGGCTGCCGTCTTGTTCTTGGCTGAAGACACCGACGGTGATCGCCCTCGGGAGCTCAAGCGGCCCCTGGACTGGGACCCGGTCCTGGAACCAGAGTGGGTCTTGGATCCTGAACGGCCCCTGGAGCCAGAACGGTCCCTAGAGCTGGAATGGTCCCGTGACCCGAGACGAGGGAAGGAGACCGAGCGGCCGCGATAGCCCTCGTCCTCCTTGGTCCTAGGTCGGCTCCGCCGGTTTGATGTATTCTCTGATGAACTTGCCGTCTTGTCTTGGGTCTTCTTCTCCCACTGGCCTTTTTTGAGTATGTAAGGAATTGTATACATCTCACAGCACTTTTTGTGGCCCAGTTCATGTCCCTTGCCACAAAGAGCACACTCAAGTTCACACGAGTGGTCTTTCGTTGGGTTGTCCATGCCACATCCTCGACATTTGACCACGCCTGCGTTCGGGCAGACATCGGCGCGATGTCCGAGCTGGCCACACTTGAAACACACTTCGTATTTTTTCTTATATAATAGGCACCGAAAGGGGATGCTCGCGTAATAGATCCAATATGGCACCTTTTCATTTGCGAAGAGCAGCAGAATAGAGCCGGAGTCTTTTCCTAATCTTCTAACCCCGACAATCTCAGGGTTGTACTTGCTGGTCAGGTTCTCACGCACCCGTTCAATCGTGTGAGTCAGCGGAACTCCGTGAATGACTCCTTTGCCGTGTCCATCCGGCGTCACAAGATATGCAAACGTTTCAAGTTTTCCCGTCCCTAAAGTGAGATGCCCAATATTCATATACTTCCGCACCCGTTCAGAGCTGTCGGTGCCTGCCAGAATGGTGTTTTGCTTCTGATTCAGAAGGACGATATCATCTCTTGCGTCAGCCGCCGCAATACCTGCCGCCGACTTCACGATGACAGAGACCGTCTCCGTTTTGCATGCTGAGAGCGTTCGAAGTCCTCCTTTCGGTCTAATGACGACTTTATGTAGTCCGGGGGGAAGACGAACGTGCTGCGTTTCTACCGAACGCATTGCCATCTTCCTGCCCTCCGTCTTAGCCGAGTTGGCAGCCCATCGCTGACCATCTTGCCGTCTTCGTTCGGAACGCCATCCTGGCGTCCCCCTGCCTCATGGCTGTCGCTCTTACGAGCGCTGCGTTTTGACTTATGAATCGTGAACCATCAGGCTTGGATGTAAAAGTCCTCCGGCGATAGCGTCTCACCTTCAACGGTAACTTCCATGTCGGCCTCCGAGCGCAGTCCTGGGCCACAAGAGGCCGGTGACTTGCCTCGCCGGCACCCTACGGGCGTCGAGCGGCTGAGGCAAGCGGACGCTTCTCACATCGCCTGCGCGGTTTTTCGATGCTTTCTGCGGATTTAAGTCTGCGTCTTCAGAAACTTTTGCGGGGACCGACGCCGGAAGTCTGCAGGACTACCGGGATAACAAATCCACGGCAAGTGAACTGACTTTTTATGCTCTACAACGAACAAATAAAAAAGACCTACCCATGGATGCTTTCGGAATTCCATTTTTACCTATTGAAGATGATGATGGGCTACCACTGGACATGATCATGTTATTGGGCCTGCACAGTATCTGGCGATCCGGAATGGCTTTCAGGCATGCAGAAGTTGATGCGAGCAAAATATGGCAGTATTTTCTCGAAGCCGTTGCGAGTGTTATTGAAGTTCTCAAGACACATATACCCTCCGGGACACAAATCGCTCTCGAAGGCGCAGGAGGTCACCTGGCGAAAATTACAGACACATACCTTCCCAAATCCTGTCACCTACGCCCATGCATATCCTGCATTATACACCCCATGTTGTGAGTTATGCCAACAGAGGGCCAACCTAGACCACATACTGTGGGCCTGTCCACGAGATAGCCCTCCGCGGGATCTGCAGCTCTCCAAATGCGAGCAGTGGGAGGCCGCTATGCTCAGCTCTGACCCGCAAATCCAACTCCGGGTCATCGAGCGTGCAACCCAGGTCGCCAGAGCCCAAGGACTCCTGGCCACCTAGAGCGGTAGCCCCTGCTGCCTGACTTCTTCCTCGTCAAATGTTTATCCTCCTCCTCTCAAGACACAAGACGAAGTGCCTGAGTGGCTTTCGAGAATGGAAGTGTTTCTGCAAATGACTGATTTGTAAGGGATCACGTAGCCCAAATCGCGTGGTTTTAACCCATGTAGTGTATTTGTCACGTAATATTCGCTCTCTCTGTGTGTGTATGTGTGTGATGTTCTATATGTGTAAAATCTGATAATAAATTAGGCAATAAAGAAAAAAAAAGTTTTGGTGGCCAATGCATTAACACCACGCATCACTTCGCTGATGCTAGTTAAACATGCGTTCGACTCCTGTGTTGCATTTTTTTCTGAATAATTTTTTTTGCAATTGCTTTTACTGTAATTATACCCTGCCTTCAGTGAGTGTATGTTACCTTTAGGTTGCGTTTACAGACACCTTTAAGTAACAATCACCGTTTACAGTTAGATATATGTTACCTTTAGGTTGCGTTTACAGACACCTTTAAGTAACAATCACCGTTTACAGTTAGATATATGTTACCTTTAGGTTGCGTTCAGAGAGATCTTTCAGCAACAATCGCCGTTTAACTCGCTGAAGGCGTCGTCTGCTCCAGTGCGCCTACGGGATATGGTTTGGCAATACGCCAGCCACTGATGTCACACCTCCATCATCATCATCATCATGAAGGTGTGACATCAGTGACCGGGACCAGTTGTGTACCCTTGCTCTTCTGTGGCACTGTTCGTAGTGGCGGGAAAAGTTTGTCGGAAGGTACTCCAATTAGGGATGTGGGCTTGTATGATATTCAGATCCAGCTCACAGAGGCAATAACGGACGTGGATAATCACCTCATTCACCTCTGGGAAGCTCGCCGCAGCCTTACACGCCGCTGGCGTCGCCAAAAACACAACCGCGAACTTAAAGAACGTATTGCCGATATCACCCACCGGGCCACCGAGTACGCGGCCCAGCTCGCTGACTCGAACTGGGTGGATCGTTGTAATACAGCGGCCCATCAAATATCTAGCCGTAATACATGGATGCTTTTCCGAGCTCTCATCAATCAAACACAGACCCGCACCGAAACCCAAAGCCACTTACACCTAACAATCCACTCCTTTAAAGGCGACACTATGCAGCTGGCGCGATCGCTCCGGGACCGCTACTTGTGCACAGCTCAAGACCCCCAAGGATCGGTCTACTCCTACGCAGGCAAGGAGAGCTCAGAGCTGGACAAACCTTTCCAGCTTCACGATTTTCGGGCCAGTCTAGTCAAAATGAAGAGAGGTAACGCGCCTGGTCGGAAAAATGTCACCGTCAAGCTTTTGGTGAACCTACCTGACTCGACGTACCAGTGCCTACTCGAATACATTAACGCAATCTGTACAGCGGAAACCCCCTTACCCATCGATTGGAAAACGGCACTTGTGACTTTCATCCCGAAAGCTGGCAAACCAATTGATACGGATAACCTCCGCCCCATCTCTCTCACCTCCTGTGTGGGCAAACTAAAGGAGACTGTGGTGCGCGATCTCGCTATCCGAGTATCTTGAACACAAACACATTTTCGCGGACACCATGTTCGAGTTTCGCCCACACAGATCCGCACAGGATGTCCTTCTCTAACTTAACAGAGAGTCTCAACCCGTTTGAACTCCCCCACAATGACCGCGTTGTGCACACCCTAGACTTAAAAGGCGCTTTTGATAACGACACACACGAAGTCATGCTAACCCATCTAAGTGAAACACACTGTGGCAGCAATTCTTTCAATTATATAAAACAATTTCTTACAGACCGACAATCCTACATCAAAATACACGACAAGCAGCACGGACCATTCATGCTCGGCACGCGGGGCACACCTCAGGGCGCAGTTCTCTCCCCGCTGCTTTTTAACATTGCCATTATGCGTCTGCCGGCCCAGCTGGCTGAGGTCGAAGGCATGCAGCATGCGCTCTACTCCAACGACATCACCCTATGGGCAACGCAGGGCAGTGTGGGCGACATTGAAACCTGTCTTCAAACAGCGGCAAGCATAGTGGACCGCTATACCCGGCGCTGTAGTCTTCAACGTTCCCCCCAGAAGTCAAAGTTTGTGCATTTCCGCCCCTCTCTGAGATGCAGTACACAATTCACGCTCTCGCTTGCGAGCGATCCCATTCATGAATCAAAAGAGATCAGAGTACTCGGTCTCTTCATCCATCCCCAAAGACCCCCTCACACAACACTAGCCAAGCTCCGCCAGGTGGGGGACCAGGTTGGCCGTATGGTCTGCTGGGTCTCTAACAAACACGGGGGGTTGCGAAGTAAGGATGCCTTGTGGCTTGCAAACGCCTTCGCAACTAGCCGAATCCTGTATTCGACTCCTTACCTCCACTTTCGGAAGCACGAGGAGGATACCCTCGAGGTGATCCTCCGAAAAATCATGAAACGTGCCCTCGACCTCCCAATCTCCACCTCTATCAGTCAGCGCATGGCCCTAGGGGTGGTGAACACTTTCAGGGAGCTTCGGGAAGCACATTTGATGAACCAATATACCTGCCTCACACAGACAGTGTCGGGTCGCCGCCTTCCTGCCCGGCTGAACATTCAACATAAACAGTTCACAGAGGAGAGGCTCCGCATCCCAGAACTCTGGAGATGCGCCCTCAGAGTGCGGCCTCTACCTGCCAACATGTCACGAGAAGACCATAATGGGCGGCGCCTGGCGCGGGCGGAAGCATGGCCCGCCATAATGGCAGCAAATCAGGTGTGTTCTACGTGGATGCCTCTGGCCCCCATCCGGGGGGCTGGTACACGGCCGCAGTCGTTCACAACGGGAACACAGTCGATGGCCTTACATACGAGGCCAAATCTATAACACACGCTGAAGAGGTAGCCATTGCACTCGCCGCCTCAGACCACACTTCTAAATATATCATCACCGACTCACGAGGGGCTTGTCGGAACGTCGCCCAAGGGTGGACCACTCCTTTAGCCTATATAATATATCAAAATTGCAGTCGGGACACGGACCCCGCATGCCGATATCTCGTCTGGGCTGCTGACGCATCCGAGGCAGCGGACGCAGCCGCCCGCGCGCTTTATCTCCGGGCAGTTTCCTCGGGACTCGAATCGGCTAAGGAGATCGATTACAATCCGGCCTACACATTCAAAGATATTGTAATTTTTTATCAAAACTCGCTTCGCAAATACCCTAACCCCTGCAAAGGGTTAAGAAAAGCGAACGAGAGGCTGCTCCGGCGCTTCTTCACTAACACGATGCTGTGCCCGGCAGTACTTAAACATTTTGACTGCCAATTCACTGGCTAGTGCCAGTGCTGTGGGGAGGTGACTGACACCTACCACATAGAATGGGCCTGCAAACGAAACCCATCCCTTCCCCCCATCCCTAACCCTTCCCGGGAGGACTGGGAGGCAACCCGGCTCGGCTGCTGCGACCTACAGGCCCAAAGGGCCTTAACGCGGCATGCGTGGGCGGCGGCAATCACCAATGGAGTCCCTGACTAGGGTCTTCACCCAGTATTGTAAGGCCGAGGCCCTTAAGGCTCCGCGTCAAATCTCCAAATATACAATCAACATTTTCACCATCACCACCACCACCGGCGGGGCCATGTGCCGTAAGGGAAGGAAGGAAAGTCGGACTGAAAACGCAGAGAGGAGGTGGAGGGAGGTAGTGAAGGGTTGCTGATCCTGGCTCTGATGGGGCTGAGATAGGTAGGCCTCCGCGCTTGCGGCGGAGGCCTACCTATCTCCCACCTGCCCCGCCACCTGCCCCGCCGGGGTGGTGCAGTGGTAAGACGCCCGACTACTGTGCCGGAGTACCCGGGTTCGAGCCCGATCTCGGCGGCTGCATTTCGATGGAGGCGAAACGACGAGGCCTCGGTGTGCTGTGTGATGTCAGCGCACGTTAAGATCCCCAGGTGGTCGAAATTACACTGTAGCCCTCCACTACGGCTCCTCTTACTCTCTTTCCACTTTCACTTCCACCTTCCTTTCTTCCTTTGCAGCGCGGTTGAGGTTTCCACAGAAAACAAGTGAGACAGTTACCGCGCGTTTACTTTCCAATAAATCAGTTTTTTATCTTTTGTAGGGCGTCATTGCATTAACCACTGCTTCGGTGGTGGACGACTGCTGTGGTTGCGGCGCACGTCTTTCTCTCCCTCTTCTTTTTCTTCTCTATTTTGTCTACTGTCCGCACGAGGCAGCGGAGGTGGCTCAGCTACAGAGCCAGTAGTATTCCCGTGCAATTTCTTTTCCTTCTGCATACAGCCACAACAACAACGAACGTAGAGAGAGAGGTGTGCGGTAGTGGATGGCTGCGGAGTAATTTCGACCAACTAGGGTCTTTAAATGGGTCATGACAGCTAAAGTTGGAGCATAAACTGATTATTGCGTCTCACTCCGCACACGATAAATCGTAAATTCTAAAAAAATGTAAACTCATTCGGTGCAGTAGATAGTTTTAATATGAATTTTTGTTATTATTATTGGAAGCAGCTTTCTGGTCTGGCAACCATTTGCGCTGATGTCACAGCGAGATCTCATCCCCATGTCTACTATTCGCGGCATCGGCTCCGCTTTTGCCTTCACGTCGTGGTCTGTGTTCACTAAGAGCTTTTTGTTTCTTGGGCAAAAATAATTTTTTCGCATATTCTTTTTTTTCTTGGATAAGCCTTCATTATAATAAGCGACCCTAGTGATCCTAGGACTTGTTTTGGGCTTCGTGTAGATATTGTCGAGGAGCCCGGAATTTATGGCCTCATGCTGCATTATCTAAGCATGCAATTAGAATATTATTCTTACGCCATGAGAGGTAGCTTGTTTCGCAACAAAGCGCTCCCGCATATAAAATGGCGCATGTCCAACGTTTTCTTCCGCCGTGTGCACGGCGAAAGGTGGGAGGGGTTAGCGTGGTGTTGCTGATTGCTGAGCTATTTGCCCGTCGATCTTTCGGTTCCTAAACTAAGAGGAAATACCAAACAAACATATGTTGACGCGAGTGCATACCTTGCAGACAAAACCTTTGAATGAAGCGGTACTCATTGACTTGCTGTTATTGCGCGTGCTAGTCAAACGTAATTACTTTCGGCTGGTAAACGATGTATATATAATATATGTTGTCACGCATTTCCCGCGGTTCTGTTGGAGAAGATAAGGTTTGGCGGAATAAGAAGAAGATTAAGATGAAGCTGGGTCTGTCCTCTCTGGTGCGCCAATCTCCAGCGCATCCGAACATCCGTGTAAATAAACCTCTTAATAAGTGTGGTGGAGCTTGCGGGCTATAGATAACCACGGAACCTCTCCTACACCGCCAAAGCAGGATGACTAGGCTGCCCCCCACTCCTACGGACGGAGATGGCACAAGCAGATGTTTTAACGCAGCCCATGCCAGCAGCATAACCGACCACCACACAGCCTTATCTGAAACCTCGACATTTTATGGCAAGCCTGGGAAAGATGTGGATGACTGGCTCACCCACAACAATCGGGTGAGCAGATACAGCCGCTGGGATGTGAATACCAAGTTGGCGAAAGTGGTATTCTTTCTTGAAGAAACTGCGTTAACATGGTTTGACAATCATGAAGCATCCCGTACCACCTGGGATCGCTTCATGGAAGAAATGAGAGTCGGATTTGGCAATGCCGATGCTCGAAAAAACAGCAGCGAACCGACTGTGGCTTAGCAAGTCCAAGTACCGGGGGAGACCTTTACAACATACATAGAAGTCATCAAGTTGTGCAGAATAGTTAATGCTCGGATGACTGAAGAAGACAAACTGGGCCCCCTCCTCAAGGGAATAGTGGAAGGCGTGTACAGCTTTGTTATCAGAAAGGACGATTTGAATACCACCGCTGATGTAACATGACACTGTAGCATGTTTGAAGGGTTGAAGCACTGCCGTATCATCCCGAAGTTTGGTCGGCTGCCTAATGTCACAACTGTCGCCAGTGTGGATGTGTCCGAAGCGACGCACATGGCAGATACAATTCGACAGATCGTCCGCGAAGAGTTTCAGAGGCATCAAGATACTGGGGGCCATGTCAGACCCGTCTACAGTGGCACCTCTTCGGCTGGCGATCATCCATCTGCCTGTTATGTTCCCTCTGTTACATTTCGTTGGGACATCCGATGCTCTGCTGCTCATCGCCCGAACATGCAACATCTCACCATGAACGCCTACAACTGGGTGCAGTCTCATCCTCCTCGTCGACTACATCCAGAATATGAAGCGTTTAACCCAAGTGACGATGAGCCTTATTCATCGAATGAACTTGAGCAGCCAGTATGTTATGCTTGTGGAATGATGGCCACATTTCGCGTTTTTGCAGCAATCGCAGTCCATATCAGTAGTATCGCCGACAGTGGGTTAACTCCCGTGCAAGGTTTCCCGCTGACAATGCTGATCCATATAAAAGAACACCTGGCCATAATGAGTACAATGCAACAGTTAGCCGCAGAATTACGCAGAATTACGCTGACCCAGGTAGCGCAAAGTGGGCTATGAAGGGTGGGCCCCGGTGGGTCCGATGTAGGCAATGCAGGACAGCCCCGGTGGGCTCTATGTGGGTGCTGCAAGAGGGGCCGACGTAGGCCCGAAGGGGGCTGTCGACAAAGCCCCAATGGGCCCCACTAGGGGCCGATGCAGGCTGCTTTTGCGGGGCTGCCCACATTTTTCCGGCATTGTTAAAAGGGCACATCTCGCCAACTCCCCGCGATGGTCCTACTTTGGACCGATTTGGGCAGCCGCTTTGGAGGAACATTTTCTTTTCAGTTAGCCCTTCAGATAATGACATAGGAACAATGCGGGTTCTATAGCGCTAGCCGCACTTGGGCTTTTCCACATTATTCTCATAGGGGTCCGACGCAGGACATTGATGGAAAGCCCTAGTCCAAGTTTTCCCATTCAATATTTATGCACATAATTAAGTAATTATTTCATACATGTCTGCACTATCTAAACAGCCACAATATTAAATTTTACAATAATTCATAACATTCATCTAGCCGAAATGACTTCATGTACATCTTGTTCAGGCTATGGAGATGTGTGTTCTGAACAGTAATATTGTGCTGGGAGTTGCAGGCTGTCCAAAGCAACCACATAAGAGGCAACAGTTAGCAATCAGTTTGTTTTAGTATTTGTAGCGCAATTTGCATGAGCGCGAGAACTAAAGCCGTGTAAATTTCTAATCGACTAAACATGGCAACAACTGTTATACAAATAATCTATAATAGTAATTTAGGGCAACATCTAATGGAAATAAAGGTTGGAAACAATGATTACATAATTGCACGCACGCCTTCTAGCCCCATTACGGCCGATGTGGGACCTACAGCGGTTTTATGTTGTGGGCAGCCCCAATTGGGCTGGGTGTTGGTTTTGAATCTAAAGCCCACTTGCTGTGGCACGTGCCTTCAAATTCCCTACAAGGGACCAATGTTGGTATCATGCGGGCCCTCCCGCCTTCCAGCCACATTGCGGCACATGTGGGATATAAGGCAGTTTTATGCGGGCAGCCCCAATTGGGCTGGACGTTGTTTTTGAACCTAGAGCCCATCTGCTGTTGCACGGGCCTTCAAAGTCCCCACAAAGGACCGATTTTGGCACCATGCGGGCACGCCCGCATTCCAGCCCCATTACAGCCTATGTGGGACCTAAATCGATTTAGCTAAGGCTGCCTCATCTGGGCTTCACGAGGGCTTGCCCAAATTGAGCCCTTATTCATACTTCACCTGCCCTCAAGTAACCTACAAGGGGCCGATTGGGGCAGCATGTGGGTATATCCGTTTTCTTGCCCCACTACGGCAGATGTTGGTCCCACAAAGATTTAATGGGGGCGGCCTCATTTCGGATCTATGAGGGCTTTCCCATAAAAATCCCACATTTTGGTTGGATTGCCCTCAAATATCCAACAAGGGACCCTTGTGGTCTGGATGCAGGAATGGGCTCTGCATTAGCCCAAGAAACGTCGCTATGGGACCCACGCGGGAAGAGCAGGGTTAAGCCCAAATGGGGCTTGGCCACTTTTGCCCCATCGGGGACCTATGTAGGTTTTATGATGGTTGCCCCAGCTCCACTTGCCTACATCGAACCTACTGGGGCCCCACATTCTGTGCTACCTGGGGAGCCGAAAAAGAATAACCGGCCTCTGAACGTATCATGCACCACCATCTCGGCCCCTGCGACACTTCCCTTCTCCCTGACGACGGTCGCCACCTCCGGGAAACTAGCGAGTGCGGTCGATGGAGGTGAGGTCGCAAACCATTCTAGTTTACCTATGCCGCTGCCCGTTTCGATGGTAAAGAACCGAATTGAAGTGTTTGTTGACAGTGCACGTGCTATGGTATTGGCAGGCACAGGTGCAACCATTTATATTTTAGGCCTCACTTTTAAAAACTGCCTTGATCATAAAATTATAATTGGTTGGGATAGTGTGGCGACACTGTGTGGTATTGGTGGCGAACCGCTTAACCCACCTGGAGTCTGTTCCGTGAATTTCTGAACTGAATTCGCAGTACTTGATTGATCAACGCATGAAGTAATTCTTGGTCCCGAGCTTCTGGAACAATGTAGGGCCACTCCCAACTTTCGCAACGGTGACATTTCTGTTAGTACTCGAATTAAATCTGCTTCGTGGTAAAACTCGCGGACCAATTTCAGCACACTTTTGGTTTCGGACGACATAGTTATTCCTACAATGTCAGCAGAGTTTATATAAGTTGTTTGTTCAAGCTGTGCCAGTGATGCGTTCGACGCTGTAGTTGAACCACTCATCATCAGCTGCGCGAAGTGTTCTGATTCCCCGCTGCATAACCTCAGTCATGAATGACCATTATTCTTTTTGGACGACTAATGGCTCCAATGAGCTTGTTGTATTACCACGTGACCTAAAACTGGCTAACTTTAACAAAGACGCTTTTGAACCGGTGGCAGTGCTCAGCACAGACAATTCTCAGCCTACCGCATGATCAGAAGTAAATAAGACACAATGTCTTGCAGTGATTAATAAATCCCTGCCAACTAGTGACCGTCACAGTTTAATGAAAGTTCTGTCGAAACATACTGCGGCTTTCTATTTCTCTCGGCACTCGCCACTATGGATTCCATTTTCCCGTACTCAGCACCGAAACAATCCTGGGATTGCTGATCCAATCCGTCAAAAGCCTTGTCGTGTATCCCAATCAGAACGCCAAACAATCGAAGACAAATCGTGATATGCTCATAAGGGCATCATTCAGGAATCGTCTAGTCCGTGGGCTTCCCGTGTGATACTAGTCAAAAATAAAGATAGCACATAGCGATTTTATGCGGATTATCGACAGTTAAACACTGTTATCGAGAAGGACGTGTATCCCCTGCCACGTATTGAAGACGCCATTGATTGTTTACATTCTGCCTCCTATTTTTCCTCAGTTGACCTGCGATCAGGCTATTGGCAGATTCTCACGGACCCGAAAAATAAAGAAAAGACGGCATTAATCACCCCAGACGGTCTGTATGAATTTAATGTGTGACGCTTGGATTATCTAACGCTCCAGCTACCTTCGAAAGATTCACGGATACAGTTTTGCGCGGATTGAAGTGGCACATTTGTATTTTTTACTTGGATGATATAGTATTATTCGGGACTACTTTTCGCGAACACAACAGTCGATTACAGATTGTGTTGGAGTGTATTAAGAAAGCTAGTCTGGTACTCAATTCCTGTCGTTTTGGAGGACGCCAGACAGTGCTACTTGGACATCTCGTAGACAAGAGTGGGGTCAGGCCTGATCAGAAAAAGATTGAAGCGGTCACTGGTTTTAAACCGCCGAAATCATTAGAATAGCTCAGGAGGTTTTTGGGCTTTCATCGATTCTAGGAAGAGGGCACACGTCTTTTTTTGTTATCTTGTTTAGGTCTCGATAGTCTTCGCAAATCCTCCAGCTGGTTCTTTGCTTTTGACAAGTACTACCGGAGACGCCCAGTGGTTGCTCGACGGCTCAATTATGTTGCTGGCCAACATTTTGTCCACGTATTACTGAATGATCTGGCGTTCAAAAAGAGCAACTCTGTAAGGCCATCGTTGAACAGGGCGAGCATCTCCAGTCTCGATGCGATGTGTGACGACGGACGTTTGGCCCAGGGATCCGTGACCAAAATAAAACATGTCGCTGTATGGCTGCAAAAGACAGGCAAGGGCAGTGGCATATTCGGGACGCAGGTCAGAGGCAACCATGGCTATGATGCGGTCCTCCGGACTATGTGACGGGACAGGTTGTACAGGTACCTCGGCGTGACGATCGCACAGCACTGCAGAAATAGTAAATCTGGACAAAGGTGACAGTTCGGCAAGGAAAATTCCCTCCGGGAGAACTTGCGAAGACATGCTGAAGTTTAGTACGGGAATGTAGGCGAGGTTGTTCTCGACGTGTACACTGTAATGAGGTAGGACGATGTTGTGCTGTAGAGTGACGTCGGTGATGGGGTTGACAACGTAGTCGCCGTCAGGAAGGGAGGGGAAAGGTGACATGGGCACGTATACTGCCGCCTCGGGAGGTAGGCTAGTAAGTGTACTGGAGCGGAGGCGAGGCTGGGAATGGTCAACACTAGGGTGGTGAACACAATGGGGCAGGGCTAGGCGCAGAAGTCCGGAGGAACAGTCGATGAGAGCGAAATGGGCAGTTAAAAAGTCTATGCCTAAAATGACGTCTTGAGGACAAGTAATAAGGACGGCGAAGAGCACAGGGACGTAATGTCCGGCGATGCGAACGCGCGCAGTGCACATTCCGAAGATGGTAGCAGTGGTTCCATCAGCAACACGAACTATAGAGGTGTTAGGGGGCGTAAGAATGTTTTTGAGGCACTGGCGGTGGCGGAGCGGCGAACTAAGGACTGAAATATGGGCTCCAGTGTCAATTAGAGCAAGCACAGGGGCTCTACCTACGAGAACATTGATCAGGTTGCGGCGTGATCCGATGGTCGAAACACAGTTGACTGTCCGGGATCGTAACGCAGCGTCACGTCCGGGCGCTGCGTTGCCTAGTTTCCTGAGTTGGGGACAAGCTGCGGCGAGGAGTAGGTGATCGGGAACGGTGGGCTTGTGGCGATGGTGAACGGCTAGGATGACGGGCTCGCTCAATGTTCTCGGTACGAAGGTGTGTTGGGGGGACAGAAACGCGCTGTGGTGCATAATAGTCGTAGCGGACAGGGCTGTAATAGGGGCGAGAAAGGGGAGCCGGGCGGTTGCAGCAATAGCGGGACGCATGGCCCGCCCGAACGCAGACGAAGCAAATAGGCCTTGAGGTGCCGGCTAGTTGGTTATACATTTTGGAATAACAGCGCGAAGGACGAGGACGAAGATCAGAAGGACACAAACACAGCGCTGTCGTCAGATGAGGCCTGTCGTCAGATGAGTTCCACTCCGCAGGATTGCGGGCATGGTAGCGCGGTGTGCAGGGCAGGGTTGTGGTAGCAGCAGCAATCACTGGTATTGGCTGTGGTGCAGAGGTTGGCGTGGTAGGATTGGAAACGAGGCCTACATTTGCGAATTCTTTGCGGACAACAGCCTGTATCATATCTATTGTTGCCTCTGCAGGAGGGGATGTGGCACAGGAGTCAAGGCCTCGATTTCCCTACGGACGATGGTAGTTAGGTTATTCTGACTTGAAGGCTGCTGCAAAGTGGGCAGATCGTCACATTAGGATATAGTCGCCATGTTGGGAAGGCGCTTAAACCGATGAACGATACGGCGTTGCTTCGCCTGTTCGAAACGACGATACACTTGCAGGACTGAGTCCACCATAGAGCAGTCTTTGCAGAGAAGTATACCCTTAAGTATAACGATACCCTTAAGTATATGGCGCACTTTATCATCTTCGGTCATGGAGGTGTTCACCTTTCGACACAGGGCGAGGATGTCCTTATGTAGGCGAGGTATGATTCGGTTGACGATTGAGCGCGAGTAGCCAGGTCTTTTTTGACTGCCAGAGCTCGCCCAATTGGCTTGCCGAACAAGTCCTGCAGTTTGTGTTTGCAGATGTCCCAAGTAGGCATCTCCTGTTCGTGGTTGGTAAACCAGGTCTTCGCCGTTTCCGCTAGATAGAAGATGATGTTTGCAAGCATTGTGCCAGCATCCCACCGGTTATTCTTGCTGCATCTTCCGTATTCATCGAGTCAATCTTCAACATCCTTCTTATCTTCGCCATTAAAAATAGGCGGATGGCGGATTTCTGGTTAAGACCATGGGGGCAGCTGGAGTTTCCGTAGCGGGTGATGCGTCCTGGGATATGCCAGGCTTACTGTGGCAGTCGGTGGGGTGAGCTTGGTGAGATGGTGTCCACTGCGCAAATCCAGGTTTCTGGCGCGGAATTACGAGAAGGTGTGACCAGGGGAAGCGAAAGCGCCTTCACCAAGGTGTTAAGGGGTACCTAGTTCCGCTTGGGAGTACGGAGGGCGGACACGGAAGACAGGGCTTTCAAACAACAGGCGATTTCTGCAGGCACCAGCTCGAACGTCGTCTTCTCCAAAACTCACGAGCTTCTTCTGCTTCCTTCTTTATGCGCATATCAGTGCATGCACCACCTAATGTAACAATATCAACGTCCGTGGCTATTAATTGAGTTTTCAGCTCTAATTAATAAGTTATTATTTTACTTTAGTGAAGTTGCATACAAAGAGATTTTGTCAGCATCTACCTCATACAGCCATCTTTTACTCATCAATAAATTTATTCTTGGACGGTGACGATGCGGCAGCCTCTGCGGACGGTGAGCCTATAAAGGCTTTCGCTTTCATATTCGGACAAATCTAGGCTAGCGGCGCCGGATGCGATGGAACGTGTCACGTGAACGGTGCGGGATGGCTACCTATCCTACGGTGGTGCTGTGAGCAGCAGCATCAGTCGCGTGGCCCTGTAGAAATCTGACAAGCTCTTCGATGGCTCGGAGCCAGAAGCAGGACTGACGCAAGCAGTAGAAAGTGGCCACCAACCAACAGTCACAGGGATGCGCTATACTGTGGCACTAATACGTATGGGCGTAATGATTGTTGTTATGAAAGACAGAAAAACGGTCGGGCTTTTATGGAGGATAAGAACTGCTGACGAGACAGGGCGGAGCTTTTGTGCCCTGTACATGTCGGATGTGTTTCTTCTCTGTGTCCTATCTTCCTGCTGGTACGTACTTTATTACGAACTCAAGTGCCCGCGAATATTGCGTTCTGTCGGGCCGAACTGAATCAGTGTAGCTTGACTTCCCATTCGCTCTCACGTTCTGTGCGTATAAATACCAAACAGACATTTATAGTGGAGGTTCAGAAAACAGGGCCGGCATAGCATAAAAAGAGTGGAATTTATATCGAGAAAATGGCAGATTTCAAGATAGATATATATTTGAAAAAAAAAAAAAATTCATAACAAAATGAGCTGGCGTTTATACTAAGGCAGCTGGGGTGGCGCGACATTTCGACTCTGTGCGCATTGCCTAGACACTACGGACATAGTGATGTAGGAGTTCTTGCTTACTCAGTGTTCAGGCACATCTTATATGTTTATACTGCTAGATTTGGTCCAAAGCCGGTTGTTAAGCCTCATTAATGTGCTTTTTGAGAGAGAGCTAATGAGCCGGGCTCAGCAGCGTGTTTGCTGGGGGTTTGATGTAGCGACGAGCACGGTCACTCATCGATAACGTGGGCGTCTGGCATGAAAGGCCCAGCGAAGGAAACAGTTGAGAACGAGGAAAGACGGAGTCATGGTGGATATAGGCGTTAGTCGCTCACGTCATGCATGGGCTGTAGCGTGCGGGGAAGAGGACACGGTATAGTAGACGGCACCGATCCAACTGGGAGTAAAACACTGAATCACGTGACGCTGTCCACCACCTCATTTTGAAGCGAACTAGGATCCTCTCCCGGTCAGGCAGTCTGCATAAAGTGTAGACGCTCCACAACGATAAGCTAAAATGTGCTTGGAATGCGCTTCTAAGTCCAGTCGTGTTGTGTCTGTGCCTCCCTATTCTTGTTCTCAGTCTGTCGTTGCTGCTTCCACTTTTGTAAGCTACATGAACCAACTAGCGCCAGCACTGTGCACTCTTGGACGCTGGAAATGGACACGTTCAGTAATAAGGCGGACTGTTAGCTAGTTGGCTATACACAAATAAAACATCGTTACAAAATCGTCCTCGCCTGTTTGTCATCGGCGTCATTGTTTTCTCTACTGCCATTAAAAGGTTGGCATGTCCGCTTTATGCCGGACTAGCTATCACTAACCCCCGCCTATATGGTCAACAGAGGCGTGGGATCCCCTTTACGGCTACCCGTCGTCCATCTATGAGGTTTGTGAACGCAGTTAAAAGTTAGGCCATTGAATCCGTGAAGGACGTGTGCCAGTGCGTGATTGAGGAATAAGCCCAAGAAAGTCACTTTTTTCCACAAACAATTGGACATTTATAGATAGTAGTCCAGAATACATTGCATATTATTTAAAAAAAAAAGAAAATGCCACGACTTAAAAGTGACAAAAGGAAAGTCGAAACAAAAACGGCAATGAATAAAACACTGCGGTAAAAAATACTATAAAGATATAAAGATAAGAAAGCAAGCATTCCAGATATAATAAGTAAGGGCAAGAGTTAGAAACTAAGCACAGCGTAAAAATACTAAGTCAGATAGAGGTTAAACGAAGGCGATAATATTCTATTAACCGAGAGTGTGGCAAAAAGGAATTCTCACGGCATTCTTGCTAGATGAAGCGTCGAAGTCGCAGAGGTGATCGGTAACGGCGGCCGTACAGATGAGGAGAACGATGAGTTGATCGCGGGCTCGGTGAAAAAACATGACACTGTGTTTTCTTAATTCTCGGCTCCTCGGTGTGCTCACACGCCAATCGGCTAAAATATTGGGTTGCTGGTCCTGGTTTTGCTTTCCCCATTGCGTCTTTGCGTCCTTTGTTTTCTGTTGACTAACGCACGTGGTGACATTGGCTAGTTAATGTCGACTCAGCCCCTGGCCAAGGGCGCTCCCCTTGGTCGGCTTCCCTTTTGCCTTATGATCTACCCTTGGAAACTTTTCAGAGCTCCGGTGTCCGCAGCATCCCTCTGGTGATCGTTCCTAAGGATGGTGGCACCATTAAAATGAACAACCCAGGGGCTGTTCGAGCCTCCCTTCAGTAAGCCACTTCCTTCTACGAAGGAATAGCTGGGGTACGCCAATTTGGTCGCGGCGGGATTCTGTGCCATTCTCCAGACCTGACATGTGTAAAGGATCTTTTAAACTGCTCTACATTTGCATCTCATCAGGTAAGCAGTTTTATTCCTTCGCATCTGGCCTGCAAAAAAGCTGCAGTCTGAGGTGTTGATTCCTTCTTAAATCCAGAAGGAACCCTTGACCTTTTCTCCGCGGCAGGCGTTGTTGCTGTCTATGCTGTAGTCGGGAGGTAAATAATGTTCATGTGCCATCAGAATCGGTAATAGCTACTTTTGCAGGTAGTCTGTCCCTCAGAGATTAAAGCGTGGCCTTTGATATTCTGTGTAGATCCGCCACCATCAAAGCCTATGCAGTGCAACAACTGGCGTTATGGCCATAGTGCTAGGGGTTGCAAGTCCACTTTGCGATGTGGCAAATGCGGCGATGCCTATAAATCACGATTATGCTGAGATCAAAGCGTCAAATGCTGTCTTTGCGGTGGAATTCACTCTGCAAATTCCTTGGACTGGGCCAAGGTGGCTTCGGCTGCCTGGATTTGTTCAATGACTGACTGCCAGGGGTCGGCATGGGTTTAGCCGGGGCCCATACTGAGGGGTGGCAAATCCCCGGGGATTCCCTTTGGTATTGCGAGCATGACATGCACATGTTAGCTATTTGCCGGTTGCGGCAGCAGGTCGAGAGTCGGTCTGGGCGGGGCGCGTGTATTCCGGAAAATTGAGTCCACTATTCGAGTCAGTTGGCAGGCCAAGCGAGCGCTCTGCCTGCTGCCAAGGGAACGGCGGCGTAGCTGCGTAGTACGCAAAAAAACACAGCTAGTTAGCCTTGGATGCTGAACTAAAACCAACATACGAGGCGGTTGGTAGGCCGAGGAAAGCCCTGCCCGCTGCCTAGGGGACGGTGGCGTAGCTGTGGAATGCGGTTAGGAAACTCAGCTAGCTGACTGTATGTTGGATCGAAAATTCCCCTCGTGCCTAAAGGCATAAGCAAGCCGCAAACGCGTTGGTTTTCGTGGCCGAAAAACGGTGCCTCGACGGAAATCTGGCGGCTGAGGCGAACCAAGCTTGGGTTCTGGAGAACTCGCCTTTGGCATGAAAGAGAGAAAAAGACAGTGGGAGAGTAGCGCTAGTAAAAGTGAAACTTGGGAAAAGACTGGCAGAAAACAGTTCAAATGCCTAATACGGAAAGGCCTAAAGGCTGAGTACACACTCCAAAAGGGGGCCGGGAGGGAGTAGGAGCACGGAACCGTGTTGAAGCACTTAGTAATGCCCTGAAAGTGACCGGCACAGGTAGGGGTGCTGGAACGGTAGGCAACCGACCTCGGAAGCGGTTAGTAGCTTGCGAACAATTCGCCAAGTGCTCACGCGGAAAGCATCCTCTCTAGGATGCAAGGCCCTACAGCACGAGAGCGAATATAAACGTGTAGCTACGGATGGCACTACAGGATTGTTCACCCTGCATGCTATACCATCCTACATGCAATGTCGGGCAAACACCGGAGAAGAGTATTCATCAGTGTGCGCCAGGGACCATGATCTGTCCACTTTACCAGTACCTTGAAGTAGGGATGAACGCTAAGCGAAATCCACCTCTCCAGTACCTCAAGTAAGGTCGGGGGACGGGGAACCTCAAAAGCGTCTTCATGTAGGGAACCTGTCTCCGACGCCGGAGAGCCGGAAAACGCCTTGCGGTGGTGGAAGGATCTTAGGGCCGAGGGCCGCACATTTGGCTAAGAGCGAGTGCTCGCCCTCTACGGAGGCCTGAAAGGGAGCTCGACTCGAATTGTCTGTTCCCCTCCAACTTCCTATCCCCAACTCCCTATCCTTATACCTACTTCCCCTTTCCCTACAACCTATTTCTTCCGCTACGTCGCAGGGGAGATACGTGAGGTCTTCCCTGGACCGCTTCCTCGGCTGTGGGTCGCTAAGTAGCATTCCCCCCTTTCATTTATTAACTTCCAAGCAAAAACACTTGTTTGAAAGGACCTTTTCATTTATATCTCTAATTCCGGAACTTTCTCTACCAGCGATACATTAGTGGTGCGGGAGGAGTCTGTCTTTGGACTCCATCTCACCTTATGTCCTTCTACGGTCTAGTGGCACAGGCAGGGGCACATTATTTTTTATTACCTTTGGGTAACCTTACTATAATAAATGTCGTTCTAGGGTTTAGTGGTGCGGCGGAGTTCTTGAAGTATCTAGGGGTCATTTAAGATCATCATCTGACATGGAGGGATCACATTGAACATTTTGCAGCGAAAGAGGCTCGTGATGTGGGTATGTTACGCAGGTTAAGCAATCCCAGGTCTGGAATGCGGCGAGATGCTCTTTTATTGATTTATGTTATGTATGCCCGGCCAATATAGAATTTGGATCTGTGTTGTTTTCTGGTTCTCCTGGTAACAAAATTCTTCCGCTTGTTCGGTTAGAAGCGGGAAGCGATTAGATTATTTCTTGGGCTTCCCAAATTTGTGGCTAACAATGTACTATATCCTTTGAAGCCCGAATATCACCGTTGTTAGCTAGATTATAATTCTTGACTGTCAAGATATATCTAAAAATATATGAATCTGAATTCCATCGCTCCCTGTTAATTGTTTGCTGTGAGGTGGACACCGTTTTTGGAGTTAAATGGCCTCGGTTTAAACCCCTCAGGTAATACTAGTGCGAAATTTGTTACAACCTTTGAACGTACGTCTTTATAACATCCTTCTTACAAACGTACGTAGATCTTCGGTTCAAATTGTCCGTAATGACATTATGCAAAATAACGGAAAACGCATCATCTTGAATTTCAAATGGATTATTAGAAGATCATTTACAAAGTCCTTCTATCAGCATAATGATAGCAACTGATGCATTTCAGTTTCATGAAAAGGCAGGCGTGGGAATATACTCTCCGCCTTTAGACTGAACTTTTTCTGTTCGTCTTCCGGATTTCACCCCAATTTTCCAGGCGGAGTTGCTGGCGAAGGTGCTTGCTCTGCGCAAACTAGACCTACCATACTCAACAGTGGCTGTAATAACAGACTCTTATTCCTTGTGCTTGTCGCTTCCTTCGAATATGGATTCTCCAATATTAAACACCTTTCTTTTATTGCTCCTTTCACATTTGAGCCTCATACCAAGCCACAGTAATGTGACTGTAAATGAGGTTGAGGATAGACCAGCTAAACAGTTCTCAATGGCCCCGTGTTGCCAATCCTCCGGGCAACAGCGTACCTAACAGCAGCGCGATTCGTAGGCGCTCCTTATTAAGCACGCAGACTGGATCTATTTTAACATTGGATGACTGCCTGCATCTAATGTATTCCTAGATTAGGAAACCATGTCAATCAAGGTAGACTGATGTATTCTAAACAGACTGCGCTGCCGTATTCCGCCCCTAAATTTTTATACGCACAAGTCTAATTTGGTGCTTACTCCCGTTTGCGCATTCTGCGGGGTATCGGAAACAATAGAATATTTCTTGCTATTTGCCGCCTTTTTACCATGATGAGAAAATGGTATTTGCAGAAGGCGTTTAAACAGCTGAGTGTTAATTTGAGCAGCAAGATTTTATTATCGTTCGGTGCCACCATGCTTGGGTACAGCCACAGCTCTATTTTTAACGCCATTAAAACTTTTTATAGAATGAAAACGTCTGCTTGGTAATAGGCTTTAAATTTTTTAATCTCTACATTGAAATTTTAGTGTCCTCCTACTGCGTGCGTTATTAATTATGCTTTTTAGTTTGGTGTTTCACATTTAACTTTCTCTATTCCCTACCAATCATTTCTTTTTTTTTTTGCGATGCCATTATCCATCTCAAACCAACCTTTTGATCGATCCCCCTTTGTGGGTATGTGCCATAAAATTAGAGGAGAACAACAACTTTCCCAGGGCGAGCAGCCGCGAGAGAGGCCCGGAAGACTGAATCTTCCCAGAGCGCACTGACGCAGACGTGCTGCTGTCTTCCTTTTGATACTGTCGGCTGCTTGCGCTGCAGCCCATTCCCAAGGACACGTGCTTGCCTGTCGTTTCCCCGGTATTCATGTCGAAGCATGCTCGGAGGAGCGGGGAGATCCCGTGTGTTCTGCTCTATATCTGAGGCAAGATATTCCATAACGTCCCCTCTATAGGTGAGGAAGCTTGTGACACTAGCCATTTGAGGATGGCTTTTGCTCAATTTTAAGTGTCATGCTGAGTGTATTAATGGGATAATAACTATGCCTACCTGTATGCAAGACCGGTTTCGAGGGAAGCGCGCGCACCCAGAGAGATCGGCCGGGTTTTACGGCTTGATAATTGCTGAATGTACCGATGTTCTCACATCAGGAAGAACTTCCAGGAGATCAGCAAAGCTCGCATTCTTTCTCCCTAATGTCTGCTGCATTTTAATGAAGGCGATTTAGCAGCCAGTGTTAGCTTTTTATTCTCGGAATAATACCGAGTCTACGTTTCGCCAACGTCCGGGATGTTGTCGACGCTACGCTTTCCGTTCTTCCGGCACCGACAGGTCCAGCCGGCGCATTGGCCCGTGCCACCATCTCGGGCGCACAGGCTGTTACACCAGTCCGGGGTGCAGGCGTTAACCTCGGGCACGCTCAGTATTGCCACCATCAGGAAAGCCAGGACGGCGCCGGAGAAGAAGAGGTTGGCCTTGCGAACCATGTTGGCGACTGTGGATGGACTGCGACAGTGCCAAACACAAATAAGGTACATATACATACTACTTAGTGAACGTGCATTGTTTCGCCGTGCTGACAGAATAATTCCAAATGCGGACAATTTATCGCTTTAACACATAAAATGCAAATTTGAGAGCTATGGGTGAAAAACAACAATATTTCGCGAAGGAGAGTACAAGACACGATGCCACACTTCAGGTGCTTTGTTCGCATAATAATAACGAACTGCTTTTTACAGGTTTGGATCATTATCCCAAATAACGCCTAACTAATAATGATAGTAAGGGGACCAAGAGGAAAACTCCATCGGCCACAGTGGCGAAGTTAAGGCGCTCAGTTGCTGTTCATATGGACATGGGCACATGGGCCACCACGGCGCAGTCGCGTTTAGCGCGAATGCGGTAGCCAGGGTTGAGAAAGAATCGTATACTTTCTCCAAATGCCATAGCAACGACGCATCGGTGCAGACAGCGGCACGAAGGTGAAAATAGAGGAACATTCGCAAATTCGAAAGGTGCATAACTATCTCACTTTTCGGCAGGCACCTCAAACACGTATCCAGAGCGACGTGGCGAAACAAGCGATACTACTCTGAGTGCAGTAGGTCTTTCCTTCAACTAATATGCCATGCTGCCCAGAGCAGGCGACGACGAGATCGACTGTGGTTTGAGTGCAGAAGCACTACATCACATGGTCCAACCCGATCACGAATCTTGTGCGACAGCTGTCCTACAGCTGACGTTTGCGAAAACTATAATAGCAACACTCTGCCCATAACCAAGTCATGAATGGACTTAGCACACCTGCTGTGCATTCATGGCCACCACGGCGGACATTATGTATCGTGGCGTAAAGGGCCTTGGTTTTTGGGTTAATCCTTCACTTTAGGCTTCAGCCTATCGCACGGATTTGCTGGCTTAAATGGTTAAGTCACGACTAACATTCTTAGACTCAGGCGAGTGAAAGAGTGAAAAACTTCATTGTTGCTAAAAGGAATTCTCCCAGAGTAGGTGGCCTTTGCCGTCTTGCGCGTTCTGTCACTCAGCTTGAGCTGGTCATCAGGCGTCGAGCAGGTAAGCGCAGCTTCCCACGTCTTTGGTGTTGGTGTAGTGCTTACTGACCCCACCTGCGTTTTCTGACAGGCCAATGTAACACAGTTAGGCGAAGAGTGTTCTTTGCATAGCGGGCATTTATTCTGATATACTGTCGGATAAATTTTTCTGAGTAGACTCAAATTTGGGCATGTGTTAGTTTACAGCTGCTTCCATGCAAGCGACTGCTCTATTGAGGCCCTCGTGGGATGAGGTTAGATCCATCTTGATGCTTTTTGATGTTCAATGAATACACCATAGCGTCCAGTGACTGCATCCATTTCCCTAGGGCCTTGGCGTTGGCAAGTTGGTCCCCTTGGACTGTCCACGTAATGAAGCATCTCGATAAGGTGATTTTTAAAGCGAAAATTTGACTGTGGTGGGACAGCCCAGGTCATCGGCAGGAAGAATTTGATCTTCAAGCGAAGGAGCGGTGGGGGTTGCTAAGCGGCTCACGTGTCCACGGAGAAAATGTGACAGATGCTGCGCCTTTCCTTTCCTATAAACCGATATACAATGTCAGCGTGGGCTAGCAATGAACCTTCAAGGAGCCAGATGATAAATTTTTGCTATGAGTATACTGCGCCGTCCGATCCCCAAAACCTTCGGCTTGTTGACCGTCTAAAAGGTTGTCTGAGCGTGACCTGATTAAGTGTAGGTATTCACCCAAAAGTAGACTGCGCCTTGCTTCCCCAAATCCTAAATCAAAGGGAAGCTGAAACGATTTTAAAATTTGCAGTGGCTGGAAGTAAGGGCCTTAATGTGTGTGTCAATATTATCTGAATTCTCTCGGTAAGAAAAGCCAAAATCACATGTTAAAACTGCGCGGAGACACTGCCCTCGTTGTCGCTGCCATCAGCGCCGGATGGGAGGTGGCCGAACTGGGGAACATGTGGATGTGACGTCAATCTCGGAATGGTGGCGATTGAGACGCTTGCGACGCTTCATGCCGCGCTTTGGTGATCGACGGATCAACGCAGGCTTTTGCCGGTGCGGTCTTTGTTTCTCGATTTGGGTCGTTCTCTGCAAGAGATTCCGCGTGTTCAAAGATCCCACGAGGTCTACCAAAAGACACGCAGCGATTCCGAAGTAGCGCGCCCCGCACTTCGACTTTCTGCGACCAGTGCAACTCTTTTGCCCGGCACTAAAAGGATTCTCGTTGGATAGTGGAAGATTCGACGGAAACCCGTCCGGCAAGGGAAATTCAGCATATTGACGAAAACAGCACTCGCCGAAGTCCCAGACGAAAAAGAAAAAAGAACAACAAAACATAAACACATTGACGTTTCGGCACCGCGACGGGTGCCTTGTTCACAATGGAAATGAAACGAGATGGGCCGTTGCTTACGAAGTTAAAGTGTTGCGTAAAAAGTGCATGTACATCTCGGGTAGATTTCCCCGCGTCCTGTTTATCGCTTCGTTTGTCATTCATGTGAGTATGTACAAATATGTATTTATTCCCGAACTAAACACCGATGGCTAAGCCCGCATGAAGCTATTTTACTCCCCTTGTCAGAAACAACCAGTTGCTCGAAAGACAGCACAGACGAAAAGGGGCTTTGATCATTCCAATGGGCTACAAGTGTACATTTATGTACGTGTAATACGTGATATTTAGTGTAAGAGGTACTGCGAAGATTTGCTTCTCAAACGTTCGAGCATTTCTCTAAAGCGAAACGGGCTCATTACCACTGTTAAGGATGCGCAGAATCCTTCAACAACAAAGGATAAATGAAATGCATATTTGGGTTGAATGAGCCGTGCGACTTCTGCTACATGACGGATGATGTTAGGGCGGTTCTCGGTGTCGTTGACAACGTGGGACTTTTTAACGTGCAGTCAAATTGCACACCCGAGGAGAGCGCCTTTCGAAACCACCGGGATCGAACCCCCCTTTTTCGAAAACAGTAGTCGAGCGCTCAAACACTGAGCCACCGCGACAGAGGTTTAACAGCACAAAAAAAAAAGGACTGACAACTCTATCGTGGATACAGAGGCATAGAGTGGCTTGTGCAAGCTGGCTTTTGCTATGCAGCAGTCTGCGGTCGCATGTTTCAGTAGTTGCGGTATTACAAACTGAAACGAGAATACACGATTTTTGAGCGTTCGCATTAAGTTGTATTGACGGGAGCAAACTGTTTTGATTTGACACGGCGCCTAGCGGCAGCAGCGCTTTTTTTGAGACACCGCTTGTCAAATAATCTCAAGCGCCGAAGACCGCGACTAATGATGTCCTTTCCCGCGTGACATACTCGATCTGGAAAAGTATATATTTTTTTAATTGAGCTTGGGTAATAGCTTGTTCAAATCCCTTTTTGAAGAGGCAGATAAGTAAGCAAAATAGCTCAGTAACCGCCAAACAAAGAGAAAGCACTCTTGTGCACGCCGCACGCAGGCACGTAAATAACTGCGGGCTGGCACGCGACGCGAACATGCATCCTCACTGGGTAGGTTTCTCCGCTCTGCCACTAGGTGGCGACACTGCTCGCGGCGCCGTAGAGAATATAATGCTGCCAGTGTGAAGAAGAGAAAGAAGAAAGGCAGAAGAGGACGAAGTTCCCGTTTTGTGCTCGCACCGTTCGTCCCTGGACTTCGCCAACACCGGGCTCTCTGTGTTACAGGCTCTGCGGCCTTCACACGCCTTTTTTTGCTACGTGACATCTGGTGGAGAAGTGCTGGGAAGATCTTTCATGTACCGGACGCCTCTTTCAAGCAGCGACTGCAGCCAAGGACGCACTCACAGGGTAGAAACGCTTGTTCACCAGGGCAGCCGGCAGCTACGTAGCCTATACCTCCCGAATTCGGTCCGCTTCCTGACCTGCAGTCCACAAGTACACAGACTATGAGCACACAAGAGTTTCCTGCCAATGTCCTGCTTCACCAGCGAGAACCCCCTCGCTTTCATGGTCTTCACCACGAAGACGCCGAGGACTGGGTAGACCAGTTCGACCGGGTGGCCACATTTAATACCTGGGACGCGAACGCAAAGATGCCCCATGTCTACTTTGCCCTGGAGGACTCGGCGAGGACCTCGCACGTCAATCATGAATCTCGCCTGCAAGCGTGGGATACGTTCAGAGCAGAACTTCTTCAGGCATTTATTACCACATTCCGTAAAGAAAAGGCCGAGCTTCTACTTCAGAGTCGCATCCAGCATCCGAACGAAAGCGTGATGGTGTACGCAGAGGAGATGAAGCTCTTGTTCCGCCGCGCAGATCCAAACATGTCGGAAGAGCGGAAATTGCGATTATTAATGAGAGGTGTGAAAGAAAAGCTCTTCGTCGGCCTCGTTCGCAGTCCGCCAGTGACCGTAGATGCTTTGGTTACGGAAGCTACTTCCATCGACAAAGCGCTTGACATGCGGGCACGGCAGTACGAGCGCGCGACCGTATCGATGCTGTCCACATGTGCTGAGAGGTCCACCGTGGCATCAGGAGACTCACTGCGTGAGACCATTCGAGCCATTGTGCGCAAAGTACTGGCGCAACTCTTGCCTACGCCTGCGCAGCCGCAAGTTGCATTGGTCACTGATGTTGTTCGCGAAGAAGTGCAACAAGCTTTGGGTGCTGCGCCGCTTCTTGCAAGCCCTCCACAACCACCTACAATGAGTTACGCTGCCGTTGCAAGCCGTTTTCTGCCGCCTGCAACCCCCCGTTACCAAGCACCTGCGCCGGTCGCTCCCCAAATGCCACTGCCACCTTCCCAGGCGACTTTCCTCCTGCGACCTAGGCGACGCCGAACTGACATCTGGCGAACCGCGGACTACCGGCCGCTGTGCTACCTTTGTGGCGAAGCTGGGCATGGGTGGTGTCGCTGCCCGTACAAAGAGATGGGTCTTCGCGGGTTCCCCTTCGGTGCTCGCTGTCCGCATCCGGGAGAGCGCCCACGGGAGATTGCCCACTACCTTTCTAACCCAGACTCAGTTCAGCGCCACCGATCACCTTCGCCCCGCCGCTACAATTCCTCCGAGCCGCGGGAACAGTCTAGAAATCCCCGTAGGGGAAACTAGACGCAGCAGCCTCTGGGGTTGTGGCTGTTCGACGACGAAATGTACAAGACCCTCCAACGAGGCGAACCACTTCGCCGACGCTGAACAACTCAGAGATCACGACGACGATTACCGAGCTGCCCAAGTTACCCGCAAGCCGACATCCCGACCAACTGCATAGCGCGACTCCTTCTCTACGACACCGCATCTCTTCGACGCAACGGAGCCGAGACCGGACAACTCGACATTACCGCAGCGAGACGTCACCGCCAGCCGATTTAGACCTTTCAGTTGATGGCATTGCCGTAACCGCTTTGGTGGATACTGGGGCCGATTATTCCATACTCAGTGGATCATTCGCCGCGGCGCTCAAGAAGGTTATGCTCGCTATGGATGTCCTGACAGAAAACGGCGCCATCATCGACCTGCAATCTCAGTCGGTTCAATTTTTTGACAGAGAATGCCCTCGAAGCTAATTGTGTTCTGCCGGCGCCACTCCACATTCTCGACGAGCCCGTGGCTGTTCCTCCACGCTCCAGTGTAATGGTGATCGTCGGTGCGCACACCCTCCGGGGAGTGGAAGCTTGTGTCGCCGAGAGTAAACCGCCCTTGCTTCTCGACCGCGGCGTTGCTGTTGCTCGGGCTGTTGTCATCCTCGAAGATGGCAAAGTCGACTTACTTCTCACCAATTTCACTAACGAACACCGGTATATCTATAAGGGGACAACGGTCGCTTATATTGATGCCATCGCTGAAACTAGGTGCGTGCACTGTTTAACTTGTGATTCTCGACCGGAACAAGAGGAAGTCGCCGGCCCAAGGTACGACATCACCCCGGCAGTACCGCAGACGGAGCATGATACCCTGAGGAACCTCCTTAATCGCTACAGAACTGTGTTCGCGTCGCTGCCTCGCGTCGGTCGCGCACACCTTGTAAAACATAGTATTTTTACGGACGATACTGTAGAGTCACTCCGACAGGCACCCTATCGTGTCTCATCTAAAGAACGTGCCGCAATTACCAGTCAAGTTAAGGAAATGCTTGATCACGACGTTATTCGACCATCTCAGAGCCCCTGGGTGGCACCTGTCGTCCTTGTCAAGAAGAAAGACGGCACATTACGGTTCTGTGTTGACTACCGACGATTGAACAAGGTAACTAAATAGGATGTTTGCCCCCTGCCCAAAATCGATGACGCTTTAAATTGCCTATTCAACACCAAGTATTTCTCTTCCATGGACCTCAAATCTGGGTACTGGCAAATCGAGGTAGACGAGCGGGACCGCGAGAAGACTGCATTTATCACTCCAGAAGGGCTGTACGAGTTCCAGGTTATGCCATTCGGTCTTCGCTCCGCGCCAGCGACTTTTCAAAGGCTTATGGACAGCGTCCTCGCGGACCTGAAATGGCAGACTTGTCTCGTATACCTGGACGATGTGATCGTCTTCGCCCCAAGTTTTTCAGAGTACATTCGTCGCTCGAGGCGGTATTGCAAGCTATAAAGTCCTCCGGCCTTACATTAAAGGCAGAAAAATGTCACTTTGCCTACGAAGAATTGAAAGGTTTAGGCCATGTCGTCAACAAGGAAGGGGTCCTTCCTGATCCCGAGAAAACTGTTGCCATTGCAAATTTTCCAACGCCACGACAACAGAAGGAACTTAGGCGCTACCTCGGGTTATGTGCGTACTACCGTCGCTTTGTGCCAGATTTCTCGAAAATCGCCGCACGCCTTACGTATCTCACCAAGGCAGATGTACAGTTACAATGGGAAACACCGCAGCAGCAGGCATTTCAGGGTCTTCAACGCCGCCTTCAGTGACCAACCGTTCTGGCGCACTTTGATGAACACGCTGATACGGAGGCACACACCGATGCGGGTAATGCCTCCGGTCAGGTCGAAAAGGGTCAAAAACGTGTACTGGCGTACGCAAGTCGTTGGTTGTCGAAAACTGAGGGCAATTATTCTGCCACTGAAAGAGTGCCTCGCCATTGTATGGGCAATTATGAAGTTCAGACCATACCTGTACGGGAGACCTTTCAAAGTAGTGACGGATCATCACGCACGTCTGGTTAGCCAGTATCAAGGATCCGGCAGGGCCCCTTGCATGATGGAGTCTACGCCTACAAGAATATGACATCACAGTGACCTACACATCTGGTCGTAAACATTTGGACGCAGATTGTCTTTCCCCAACTGATGCCAGCGAAGACGACGCCTTCGTCAACGCAGTAAGCTCTGCAGACTTCGGCGTGCAAGAACGCACCGATCCCGATCTTCAGGCCATAATTGATTATCTCTAAAAGTGCTAGCGGCAGAGTTCATGTAGTTTACCGGCGCGCTTTACCATCTCTCTGCCTACGCGACGACGTGCTGTTCAAAAAGAATTTTGCCCCCAACAGTCGACATTACTTGCTTGTCGTTCCTACGAATCTACGCAACGAAATTTTGCATGCTTGCCACGACGAACCAGCTTCCGGCCACCTTGGAATTACTAGAACGCAAGCCAGAATAACAGAAAATACTACTGGCCTCGTTTGGGGCATGACGTTACGAATGATGTTAGCACTTGCCGTGACTGTCAGCGCTGAGATTCCTCCTGTCAAGCCAGCCGGCTTCCTAAAACCCATAGAGCCTCCTTGACAGCCAATCCAACAAATCGGGATGAATCTGTTAGGACCATTCCCCACCTCAAGTTCCGGACAAAAGTGGATAATAGTCGCCACCGACTACCTGACACCTTACGCGGAGACAGCGGCTCTTCCGCGTGGAACTGCTATAGAAGCTGCAAGATTCTTTGTCCTGCAAATCGTCCTGCGCCACGGTGCTCCCCGGGTTGTGATCACGGACTGAGGTACTGCCTTTTTTGCTAAGTTTATGCAGCATATTCTTGACTTAAGTAACACAAGTCACCGCAGGACTATTCTACCATCCCCAAACCAACGGATTAACCAAACGTTTAAACAGAATGCTTGCCGACATGCTTTCAATGTATGTGGACGTTCAGCACAAAACGTGGGATGCAGTCCTACCTTACGTAACGTTCGCGTACAATACAGCCATCCAAGAAACGATCAATATGACGCCGTTTAGCCTTGTTTATGGCCGCCAAGTCACCGCACACTCGACGCCATGCTGCCCCATGTCGACGACCACCCCAATGATGACGTTGCGTACTTTTTGCAACGTGCCGAAGAAGCCCGCCAGCTCGCTAAGCTGCGC
The DNA here is from genome assembly GCA_023969395.1 of Amblyomma maculatum. Classification (NCBI taxonomy): domain Eukaryota; kingdom Metazoa; phylum Arthropoda; class Arachnida; order Ixodida; family Ixodidae; genus Amblyomma; species Amblyomma maculatum. The sequence continues at coordinate 30,964 of JAJIZL010024963.1, read as the reverse complement.
ATCCGTGAGCAGCAGGTGTAGGATGCGCGACGCTACAATCTGCGGCACCGCGAGTTTGAATATCAGACGGGTGATCTTGTCTGGGTTTGGTCTCCGATTCGACGACGCGGACTTAGCAAAAAGCTCTTGCGTCGCTACTTCGGTCCTTACCGAATTCGGCGCCGCGTTGGAGCTCTCAACTACGATGTTGCTCCTCACGAGGCCCCACGATCAAGTCGTGATGCACGCCCAGAGATGGTCCACGTCGTTCACCTCAAACCTTTACACCGCCGGGGTGGTGCAGTGGTTACGGCGCTCGACTACTGTTCCCAAGGACGCGGGATCAAATCCCGGCCTCGGCGGCCGCTTTTCGATGGAGGAGAAGAGCAAGGCGCCCGTGTGCTGTGCGATGTCAGTGCACGTTAGAGAACCCCAGGTGGTCGAAATTTCCGGAGTCTTCCGCTACGGCGTCTCTCATAGCCTGAGTCGCTTTGGGACGTTAAACCCCACCAAACCTAGCCAAACATTATCACGCGAGGATGCCCTCCCTGTGAGTCTGTGACTTGCCACGAGCATCGGGTCGATGCTTCCTCACCGGGGGAGCGAATGGTGCAAGTGTGAAGAAGAGAAGGAAAAAAGGCAGAAGACGGCGAAGTTCCCGATTCGCGCTCGCACCGTTCGTCCCTGGACTTCGCCAACACCGGGCTCTCTGTGTTACCGGCTGTGCGGCCTTCACACGTCTTTTTTTTTGCTACATGACAATATCTTCATTGGGAAACGACGGGATTGTCTGTAAGGTAGTTCTATTTGCAGGCCGTTTATTACAGCGCTGCTGAATTCCAAACTTCGTCTATAGTGGCGTCCATACGAAACACCAATATCCTAGATATGCCAAGATCGCAGGCTTCTGCGCTCGCTGTCGGCATCGTTGCAGTAAACTCGCAGCATCCGGCGCTGCAGGCATTTCAAAATTTACTGATTTCATCATGCGGCTGAAGCTAGACAATTTTTGGCGTTCCGTTTAACAACATGCTGCGTACAAAATGCTGAAAAGCGGGACGGTCTGCAGTTGCAGTATGCGGGGGCTTGTTTCTAAAACTGTCGGGCGACACTCTAAGGTTGTATAAGTGCGGTGTGGACAAGGATTCAATGCCTGTTTTAGTATTTGCTGTTGAAATGTATTCAGCGTCTAAAGAGTACCCTATTAAGTGGGACAGCTCGAGTGCTTTCCGCGCTCGGGTGCCGATTTCGGACGCGCACAAATGTGAGAACTTCGATGTCGACGCACTCTACCGCGTTGATGGTTGAGCCAGGAGCAGGTGTAGCTCCAACGCGTAATGTAAGTGTCCAAGCTGTTTTATATTGTCTCGAATAATCAATAATACTTTGAACTGAGCTGAGAAGCCACGTCAAGTAACGAGCTCGCAATAACACCACCGGCGCCTGCCGAAGGTACAGAGAATGACGTCATGATATCCCCTACCAGCCAAGACCAATAAGTGGCGTTGGTGCTCGGTTTCTTGCCCAAAACTGCGGTTTGCGTTAATTTATGCCCTTTTTAATCAAGACGGTGTTATACAATAGTATAAAAGGTAATAAATTCCACAAAACTTATTTGTTTGAAAGTGCTTTAGCCGCCCTGTGCAGAAAAATATGAACACACGTTAAAAAACCCCAAGTGGTCGAAATTTACGGAGTCCTCCACTACGGCGTCTCTCATAGCCTGAGTCGCTTTGGGACGTTAAACCCCACAAACCAACCAACCAACGAACCAACAATTGCGGGTGATTAAGCATCGCTTAAACTAGTGATACGAGCGAACGCTATGTGAGCAACCACGGTAATCCATGTACTACCACCATTTTCAATCCGCGGTATATATATATATA
>JAJIZL010024963.1:970-28696 GCA_023969395.1 Amblyomma maculatum | reverse complement strand
TTCATACAACAGGCCTTTCCTGTAGGTACCAGCCGACACTGCTCGAACGTCGTCGTCGTCTTCGCCAAAACTCCCGAGATTCTTCTTTTTCCTTCTTACGCGCATATCAGTGCATGCACCGCCTAACGTAACATTACCCTGCCGGCTGAAAAGCACCGTCACGGTGCGTTCTAGCATCCAAACCAGAGTCCACGAGAGGCCAAAGCGTCGAGCTGGGGTCCAAAGCAGCACGATAGACCCGCAAGAATTCTGGGTGTTGCGATAACAGGAATCATAGCGACGTTTCTAGGAGTGCTGGGAGGCTGTGAGTCGGTTACGAGCAACAACACGGGCAGCATCACCTCGGGCTATATGGCGTCACGAGCATATGAGCTGGTAGTGGCGACAGAAGGAAGCAGGCTGTCAAAACAAAGCAGAGGTTCACGGCTGTATAGAAGATAGAAGGGGGAGTAGCCGGTAGTGTTGTGACGCGACGAATAGTATGCAAATTCCACAAACGGCAGCGTTATGTCCCAGTCGCGGTGGTCATCAAAAACATACATAAAGAGCATGTCAGTCAGGGTCCGGTTAAGGCGTTCGGTAAGCCCGTTCGTCTCTGAATGGTAGGCAGTCCTGAAAGAATACGCGCAAGAAAGCAACGGCCACGGTCGGTGAGCAGTTGGCGGGGAGCTCCATGGACGAGTATAACGTCATGGAGGAGGAAAGCAGCGACATCAGTTGCACAACTGGTTGGTATTGCTCGTGTGACCACATAGAGTGTGGTGTAATCAGTGGCCACCGCAATCTATTTGTTCCCCGATGCGGACAGTGGAAAAAGCCCTAAAAGATCCAGACCCACTCGAGAAAATGGGTCTATGGGGATGTCGTGAAGCTGTTCAAGGATGGCTGTATGTAGGTGCTGAGGGACTACTATTAGAAGGTCGGGGCCATCAGGTCGCATATTGTGCCGTTATAAGGTGCTATCGTGGACCACAAACAAACGAAGGGAAGGGTCATGGCGATCGGCGCTGAGGCGATTTATAATTTCACGAAGCTGAGGGTCCTGGCGTTGCTCACGGCGAATGTTGGAAAAATCAGAAATAGAGAGCACGCAAGCGTGATTGTAACATTCAGGTTGGCTTAGCGGGTCGACTGGATGACGGAACAGGCAATTGGCGTCTGGATGCAACTGGCCAGACTTATAAACAGCTGAAAAGTTGTACTCTTGAAGGCGCAAGGCCCAACGTCCAAGGCAGCCAGTAGGGTCTTTGAGTGTAGAACACATTGCGGGGTGGTCAGTGACTACTGTGAATGGCTGCCCATACAAGTAAGGGCGGAACTTTGTAATGTCCCAAACTAGGGCTAAGCACTCACGTTCAGTTATTGAATAATTCTGTTCGGCCGCAGAGAGGAGTCGGCTGGCATAGGCAATGACGCGAGGGGAACCGAGCTGACGTTGTGCGAGAACGGCACCAATTCCATGACCACTTGCCTCGGTGCGTACTTCTGTGGGCTCTGGCGGATTGAAGTGAGCCAACAGTGGCGGACCGGTGAGGTCGCCAATAAGAGCGGCTAAGGCGGCCGATTGTTCGTGGCCCCAGGAAAAGGAGACCTCTCTTTTCAAAGGCTGCGTGAGTGGACGGGTTATTTCAGCGAAGTTTGGTACAAATCGCCGGAAATATGAGCAAAGTCCGAGGAAGCTACGCACGTCGCTGCGAGATTTCGGTACAGTAACACCACTTACAGACCGAATTTTGTCAGGGTCCGAAGGTTGATGGAAATACGATGACATCATCGGGGTAGCACATACACGCGGTCCATTTCAACCCACGTAGTAAGGAGCCCATCATGCGCTCAAAGGTCGCAGGGGCATTACATAAGCCGAAGGGCATCACCTTGAATTGGTAGAGGTCATCCAGCGTGACAAACGCTGTCTTTTCAGGATCTCTTTCATCAACAGAGATCTGCCAATATCCAGAAGGGAGATTGATGGAGGAGAAGTATTTGGCACCATGCAGGCAGTCGAGGGCGTCATCGATCCTTGGAAGAGCGTACACGTCTTTCTTTGTTATATTGTTTAGGTGTCGATAATCTACGCAAAACCTCGAGCCGTTGTCTTTCTTTTTGACGAGTACTACCAGAGACGCCCAGGGGCTGCTCGACGGCTCATAAATGTTGCTGGCCAACATTTTCTCCACTTTTTCCTGAATGATCCGGCGTTCGGAAAGAACAACTCTGTATGGCCTTCGGTGAATAGTGCTGGCATCTCCAGTATCGATGCGATGTGTGACGGCGGACGTTTGGCCCAAGGATCCGTGACGGAAATAAAAAATGTCGCTGTATGACCGTAAAAGGCCGGCAAGGGCGCTGGCATATTCGGGATGCAGGAAGAATTAAACATTTTAGATAGGCCAGGGCAACCATTTGCATACAACGCCAGCCGCCTTGCGCACTGCTGGCAGTTTTTGGTTTCGGAAATAATGAGCTAGTTAACTAGGTTACTTTTTGAATTTGTTTAATATTGACTTTAGGTAATATTAGTGATTTTTAAAGTTGGAAAGCACCTTCTGCAACCTCCACTTCCTTTATTTGCGAAGAACGTCGAGTGTGTATGTTATTCCAAGGTATTGTTCTACTGGGCGGGCTCACGGGCCCGTTCAGTAGAAGTCACCCTAGAATCCTGGAGTCATGGCAACAATGTCCAAGCAGGTGGTCCAGAAATACGCACTGAACACTCTTTCATCCATATTAAAATCAAGTTTTGGCAAACAATAATTTTAGGCCCAAAAAGGCGTGCGAGCGCGAAACCACTCGGGCCAGAGCAGAGAGATTCTGGCAAGCTACGTGCTATGTCTGGACGTCGTTTCTTAGAAGCGGCTTCATTTTTCCCGACCGCATTCTCATCAGCAGAGTGCCATTGGCTGGAAGCACGCACGTATACGCTTCGGGAGTATCCGTGAATCACGGCGCTCCCACGGCGAACACAGGCGGGAAGCACGTCGCTGCAGGAAGCGCGGGTGGCCCGAATTCAGGCTGTTGACGTACAGAAATGCTCCTCTTATTGCATGATTAATATATTGAGTTAGCAATACATTGAGCTGTCTTCCGATCCTCTTGGATGACATTAGACCTCCCCCACGATTAAAAACTTAAGGCGATTCAGGTGGCGCTGCATTTCTCTGCGATTTAAAAGTGAGCAAACAGCCCAGGAGTGGCACTGTGGCCAAACGTGTGAGCAGCGTGTTATTGTGATCTGCAGGCGCCTTTTTTGCAGACGAAATAACTGTTTCGTGAGCCTCGGCGGTGAGGATAAAAGGGATACACGGAAGACCTTGATGTACACGGAATGCAGCGTCCGGAGCCGCACTCGCCCTACCGCTCGGAGAGTGGGTTCAAAGCGCACAAGCGAAGCGTTGCTGCCCTCCAGGAAAGATGTGTAACGTTGACATTTATTTGCTGTTTTCATCCAGCATGTTGACGGCGGAACGCGTCGAGAATTGCAAACCTTCGTATTCTTGGAGTATGCGAAGTGGAGTAAGTACGCGGTGATTTTTCTCGCTCGTGAACAGCACGCGCAAATCACGTACAAAGATTCCGTTTGAACCATTGGCACTCTCGGATGATTCTTCGCACTGAACGGCAAAGGAGTTTGTTTGTTATCACGAAGCGCTCGACTAGAGCCATGCAAGGGTTTAAGGTAAACATGGCAACAGTACATTTTAAGAGTGCACGTTGTTGGGCGAGTCAGTCATACAAGCTTAAGGAATGGACATGTGCAAAAAAAAAAAAAAACAGGGACAAGCGTCCGTCTTACTGCTTTTGTCTTTTTTTTCCCGCATTTTCGTTCCTTAAGCAACATTAGCAAGGACATTGCGCCCTGGTATCGCTTAAATTTCTTATCCCAGCGTTATGCGTTGAAATCACCACTCTGCGCGCCTGCTTTGCGTACTCTGTTCTTGGGCGGCTGTCGGCGTTAAACAGCCCCTGAAATGCTAGATACGGTAAAAACCTAATGCAAGAAATCTATAGAGGTGGTTGTTTTGAGTATTCGAGCCAAATGTTAATAACTTGCATGGAGCCAATAATTTGGAAACAATTTTTAAAACGTGCACCTGGCAACCACTCGCAATCGACTGGGGCGACACATCTCCGAGCGCAAACATCCCAACTGGACGCTCCCGATTTACAAGGGCGGTACGGAGCACGCTGGGGCGTCTTCGCGACTTCTGTTGTTTTTTTCCTGCGCGCAGGCGGATTGAGATGAGGGGGAGAGGAGTTACATCATTACCGATTGCCTATATGATCGGTGCTAATAAAGGCAGCTTAAATATTTTGCGCTGCAGAGAGGAGAGACGTGATGCCTATTGCTCGTGCTCGTAATATAAGTTTAGTAAATTGTTTTTCATATACCTTTTAAGGTTCGCAATTTCATCACGGGTATTGGCGCTTTTATCTTGCATTACATTTATAACCTGCAGCGGACGCAGTGGTTCCGTAATTGGGCCGACCCAGTTCCATACCAGCCACCGTAGTCAGGGTTCAATGTAGGTTAAACTCAGGAAGAGACAGTGTACGTATTTGGTCCAAAGATCTTTCGAGAGGGAATCACGAGCCCATATGTGGCTCGGTGATGCTCAATTCCACAACTCTCATTCATAATTAACCGCTGTGAATACAGTTTAAGCCGCTCGATATAAAAATGCAGGTCGAATCTATCAAATCAGCAGCAGTTGACGTGCCATGGGAATAATCACGAAATAGGTTAAATTTGAGCTGAACATGGAGAAGGTTACCCACGAAACATATCCACAGAGGAGTGTAACTCAGATCGCTCGTGCAGCAGCTCACTACGTATACATACAATTACTAAAGTGAAAAACCGTGTTTGAAAAATATATTAACATAGATAAATCCGACTACGCATGCTGCATCAAAGAAACGTGCCTACGCAGGCTCCTCGTCTGAAAAAAAAAAAAGCCAACCATGAGTTATTCGCGACCATTGAGCAGGTAGACCGTACTGGCGTAAAGGTGAATAAGCTCCAGCTTAACCGTGACAAAGTGTTTGCCGCATATTCGATGAGCCGGCGTCGGTATCCAGCCTTCGCGCTTCGTCGACAAGTAACCTGCGCAAGCTTACTGAACTTCAATTCCTGTGCCTTTTAGCACGCCACGGCGACGCAACTAGTCGGCATGGTGCTGTTTTTATTCCAGAAGCAGCAGAAACTACCCTGCAATCATGGTATACGGAAAGGCGACCGAAGTGTTGTTTATCTACCGCTCGAAGTCCAAACGACCACAGCGCCGCCGCCGCCTCTTCGTGGCGTAGCCAGAGTGAAGGAGGTCTATATATATACGCGGAGCTTTATTCGTAGTGAAAGCAGCTTGTTTGTCGTTAGATCCCTGTAATTTATCGGTACAGGCTAACTTCGATTACTTCTGCTCTACTTTGAGTCATTGCGGCAGTAATTAATATTAACAAAGATTTGTTGATAGCGCAGAAATACTTCTAATAATCGAAGAACCATCGTGGCGAAGAAGTAGTTCTTGCGAATGGAACAGCCACTGCTTGCACTTTCCAGAAACAACGCCAAGGTGATTTTTTTCTTATTTGACCACCAATGTTTAGCGCCTCTTTGCTGTTCAGAACTTCAAAATCTTAGGTAAGCGTATCTTCTGTGCAAGCGAGCGTCACTGACATTTGCCATTTAATTCAACTGAATAAGTTTGGAGGCTACAGCCCAAGGGGAACATATTCTGACGCGCTTCTATACCAGCGCGCTATTATAAGTCACAATCATAAGCTGGAGGTAGCAAAAAAAAAACAAATACCCATGGTTATTTTTTGTTTACACAATAATTACAACGTGGATTAGGCGTCAGAGCTTGAGGGCATTGACTATGCATGTTTGTTCTGTAGCAACCATCACGAACATTATCAACAAGTGAGAAACCTGCCTGAAGTGAAAAGTAAGCCTCACCCGCATATCGCAAAAACAAACTGAAAAACAAGAACCACCACGCTTCGTCGGCCGGCCTCCCAGCACAGGCAGTGCGGACTGCGAGAGTTGCTCACCTTTCCGAAGTGTGTTCGTAGGATGACAGGAAGCGTGGAATGAAGCGACTGCACGATGCGCCGTTTTTATTTCTGGTCGCTCAGCTGTCGTCACCTCCCCAGTCAGGTATGAAAAGAGCCAAAAGGTTCATTGAGAGAGCTGTTCATCACCGAGTGCGAGTGACACTTCAATGCGCGCTCCTGGAGAGGTGAAAACAATGCGCGGAGTCACAGTGTCCATCTTTCTGTCATGGCCACTTGATGAGCAAATAGTGAGACCCCCTGTGTATACCGCGACGCAGTTTCAGGGCGGCATCATTCCCGAGAAAATGATACTTAAATGTCGCTCGCCTTTTCTGAGAACTCAAGATCACATACGTTACTTATGTAAAGATAGGGATGGTAGTATTCAAGAGAAGGCTTGTAGCTAAATGAGAATCCATAATGATAGGCAGGGAAAGTAATACTTGGGCCGTGGGTGCTGCATTTACTTCGTACATATGCGGTTTGTGACCCGCACCTCGACATTTGTGAGGGGGGCTTATGCGCACAGGAAAAAAAAAGAACTACGCGTCATCACTGAAACAGGTTGCTTTGAACTGTAAAATGAGACACTGAAAACGGGACCCCGAAAAGTTGAGATTAACTGTAGTGAAATGCCTCGTGGTACGCGGACTGAAAGGTGACATTAGGATGATGTGTTTGTCGCAAAAGTTGGCGAGCCCATTGCATAGTTTAATCGATATCCAAACAAAACGGATGGAAGCCATGCGTCACACGTGTTTATCAAGCGCCGATGATGCAGCAGCCAGGGCACAAGCCCCAGAATAGGCTGTCTATAGCTAGTTCGTTTAAACCAGTGTTCAGTTCTTTGCATCTCTCACCCGCCAGATTAAGCCGTGCTTATTATTCCGAACATGGCATCTGATTTACATACGTGTCGTACTTGCTCCATTTGAAAACAATTCTGAGGTCACTGTAGAATCTGCACTGCGGAAATGCAAAGTCGAAGCTTTGCTGCTGCACACTGTACATGGCGTTTGCGCTCATTATCATTATCAGCTAAATGCATACGTCATTATCATTGCTAATGCATTAATTGTCATTATAACTAATTGCAGCGTCATTGTTGTCGCTACTATTATCCTCACGGTAGACAAGGAGAATTATGATGTACATCTCACGTTACCGGGCGTGGTGCTGCCTAACTTGAAACACTGTATGCAGAAAATTGTCGGTTTGGTTCCGTAATAGCATAAACCTGAATATTATTACACCATATGGTATACGGTTCCTGCCGGCCCATAATCAAGGGGGTGTGCCATACGACTTATTCATGTTGCTTTGCCTCCACAGTAGATGGAAAACGAGAATGGCTGTTAGACCCGCGGACGTGGATGCTCCCTCAACGAAGGAGTATTTCATTGAGAGTATCAACAACCTGACCGCCATCTATAATACCTAAAGTGAGAAACCTGAATGGTTGCCAGTTTTGAGTGAACTGGCCACTCTAAAGCGTTTTTTTAAACTTTGTGAACCCTTACTTTTGCTAGAGCGCTTTGTGGCATTATATTTTGACTTTACCCCACTCTAAATATCATTGTTAATAGGAAATAAAGAAAAAAAACGGGCGTGGTGCAGCCAGTTCCCAGGCAGCACAAGAGCCCGGGCCAATTGTCAGTGAGTTGGCAGAGATCAGCCCTATGTAAGCCCAGCGCTGCCATCTTATGGCTGGTATTGGTTGTGCCATTCTATAACACGTCCAACACTGGTCCTGAGGATTCCACTGGTAACCAATATTGTTCGTACCTATTTATAACGAAAACAACATTGGCCCGTCATACCCGATGCCCTCACAATTTCGGGGGTACCATTATACGATGATGGCAATGATGGGCCTGGATATCGCGCGTATCACCGGTGTTGGCGCTGCCATGAGATAAGGATGCCTATAACGGACAGCATTAGCCGTCAGTCCACTGAAGTTGGCCAATATTCGACATATGCTAGACAATAATGTGAGCTCTGTTACAGTGGCCCACCAATGTCAGATATACACTGGCATACCTTACATATCAACGGTATTGGCATTGCCCTTTCATAAGGATGGCTACATCTAACAGCGTTAGCCATTACTCCACTGACGTTGGCTAATATATGGCATATGCTGGAGAATACTGTCAGTTATGTTACCATGTCCCGCCAGATGCATTGACATACACTTTAGTCAACATTGTCTTGTCTATTTCACCTACTGGTCAATATTAGATGCAAATTAGCATGGGGCTGGAAATATTCCGTGGGAACCGCATTAGCGTGCTTTTGCGGTTGGCAGGCTCATTTAATACTTGGAGTCGTTAACTGTGCTGTTATAATCGATGTTTTCAAGATACCTTTGCAATTTTAAATGCTTCGGAAATCTTGTGCCTAAATAGTTATAGTTCCGCGGTGCTGGTTTCTGTCGTGTTTGCTTTAATCCCACCTAGCTGTTGTTGATGTTGCTTGGGATTACACCATACTCTTTTACACTAGTTCTTCATTGACTTAAGCTGGCACTGTAATCAATCCACATGTATACTGTGACGAATTTGGATGAGACCGACGATCGGTCAACGGCGTCAAATATCAATAAGTTCACCACCGTTTGCTGGTCCGTCAGGGCGGCGGCGGCGATAAATAGCTCCACGCCGATCGGGAGATTAGAAAGAATCAAAACGACATGCCATATATCGTGCATAGGCAATGGTTACTATTTTTTCTATTCTGTTCGGCAATGGTCTAGTTTCTTCCATGGCTGCTCCCGTGGCGATTCTTGCTGCTCTGGGTGAAAAGAATTCCAAAAGTTTTAGCAAACTCCTTTGCCCCCGAGTGTATTAGTTTTAACAACAGTGGTTTCAAACAGACGATTACCGCAGGACACGCATGCAGTGCGATGAAAAAAATGAGCGATAAGCGTCGGCCTATTAAGGCTCGTACGTGACTCAGATCGACTATGGCGAGCGCGCTTCCATCGAAATACACTTTAAAAATACACTAGGCCGTTTAAGCTATACGAATACGAAGCATCGCAGCACATATTTTCGCTTAAGGGGGATGCTAGGCTTAAGGGTCAACTTTTGAACGGCTGTACCAATTTTCATAACATTTTCTGGAGTGGCTTACCTTCCTCTTATTAGCATATATTCTAAATTTCATTGCCCTAGCACAAATAGGTAATAACTTGTAGCTGCTATACTGAACAAAGAAGTGTGTCAGCTTAGGAAAACTATCATTTTAAAAACAATGAAGATATACTAATTTTTTGTGGTTGAATACCTTCTAGATAGTTCATCGTGCAGGGTAAGGAGAATTGCGGGCTTTTTACGGCATTTTTGTAAAAATTTTTGCATTTGGAAAACAAACTTCATTTTTTTTGTTGTCATTGTATGTCAGATATCTCAATTTTTTTTTTAACTTGGAGAGTAATTAGTGATCTAAAAAGTGCCTTATCTTGTTCCCGACAAAAATATAGTCCAGAAACCACCTTGAAAGCCGCTTATAGCGAAAGAGTTTGGAAATGATAGTTTTCCTAAGATTGTGTTTTTGCAAAAAGTGCGAACTTAGAAAAATGAGTTCAAACATTTCGGACCAAAAGTGCCCTGCTGCATACATAGGGCCCTCCTCTTCAACTCGATGCTGCTCTGTGGCGATTGCTTCGAGTCGCCTTCTCTTTTTTTCAGCTTTACAGCTGTCCAGCGCCCTTGTCTGCGCTCGTGAAATGCTCTCCATTGTTGCCTGCTGGGCGCACCTCTTTGTCTGGGTTCCATATTCTATTTCGAGCTTGTCGAGCACTCTCCTGATGCCGCGTGCACCTTCATTAAATTCCAACACAGCCAAGGCCGCTGCAGTTTCCACTGTCTTCAAAGAAGCAAATTCGGTCTTTGGGCACCTCTTCCATACTAGCGCATTGAATGACTCGTTTGCATTCTGCGTTTGCATTCTTGCACATCGTGCAAGAAGCTCCGGCTTACTAAGCCTGTTGTAGAGAGGCACAAGCTCTTTGGCGATGTCTCTGCTGAAAGCTGGACGGTGGGGTCCTGGCACTGATGGCTTCCCGGCTTCCACTAGCGCTTTGTGCCGATTGTAGTGACACCAGGAGTCCTCCCCATGAGGGCAAGCGTCATGTCGCGGGACTTCGTCAGTTGAGTAGGAGTGGAAGAGTGTCGCTAGTACTCCTCGCTGCATTTTTTTCACATCTGGAGCATTGTCTTTTAGGGCAGAGGCATAGTAAGCAGTTAGTTTTTTTACAGTACTTTGCGTCAGCTTCCCCTTGCCTCCTAGACCTTTCTTCGTCTTTTTTATTTTTTTCAATTCCAGCATAAACACGTTTAGCGACGTGGTTTATACAATCCTCTTTTACGATATCTTTGTCATACAGCTCTAGACTAGAGACATGCAGGAACGATTTGCTGTCCCCATCGCAGAGCACTGTTGTGTACTGCAAGTTGTGAATCTCCTTAGAGCGACTGAATATGATGCCTGCGGCTTGAACTTCCGTCACGTTAGACGATCCAGTGAAATTCTTCTGGCAGACCTCACTGTGTGCTTTTCTCCAATCGGAATGTTCATCCTCACGTACACTGGGACCATAGTTGCAGCCATGGCAATAGTTGGACTGCACAGAAAAATCCAGCACCAACCCCGTTTCTAGCTCAATTACAACACCGAGCCCGAAATGCGAGGTGTGCCAAGTGCCGTCGTAACTCACGCACACATTCAAAAGTTTGTTGCTGCTAGCAACGGAGTTGTTCGCTCTCACAGCGATCCCGGCTTCACGCATCACATCATAGGCAGCTTTCATCGCAGCTCGGTGCACTTTATCCGCAACTGCCTGGTACGTCTTGTGGTGCATGGGCACAGGCGCATCCATGCCCGCAAAAAAGTTTGCCATGGATTTGTAGTTGATGCCGCAGTTACGGCTAGCAACTACAAGGCGAAGCGAGAGCTCAGGCTGCCGGCTAGAGTTCACAAGAAGGCAGTGTGCGGCCTTTTTCACATCACCACACCGGCTACACATCACAACAAACTGTAGATTAGCACCCACACCGGTTTCTTCCAAGCCTATAGACTGTCCGTGACAATGCGGGCACAGAAGCGATGTTACCAAAGCCTTGATGGCTGTAACTTTCACGAAACGATACCCGCTCAGCTCCAGAGTTTCCTCGATCGCGTTGTCGTAATCATGGCCCTGGCAAAGCAGCGCAATCTTCCGTTCAAAAGTTGTCAGTTGGCACTCGGTACCTTCAGCAGAACCAGTTGTCATTTCTGCAGATGACGAACTATCATCAGAGATCAAAGTGCTCACATCGGGCGCCGGCAGCATGAATGGACCCGGCAAACACAAAGGGGGACACTCACTTGTCCGCGGTCGACCAGCGCTGCTTCGGCCTCTCACTGTTGTGGAGCGTTTTCGCTTCCCAAAGCTTCTCTGCGTCCAAGACTTTGTTGCAGGTATCTTCCTATCCCACCATCAGCCACTCACTGATCGCAACAAACTTGCAGAAGCGCAAGAAAGATAACAAGCAGCATCGAACTTACTAAAGCAGTCTGGTTAGCCAGGCTACTTTTGGCGCAAAAGCAGTGTTCGAAGGTCACTTGTCTTGTTTCGGCCAATCCAAGCTTCAGTTTCGGTTTTCCAGCCAATCCGCAATTGCCCTGCCCAAAATAAGGCTTTCTGTGTTTTTTTTTTTTAGTTGTGCGCTGTACTCTCGATAGCAGGTCATCTTTGGCTAGAAAGTGCGAAAAACACTTTCTAATGTGGCGTTCCACTCCGCGTTCGGTTTCTTGCCCGCTTTGGGGCCGCGCGTTGCAAGCAGCGTTCATAGGCGCTTTCGGCAGCGAACGCGCTCCACCACCTCATGAAAAAATTCATATTATTATTTTCTATGGCGCTGATGAATACCAAAATTGGTGAGAAGCTTCTTTGATAAATGCAGGATCCAAAATAGCAAAAAATAAAAACATGTTTTTTTCTTTTAAAATCGCGATTTTAGCCCCGCATCCCCCCTTAAACGTTTTAGCAATGGTGATCTATATTAAAGCTGGGTTACTGAGCGATAAATTAAACGTCGGCCCGCACATGCATGGACGTTCCCACATATGGCAAATCGTATCGACGCTTCCTGCTTCGTTGTCGCTCTAAGAAGTGAAGTATTAGAAAAAAAAATGGAGAGAAAACACTGCACATACAATCTCAGTATGAATAATATTAAGGTTATGCTGAAACAAATAACTGGGTTACAGTTCCACTTTTCTTCATCGCACTCGTTCGCACATTTGTTTTTTTCTCAAGCGTCCGCCCTTGTTGACGACACCCCGCGCACTTCTGTTCCAGTCCACTGATGGCACTCACTCGCGCCAAAATATGGACGCTCTATCTTCAGTGCGCGACTCGGCGTAACTCGGACCGATGGGCCTCTTGGCCTCTTTCATCCACTCAGCGCTGACCGCGCATGATCCGCAAAGAGAGTCGGATCAGACAGTCGATTCCAGGCGCCTTATGGTCGCCGCGCAGGGAACGTTAAGAGTTTAAGTAATAGGAATGCGTACACAAATGCACAATAGTGTACCGCGAGCACGACTTCGATGCTCGTCGGAGCCCCGGCCCACGCTGCGCGATAGGCGACACCCGTCAGAAGCTCAGCCGTATCGCCTCGCCTCTTTACTTTGTGAGCTATTTTTTTTTTCTCGCTGAGGCAGACATGGAGGAAGCTCCATGGAGGCAGAAGGGGCGGCATGTATGTAAGCGGCGCTTTGTATTGCATCCTCCTCTCTGTTTTCAAGTGTTTCCTTCTTTCTCGCAAGTACTCACAAGTAGAACACTATATCGCAAGTTTGTCTGGTTTGCGTCTTGTTTAAAAACTACCAGATGGCGCTATGTGCCTGACGTCAGTAATTTTCCGAAATGAAGCCAGATTTAGGCTAGATTTCACCAAAATAGCTAGATTTGTAGCTAGACTTTGAAGAAAGGAGCTAAAACAGCTACTCGTAGCTAAACTAACTTTCTTGGTAGCTAGTTGAGTCCAAAAGTAGCTAAATCTAGCTACAAAGTAGCTAAATTGGCAACATTGACGCTCTGTTCGCTGCTTGCTAGGTGCATTGAAAACATCACAAAGGAAGAAAAACATGGAGGCACGGCGTCAGCAACAGCGGCGCCGACTTGCCCGAGCGGATGCGCTCTGCATGTGGGGTTGTCGGGTATAGGCAACCTGCAGTGGCCAGGCGGCGCTAGTGGAGCGCAGGGTTCAGCGCCGCCAACGGCGGCGCCGAGTAATCTGAGTAGGCCGGCGCAGTCGGGCTGCGTTCGCGTTGTACGGCTGGAAGCATCTCGGCTCTCATTTTCTGCGGTTTTAAGGCAATCGAATGTCTTCAGAGCTACTTCCGAAAACCAATACTGACGAAAGGACACCGCCTGTTCGAGAATGCTCATGTTTAAAGCGTGAACGGTGTCGACGTCACCGCGAAGTGCGTGCCGCTCGCGACGGAACACCCGCGCGCACAAATTTGAATTTCGCGTGAGTAGACGGAATTTTTTTAACGAAATTTATTCTCTCAGGGCATCAGTCGGATATGTGATGACGAATTAAGAAATAATTAAATGAATGAAAAATGTTGTAAACGTAGCTTTTCATTTACCTATTGCGTTCACACCTCATACCCAAACATTGAAAGTGCAGAGAGAACCTGAGAAGAGATTGATCGCCGTTTTTTCTTTTTTTTGTTCTTTCTGTTTGATTACAGCAGCATAATAATTTCCTCACGGTTTTGCTTTACAGTTTAATACCATGACGAACACTTTTGTTCGTGGTGCACTTTTCAACAGTGCCGCGGAAGTTACAGGAGGCATGGTGCGGTACCCGCTACGGATGTGGCGATTGCAAGCACTGTGCGGTTGTAGCGTGCGTCATCAACGAAAACTGTGCGTGCCGGGGGCGGGGAGTAGGGGGTCTCCTACACCGTTGGAGAAATAAAGCTCTTAACAACAACAACAACAACTGGCATGCATTTTGTACCTCCGTACCTCAATCTTGAGGAAAGCCGGCGGGTAATACTGGCACTCAACGGCAAAGCTTTCGTAGAGGAGGGTCGTTAAGAGTTAGAATTTTTTACTGTTGCTACTAATGATGAAATAGTCTATCGTCTGGGACAAGAGACTCTTGAGTAGCTTGAGCAGTCGGTGAAAGAAATATTTGGCTCGGAACGATAGAACGAAGTTCCATTCTCAGCGTATACAGTATCACGGGCCTCTACGCTCCGCCACTTCGACTTTTTCAGCCCCTTAAGAACTAATTTACAGATAAATATGCTTATTGGAATCTGTAATTGGAAGTTTTTAAGATATTTTGGCTTTGTGGTTCCGAATAGACACCGCATTAGAAATCCGGTTCACAGATCCACGAACATTTTTTTTTTAAATTTCGCCTCCGTTGAAATGTGGCTGGAATACGATGCTGCGGCTGCGCGGCTTTGTTGCTTTTCTGGACGTATGCCACTCGATCTTGCACATCATATACCAGTACACGCCAAATTTTACAGCGCGGAGCGCATACTGAGTAGTGTGCCCCAACCAGCGTGCGATTCCCCGAGTCAGTTTATACCGTTTCCTCCGCTCACGGGTAATCGTCTTATTTTAGCCTCTTGGTGTCTGTACACCAATGTCCCCATAACAAAACGAATTTCAGTTACATTACTCTCTCGCAGCCAATATCTCCTTCTCTCATCATTCTCCCCAGGTTCTCCCAGCAAGCGGTACGCTTAGGTTTCCTTCGTGATTGTGGCAGTCTTTCTCGCCACCCTTGCGCTTATTTTTATTCTTGTTCACATCCGTAGTAGTCGAAGCATCGCATGAGGCCACTGAAGTCACTAAATGAGTAAATCACGCTCACTGGGATAACAAAACGCGAACGCAGAAAGAACACAGCGGCCGCAACATATACGGCGCCAGCTTCTGCGCCGACTCAGTATTAGATCCCGTCGGCCTCCAGGTGGCGCCACATGTCTCAGCAAACTCCATTGCAGGTTGCCTATACACGCTGCGCGATGCAATCCAAGACGCAGGCCCAGACGCTCCACGTGTGGTTCAAGGTGCACACGCCCGCCGCCCGGGCGGGAATTTACGACGCAGTGCGTCAGCCGCTATACTTTAAGGCTCTATTTCTTTCATATACCTATTTGACATACGTAGAGCTAGCGTAACTTACGTCTTACGCTTTGCAAGAGTAGACCATTCCATACGTGTATAATCAAAAGTACGACTGCAATGACCATGGCGCATTAATCACTGATGGAATATCGCACACATACGGTACTGGTAAATGCTCTATGATTATCTTGAAACACTCATTCGGCAAACGAGTACGCCAGCTATTTGCTAAACAAGCCGCGAATATTCAAATCACTGCATCGGCAAAAATGATCGCAGAGCCAGCTTGAGTCGCCCGCGGTACGGCGACGGGCCGGCTTCCACATTTCACAAGAACTTGAAACGCGAAATATATCCGCGTGGAGCTTTATCACACTGAATTTCATAGGAACACAAAATAGCTTCGTGTAGCGGCCAGTATACAAGAGCGGCAGCTCAGCAGAACAACATTTGATTCGACGCCATGCCATGTGCATGGATAGCATAATTTTATGATTTTTGGTTTATTTATTCTTTTTTTTCGCACAATGCGAAAAAAAGGTCTGTAACGTTTCTCCGCTTTTATTCACACCTCCAATTTCACGACTCCGGCGTCGTTCACTGCAATACAATGCTTGCGCTACGTATAGCAAGAGGGAATAACTGTAGAGTTCAAAATCTAAATAAAGCAGTCATTGTTTTACAAATGAGCTTAATTCGGTATCAAAGCTTATTTATTCTCTAACTACCTCCGTCGTGGAACAGTTACAGGCGTGCGCGGGGAAGGTAGTTTTTTTTTTTTTTTTTTTACAAATATTGTGTATGGAGAGAAGATACCCACATGTAAACTGACTTGTTCGCATTAGAACGAAAAAAAAAAAATGTGAAAGAAAAGACTGGAAACACAAATAAAATACGAAAAGGTACAATGGGAATATTAACAACTGGATTACAATGACACATCTTTGTTTCCCACACGCTCGTTCGCACAGTTTTCCAGCGCCTGCTCTCCGTGCTGACGCACCGCTCAATCGCGTCCTCGTGCACTTCGCACTCCTTTTTTTTTCTTTATTTCCTGACCGAGGACGTACAGAAAAAAGACACATGTGACATCAATAACATGACAAAATAAAAGATCAAGCATTGACTTAAAGCTTCAGCCTTCCTTAGCTGAAGTTGTCGGATTAAAAATCCCTCATATGTGACAACCCTTCAAAACTAACTAACCATTCTGGCTCTAGTCTTAAAGCTTTCTGTTCGTCCACATATGCCCGTATGCTCTCTCTAAAGAGCTGTCTCGCTGAACGTGCATCGACGTCACCGTGCTCTACAGCCATTCTGTTTTTCCATATGCTGTGGAGAGCCAGTAGCATCAAAAGATCCAACGGTGTATCATTGTTCGCTTCTACTGTCGTTCCCCGGATCGCATTCGCTCACCCCATGCGATGCGAGCAAGGTTCGAGGTTGCATGCGCGCGTCGAAACCCACGCTGGTGCGCCAAAGCGGTGGACGGGTCGACGCACCACTCAGGGTCCAAGGGGCGGACGGCCGCCGCCCAGGGGAAGGAATTGCGCAGTAATAAAAACACGAAAGCTAACAGACTGGAGACTTCTTTCAAACATTTCCGGGCTCCCATAACAGGTTGCATAGAGAAATGTGCTCTTAGCGCATTTTCTTGGCCAATAAAATATACGCAAGAAACTAAACAGTGAGAAAGAAACAAGCGCCTAATGAATCGGGCCAACAAACGACTAATCTGGCAGATAGAATGATGCTGACGGTGCGGATATATGAGAAAAAATGTAAGCATCGTATGCAACTAGCTTATAAAGAGGTGGCAAGTCGTGGTACTGAGATGCTTAGCTCAATAATTTTCAACAAACTTGCTTCAAATCCTCATTTCAGGGTGATTGAAATATTCCACTCGATTGAGCACTATTGTATGAAAGCATTTTCGTTGGTATGCTAAAAGTGAGCAAATTATTCGTAGTAGAACACAGCATTCACAAAATACAACTTGAACAGGTTTGGGTGTTATAAACAAAACAGCTAGGCGCCTCTCCAGGGCGACGACGCGCTTCGCTGCTGGCACAGAGCCCTACATAGATGAGCAGCAGCAGCAGCGCACCTATGCTGCTGCTGCTGAAAAAGCGATTACTAAAAAGCTCGAAGGATGACGCGACAATCGCTTAGCTGGCATGACGGCGACAGTTGTATTTTGTTTCAAAGAGGGCGCTCCGTTCTTTCGTCCATCCAACGGCCACTCGTTCGCTCGGCTCGAGGTTCGGTGGCACCGCGCACGGAAAATGCTTCTTTCTTCAAGAAATATTCCATGTAAGTTTTCAAATTTTTTTACTTCAGATTTCATAAAGCGTTTGTGTATATTGAAGCAAAATATTAGCCTCTTAGACTGAGCATGTTTTAAATTACAAGCGTTTTCTTACATTTCATTGTTGCTGCGGGCTGCGTAAGCCATGTGCTAGGGAGATTTGTCTTCTTTTAGCATATTTCTTACGTTGTTAACTTTTCAAAAGTGGTTCTGAAGTATGCGCGACTTGATGCCGATCATTTTGCAGCTTATTTCAAGTTAAACCGTTACTGTTTTGCAGAGTACTGATTTCCTAAAGTAAACAACTGCTTTGCGTCGTAGCCCTAAAAGCAAACTTCGGATATTCACGGCGTTATAGTGGCTGGAGCGGCGTATAGGCGTCGCGTGGCTCGGCCGCTCGGGTTCCCTCGGCTGACCTCGGGCGGAGTCGGCAGAGTCCGGGCAAAAGCATATTTTCTCGTGTCTGGTGCGATGAAACGCTAACCGCATGAGTCGCGCGGCAGCACGATGCGCAGTGCGCTGAGGACCACTAAAGCATTGCCGCTCGGCGCTGTCGCCCAGGTTCTGGGTTTTTAGAAAATCGCTCATGATGCTGGAACCAGCTCGCGAGGCAGCCAATCGCAAAAGGCTTTGGGGTACTCAACTTCGTTGTTTTTTTGCATGCAAAGTTTGTTTCCCTAGTCCGGTATGAGCTAAAATCCTGCAGACACTCATTTCGTCTGATCCGTGCATATATGAGCGCATCGAGACGGTTTAGTAAAAGCTTGGTAGGGTAGTATTGCAAACCAAAAAAGGCTAGTGTGGCTATATATTGCTAATTTTCGAAAGTTTCAGAAAAACACCACTGCTTTGAATCATGTCTGCAACGCAGTATAGTAGCACGCCGCTGCGCTGGGACCATTTTTTTTTTTGGGGGTGGGGGGGGGGGGGGGCTCGACGCTTTTCAAGACATTTCATCAGTGTTGCTGTTTAGTGCAAGAAACTGGATATAGCGTAACTGTACTCATTTACCAAACGAAGAGGCCGCGCTAACAAAGCAAGGCTGAAAACGCGTCTCTGTCGCTGAGGTCCTTCGCTCTGTGCGATGTCCACCAGCGGCAGCGACAGGCGTTGGCGTCGTCGTCGCGCAATGCATCGCCAGGAATTGTCGCCTATTTTTTTTCTTTCTGTATCGTTGCTTCAGCTGCAATAGATCAGTTGCAAAACCTACAAGTCAGCTTCCCTGTGCTGCAGACATTCCTGCACAATGGCGGCATAGACTTTGGGGTAATAGTTGGGTACAGTGCTAGCACATCGCCTGGCGGGTAGGGTAATTACCGCACCTTTTGCCCATTCGCCACAGTATTATTCGCGTGCGCATTGTCGCCCACCTATCACCCTCTCCGGTTAGTGCCCATTTTCTAAATTTTCTTTCCTCACCCCTAGGGTGACAGTGCTCTCCCCTTTATTCCAGTGTTAAGAATGCGCGAAAACCTTTCTCTGGCAATGGCCTGTGCGTGGGGAACTGCATCCCAAGCAGCGTGGACTGTGGTAGATGCATGCACTGCATCTAACTATTATCCCTAAATCAGGTTCTGTCGCCCCTGTGCACGAATTCCTGCCTCACAGGGAAGCCGATTTGTAGGGTTTGCAACTTGTATGTTATAGCATGTCCAGCAGGACCGGAGCCTTAAGTGTGAGCGCTGGGTTAAGTTAAATTGGTTCACAGGAAGGGAAAGGCGCAGTAACTGTCACACTTGCTCTGTGGACACCCGAACCACGCCGTAAGGGAAGGGAGGGAGGTGGGAATGAAAGTGGAAAGAGAGAAAGAGGAGCCGTAGTGGAGGGCTACGGAGTAATTTCGACCACCTGGGGATCTTTAACGTGCGCTGACATCGCACAGCACACGGACGCCACTTCGTTTCGCCTCCATCGAAACGCAGCCGCCGCGGTCGGGTTCGAACCCGGGAACTCCGGCACAGTAGTCGGGCGTCTTACCACTGCACCACCCCGGCGGGGCAAGCGCTGGGTGGGCTCAGGCAATTTCAGTTCCAGGCCGGGTTCGGGTTTGTAGCATGAGGCCCGCGCCGGGCTCGCAGGTGCTTTAAGTGATGGAATATTTAGCATACTTGATTATGCTTGCATTGCAAGAATTCGCAGGAAGCCTGTATTGAGGTTGCAGAGAAGAAAGCCATTCAGTATTGCTCAGATTATTTGCCTTCCACTCTCCCTTCATTACTGCTGCCTGCACTGTATGTATTTTTTCATACAGACATGCAGTAACTGACTGCTTGTAGTACATTTCTGGTTGCCTACACTGGCTTCAGCCATGTAGATGTAATATTACTTTGATCTAAACCAGGCTATTGACTTTGCTCAAAGTGACAATTATAAATAATGCTCTCCTCAAGCCATTGAGATTCGCCATTAGCTCCCAACTTGCTTTATTCGCAGCTGCAATGAATTTATTCTGTAACCCTAGAGCAAGACATTTGCAGAAAGATCATCATGCAATACTCGTTCAAATTTTGTAAATTTTAGAGAACATTGTTTGTTTTTGCATATGCTTCTGTGTTCGGAAAACAGCAGACTTGCTTACAGTGCAGGAGGGGTGGGCTTAAAGACAAAAGGAAATTATTAGTGCAGCTGCTCATTCAGGCGTGCATTCCTTGTGCATTTATTGCTCTTATATATGTGCACCTTTGCCTGCATGCTTGCCAGGGCTTTCCCCATAATGGGTGGCAGTGATTTTGCCGCCTACCTCTCAGGGGGACTGCCCTTTTCCAACTACCTGCCGACAACCAACTCACCTCCTGGGCTTCAAATTTGTCATGCTAAAGGACGATTTTCTGTGTTTGATGTTACCAGTGACGCCATTTAAGATACGCAGTGTGCATCATTGGTCCATTAGTTTCATTTCGGGATGTTGTCACCCCTAATGTTCCCTACTCATATTTCTTTTTCTACATCCCCTTGCAACTGCCAAACGAAATAAGACGTATAAAACTGCCAAACTCCCGCAGTCTCTGAATGCTATGTCAACAACAAAAAAGCTTTTGCATGTCTTAATAAAAGTAGAAATGATCCCCCGATTTTTTTTTTATTGTCATGTCTAGTCAAACGGTTTAGTGAACTGCCACATGACCAAGCAAATGCAACTGTAAGTGCACTGAGGAGTCATGCGTTA
This sequence comes from Amblyomma maculatum, assembly GCA_023969395.1. Lineage (NCBI taxonomy): Eukaryota > Metazoa > Arthropoda > Arachnida > Ixodida > Ixodidae > Amblyomma > Amblyomma maculatum. The sequence continues at coordinate 8,008 of JAJIZL010024963.1, read as the reverse complement.
GAGCAAGCATATGGATCTTGTGTTGCTTAGCTGCTTAACTCCAAATATCCTCCTTTGTCAGACAAGATATTTTTTTTAGAAAACTGGATGGGGAGCCAGAAGAAAGCAGATTTGATTCTTAGCAGCATTGTTACTTGTTACACGTGCGTTCCACCCCTGTATACATGAACTCAGCAGAATTGGGTCGAGTACGTCTGTCGAGTGAAAAATCAGTTGTGGGGTTAATGTATGCACAGTCGGGTCGAGTAAAATAGACGGCGGAGCGGGTCGCGTTAACTCGCTTGCAGGGGGTAGGTTAATTCGCTTGACCCGCTTATCTAAAGGCATGTAGACGCTGTCCAGTCAGGGAGTATAGTTATGGGGAACTCTGGAATATGAAAAAGCCTCTGGAGCGGCGACGAGCGTCACTCAAAATGAATGGTTTTTAGCGCTCATGAACGATAAAAAATAATCGAAGCTCTCGATAGTAAAAGGCAATGGGATCAAATACGAGTAAGAACTTGGACAATAACTTCGAATCTCGATGCTACGCTCTGCTACGATACTTACTCACTAGAAAGCGAGTTCATGTAGACATCAGCCGGGTCGAGAATGATGACCTTGCTTACTCAACGCTGAATCAACCCGGTGCTGTCTAGTCCATGTACACAGGGCTATTGTACTTGTAATTTTAGGAGAACTCTCAGTTCGTGTATTGCACATTAAATTTGAGCGATATTGGTGGTTTTTTGCGTATGTGCTGTTTTGTTCTGCAAACAATACTATTTCTCCAGACACAATCTTATTTTGAATTTCAGTACAAAATACTGTCCATTTTTGAAAAAAAAAATAATTTGTGAGACCGTTAAAAAATATTCATTTTGAAATATATTCACAAAATAGCAAAATGTTACTGATAATGAAATATAAAATGTGTGTGAAACAACTTTTCAGCTCAGGATTAAACTGGTTTTTCAAGGAACTTGTGATAGGGTGAAAGTGAAAAATCACTGTCATGCTAGATGTATCGTTTCTTTATGATCTCATAGTCACATCAAGCATTGTATTTTAAGGTGTGCTTAAGCAATGAAAATAATATTTGTTCTTAGATATTCAGGCAGATTACTATTCTCTATACCAACAACTACTATGAAATGGTTTAAAGAAATGAGATGCCCGAGCACCACACCTGGTACCTGGACATAAAATCACCCATGTATGCCTAACTGAATATAATCTTGCACGTGGAAGGTTGCCGATGGTATTGCCATATGTTTAGCTGTGACGAGGGAAAATACATGCCTGGTAGGCTGCTAGCTGATAAGGAAGTACGATATCATTGTACTCAGATCTAGCATAACATTTTCCTGCCTATGCAAAGTAGATTTCTAGTACTTGCTCATTGCAGGCTGACTGTAATAATCTTAGCTGAACAAGCATGCACTGTATGATTACTAGAACTTCTTGTTGGGCTCGTTCCTGTTTATTTATTATAAACTGAAGGCGCCAAAACAATGCACGCACACAAGAAAAGAACGGGACAGAGTTCCACTCACAACTGATTTATTGTGCAGAACAAAGTACTTCCAAAGAACAAAGTTCACGCACTTCCCGCGGTTCTTATTGAAGGAAGATGAGGTTTGGCGGAATAAGGAGAAGAGGACGAGGAAGCTGGGTCTGTCTGCTGTGGCGTTTGCGGGCTACAGATCACCACGGAACCTCTCCTACTTCGCCAGAGCAGAAGAATTGCTGGGCTACCACCCCTTCGGACGGAGATGGCGCAAGCAGATGGTTCAACGCAGCACACGCCAGCAGCTCATCCGACCACCGCACAGCCTTATCGGGAACCCCGGCACTTCTATGGCAAGCCCGGGGAAGACGTGGATGACTGGCTCACCCACTACAATCGGGTGAGCAAATACAACCGCTGGGATGTGACTACCAAGTTGGCGAATGCGGTAGTTTTTCTTGAAGAAACTGCGCTAACATGGTTTGACAATCATGAAGCATCTCTTACCACCTGGGATTGCTTCATGGAAGAAATGAGAGCGGGATTTGGTGATGCCGATGCTCGAAAAAAAGCGCCGAACAGACTCTGGCTCAACGAGCGCAAGTACCGGGGCAGACCTGCACAACTTACATAGAAGTCCTCAAGCTGTGCAGAATAGTTGATGTTCGGATGACTGAGGAAGACAGAGTGGGTCATCTCCTGAAAGGAATAGCGCAAGACGTGTACAACTTTCTTATCTGCAAGGACGATTTGAATACCACCGCTGATGTAAGACGACACTGCCGCACGTTTGAATCTTTGAAGCGACGCCGTATCATTCCGAAGTTTGGTCGGCTGCCTAATGTGACAACTGTCGCTAGTGTGGATGTGTCTGAAACGACAAGCCTGGCAGATACAATTCGCCAGATCGTCCGCGAAGAGCTTCGGAGGCATCAATGTATTGGGGGCCACGTCGCACCCGTCTACAGGAGCACCTCTTCGTCTGACAGCACATCTTCTACCTGTTATGATCCCTCTGCTACGTCTCCTTCGGACACCCGATGCTCTGCTGCTCATCGCCCGAACACCCAGCCTCTCAACATCAACGCTTACAACAGCGAGCACTCTCGTCCTCCTCGTCGACCACATCCAGAGCATGAAACGTTTAATACAAGCGACGACGAGCCTTATTCATCGACTGAACGTGAGCCGCCAGTGTGTTATGCCTGTGGGATGATCGGCCACATTTCCCGCTTTTGCCGCAACCGTCGTCCGTACCAGCAGTATCGCCGACAGTGGGTGAACTCCCGTACAAGGCTTCCTGCTGAAAATGATGATTCATATAGAAGAACACCTGGCCGGAATGAGTACAGATCAACAGCTAGCCGACAAGAACGCAGAATGGTGCTGAACCGAAACGAATCACCGGCCTCTGACCGTAGCCTGACACCACCATCTCGGCGCCTACGACAATCCCCTTCTCCCCGACGACGTTCGCCACCTCCGGGAAACTAGTGAGTGCGGCCGATGGAGGTGAGGTCGCAAATGATTCTAGCTTACCCATACCTCTGCCCGTTTCGATGTTAAAGAACCGAATTGAAGTGTTTGTGGACGGTGTACGTGCTATGGCGTTGTTAGACACAGGTGCAACTATTTCTAAGTCTCGCTTTTAAAAACTGCATTGGTCGTAAAATTATGTTTGCTTGGGATAGTACGACAACATTATGTGGTGTTGGTGGCGAACCGCTTAACCCACTTGGAGTCTGTTCCGTGAATCTTGTTATCGCCGGCCACACATTCCAAACTGAATTCGCAGTACTTACTCGATCAACGCATGACGTAATTCTTGGACTCGATTTTCTGGACCAATGTGGGGCCACTCTCGACTTTCGCAATGGAGACATTTCTGTGAGCACTCAAATTGAATCTGCTTTGCGGGAAAATTCGCGGACCCATCCTAGCACGCTTTCGGTTTCGGAGCACATAGTCATTCCTGCAATGTCAGCAGAGTTTATACGAGTTGTTAGTTCCAGCTGTGCCAGTGATGCGTTCGACGCTGTGGTTGAACCACTCACCCTCAACTGCGCGAAAAAAAGTATTCTGATTCCCCGCTGCATCATCTCAGTCATGAATGGCCATTCTTCTTTGTGGACGACTAACTGCTCTAACGAACCTGTTGTATTACCACGTGGTCTAAAACTTGCCAACTTTGACGAAGACACTTTTAAATCAGTGGCCGTGCTCAGCACAGACAATTCCCAGCCTACAGCATGCTCAGAAGAAGATGAGACAAAATTTCTTGCCATGATTAACAAATCCCTGCCAACAAGTGACCGTCACAGTTTAGTGGAAGTTCTGGCGAAACATACTGCGGCTTTCGATTTCTCTCGGGACTCGCCACCACGGATTCCCATGTCCCGTACTCAGCAACGAATCAATACAGGAACTGCTGATCCAATCCGCCAGAAGCCTTATCGTGTATCCCCATCAGAGCGCCAAACAATCGAAGAACAAGTTCGTGGCATGCTGCATAAGGGCATCATTCAGGAATCGTCTAGTCCGTGGGCTGCCCCTGTGATTCTAGTCAAAAAGAAAGATGGCACAAGGCGATTTTGTGTTGATTATCGACGTTTGAATACTGTTACCAAGAAGGACGTGTATCCCCTGCCACGTATTGATGACGCCATTGATTGCTTACATTCCGCCTCCTATTTTTCCTCAGTTGACCTGCGATCAGGCTATTGGCAGATCCCCATGCACCCGGAAGATAAAGAAAAGACTGCATTCATCACCCTAGACGGGCTGTATGAATTTAATGTGATGCCGTTTGGATTATGTAACGCTCCAGCCACGTTCGAAAGATTCATGGATACAGTTTTGCGCGGGCTGAAGTGGCACATTTGTATGTGTTATTTGGACGATGTAGTGATATTCGGGACAACTTTTCATGAACGCAACAGTCGATTAGAGATTGTCTTGGAGTGTATCGAGAAAGCTGGTCTGGTACTCAATTCCAAGAAATGTCGTTTTGGAGAACGCCAGACTGTGGTACTTGGACATCTTATAGACAAGGATGGAATCAGGCCTGATCCGAAAAAGATCGAAGCTGTCACTTGTTTTAAACCGCCGAAATCGTTAAAACAGCTCAGGAGTTTTTTGGGGCTTTGCTCCTATTTTCGGCGTTTTGTTCCGAAGTTTGCTGATCTAGCATATCCCCTTACTTGTCTTCTGCAAAAATATGTGCCTTTCAAGTGGACTGCCGATTGTGACTCCGCCTTTCGTCAGTTAAAGTTTATTTTGACATCAGGACCAGTACAACGCCACTTCTGTCCATCAGCTGCAACAGAACTTCACACTGACGCCAGCGCAGTTGGAATTGGTGCTGTGCTCATACAGCGCCACAATGGCGATGAACATGTCGTTGCGTATGCAAGCCGTTCTTTGAGCAAGGCTGAACGTAATTACACTGTAACTGAACAGGAATGCTTAGCTGTTGTATTCGGTGTGCAACGGTTTAGGTCATATCTTTATGGATGTGCATTTAAAATTGTGACGGACCATCATTCCTTATGTTGGCTTGTAAACATTCATGACCCCTGTGGACGCCTTGCGCGGTGGGCTTTGCGCCTTCAAGAATTCAATTTTACTGTGTCTTTTAAGAGTGGTCGTAAGCACGGTGATGCTGACTGCTTGTCACGGTTGCCACTTGAAACTACTGATTGCGACAATGAGGTCTTGGATGAATATATAGCTGCTATCTCTACAAGTTTCCCTGATGTTGGTGAATTCAAGATAGCGCAGCGGCACGACAACGAGTTGGCGCCGCTTTTTGAGGCAGCAAGTTCCCGGAACCCTACGACCTCATTCTGCATTCGTGATGGTGTACTATACAGGAAGAACTACTCGTCAGTAGGTGCGCGGCTTCTTCTGGTAGTTCCTACAAGTCTTAGGTGTCAGGTTCTTCGGGTAATGCACGACGATGCCACAGCTGGACACTTGGGTTTCGCAAGAACATTGCACAGGACTAAGGAACGTTTTTATTGGCCGAAGATGCGTCAAACTACTCAACGTTATGTGGCCAGCTGCCTCCAGTGCCAGCGTTTCAAGCACCCAACCTGCTCACCGCCGGGTCATCTTCAGCCTATAACGCCACCACGAACCCCATTCGAACAGGCGGGAATTGATCTTCTAGGACCGTTTCCCCGTTCCTCCAACGGAAACCGCTGGGTCATAGTGTGCGTAGACTATCTTACGCGGTACTGTGAAACTGCTGCTATACCGTCAGCCACTGCTTCTGATGTCTCGGCGTTCCTCCTACGGTCCATCATTCTTCGACATGGGCCTCCTCGTGTGTTAATAAGCGATCGTGGCCGACAGTTTACGGCCGAAGTTGTAGAAGAACTTCTTCGCCTCTGCTCATCCCATTTTCGCCATTCAACTCCTTACCACCCGCAAATAAACGGTCTTACCGAACGCACCAATCGGACGCTTAGCAACATGCTCGCAATGTATGTCGACTCCCGCCACAAAAGCTGGGATGAAGTCCTTCCGTTTATAACGTATGCATTTAACACTGCTAAGCACGAAACGACAGGCTACAGTCCGTTTTTTCTTCTCTATGCACGACCTCCACGAAGCACTTTGGACACGTTTCTGCCTTTCTCACTCCCTGCTGAAACTTCACTAGCGCATACTCTCTCTTTGGCTGAAAAAGCTCGTCGACTCGCTAGACTTCGCACTCTAGCCTCCCAGGAACGCTACAAGCAACGCTACGACAAGCGTCATCAAGATGTTAATTATGTCCCTGGTGACTTGGTGTGGCTTGGGACGCCGTTGCGTAAGCGCGGCTTGTGCCAGAAACTGTTGCACCACTATACTGGCCCTTTCGTTGTATTGGAACGCCTCAGCGCAGTAAACTTTGTAGTCTCTCGCGTGACCACCCAAGGACGTCGTTCTCGGAAGACTCAAGTAGTCCACGTGGCCCGCATGAAGCCCTTCTATCAACGTGACGAACCTTGACTCGCCCGGCGGGCATCGTCTGCGAAGGGGGCAGTGTCACGCACTTCCCGCGGTCATTATTGAAGGAAGATGAGGTTTGGCGGAATAAGGAGAAGAGGACGAGGAAGCTGGGTCTGTCCGCTGTGGTGTGCTAATCTCTAGCGTACCCTACCATCTGTGTAAATAAACGTCGTAACAATATATATCTCAATGCCGGCACCGCGCTGGGGTGGCGCAGTGGTTACGGCGCTCGACTACTGTTCCCAAGGTCGCGGGATCGAATCCCGGCCTCGGCGGCCGCTTTTCCATGGAGGCGAAAAGCAAGGCGCCCGTGTTCTGTGCGATGTCAGTGCATGTTAAAGAACCCCAGGTGGTCGAAATTTCCGAGTCCTCCACTACGGCGTCTCTCATAGCCTGAGTCGCTTTGGGACGTTAAACCCCACAAAACCAACCAAAACCATCACTGCGGCACATGCGCAAGGAACACATTCAGCTACATCACATTCAGCATCATGTAGTTTAAGATAAGCTATGTTCAAGAAATGCTTTCTCAGAGAAAGAGGCTGCGGTAT
>JAJIZL010024962.1:157442-235495 GCA_023969395.1 Amblyomma maculatum | reverse complement strand
AGTTGTATCAGTTGTAGGCCGTCATTGCAGCCGCCACCGCTTCGGTGGCGGACGAAGACTGTTGTGACGCGCGTCTTTCTCTCTCCCTCTTCCTTTTCTGTCCGCACGAGGCAGCGGAGGTGGCTCAGCTACAGAGCAAAGAAGCACGCACGTGCATTTTCGTTTCTTCCTACAGTCGAAACAACAGCCGCATTTTGAAATTTGACCTCGCCCGGCGTCCGATCCAAGATGTTTACCCATATCCGGTTTTAAATAAATATATATTCCCAGATTTTGAAGATAAGACCTGCAGGATTTGCGGGCAGAGGGTCACCCTGAACCATATAATATGGGAATATTTGCATTCGCCAGGCAGAGCAAACAATATTGATAGTAGAGAAGCCTGGGAGGCTTTGCTGGAAAGCCCAACCCCGGAACACCAGCTGCTAGCGGTTCTACTGGCTGAAGAGACCGCCGAGATCCAGGAAATTTTGGCCAGCATCTGAAGCGGATTCTCACCTGCCCCAAAGCGCCTGTTGTGGCTGTAGGAAGAAGGAAAACAAAATGCACGGGCCTGCTACTGTCTCTGTAGCTGAGCCACCTCCGCTGCCTCGTGCGGACAGAAGAGAAAATATAGAAGCAAGGAAAAGAAAAAGAAGAGGGAGAGAAAGACGCGCCGCCACAACAGCCGTCGTCCACCACCGAAGCAGTGGCGGGTGCGATGATGGCCTACAACAGATAAAATTCGGTGGCAGGCTAGCCCCTCAGCAAGCGGCGTTGACCTACCGTCCCAGCCCCGTAGAGCCAGGCACTATTACCCCCCCCCCCCCACCCTCCCGCCTCTCCTCTAGAGGGGAGGACCTGGGGTAGAAAAGAGCCTTTTCTGTCGGACAATGAAGATGACTCACTCACTCACTCACTCAGGTATCCGTGCGGCGCCATTCATTTGGCGCTTCTTCGAACGCCGCACCACAAGCAGACAGCGCAGCTGGCAAACGCGGCTTTTACAATTGGTTCACAGGACCGAAAAGGCGCAGTACCTGTCACAACGCGGACATCTTAACCGAGTCGTAAGGAAAATGAGGAAGGTGGGAGTGAAAATGAATAAAACAAAAAGGTGCCGTAGTGGAGGGCTTCAGGCCCCCAAGCAACATACGCTTTCGTCTCATCGCGCTTTAGTGGTTTGAAGTGCCCTTTATGGCATAAATTCCTTGGTCAGAGGTGCATATGTCTTTACTTTCAAGCCGAACCTGAGCGTAGCCATGCAGATGTAGCTTTCGCATAACTCCAGGTTTACCCATACACTAAACCACAGCTAATATTTTGTCTAGGTGGTATGGGCACATAGCCATCATGATGTCACTCGAACACAGCTACGATAAAACCATAGCACTCGTTCTGTTTAGATAGCCTCCCCTGCCTCTTAGCCGGTGACAACGGGTCGCAACAGCTCTCAGAAATTTAACGACTGCTGTTGTCATGGACCCCTTCATGGATCACTGCCTTGTAGTGGCGGAGGGGCTTGCGAAACTCGATGAAGTCGTGAGCTCTGCTGTGTAGGGCCACCCAAGATAGACAGGTCACGGCAGAGAGTTCTGACAAAATGTGATTCACTGGAGAAGGTAATGGCAACCCACTCCAGTACTTCCTGCCAAAAAAACCCTATGACCAGTCACAATAGCATTAATGATATGGCGCCTGAAGATGAGCCCCCCAGGTTGTAAGGCGTCTCACATGTTACTGGGGATGAACAAAGGGCGATTCCTAGTAGCTCCAGGACGAATGAAGCGGCTGGGCTAAAACCAAAAGGACGCTCAGTTGTGGATGTGTCGGGAAGCGACCGGAAAGTCCGATGTTGCAAGGAGATATATCACATAGCAACATGGAATGTAAGATCTATGACGCAAGGTAAACTGGATGTCGTCAAGCGAGAAATGGACAGATTGAACATTGATATCTTGGGTATCAGCGAGCTCAAGTAGACCGGAATGGGAGAATTTAATTCCGGCGACCATTATGTCTTTTATTGTGAGCACGAATCCAGGAGAAGGAATGGGGTCGGTCTCATAGTAAACAGAAGAATGGGCAAAGCAGTGCTAGGGTACAACCCCAAAAACGACCGAATGATTTCACTTCGGATACAAGGTCACCCTTTCAACATAACAGTTATCCAAGTATATGCACCAACCACTACTGCTGAAGAAGTTGACGTTGAGAGATTTTATGCTTACCTGAAATGCCTTTTAGACCGAACTCCATCATCAGACGTCCTTTTTCTCATAGGAGACTGGAATTCTAAAGTGGGGAGTGAAGAAATATCCGGAATTACAGGAAAGTTCGGTCTTGGTGAGCCAAATGAAGCTGGGCAGAGGCTAGTAAAGTTTTGTCAAGAAAACAACCTGACCATAGCGAATACTCATCTTCAACAGCACAAGAGGCGCTTGTACGCATGGACTTCACCGGACGGTCTGTACAGGAATCAGATTGATTATATTCTTTTCCGGCAGAGATGGAGAAGCGCTATACAAGCAGTAAAACAAGGCCTGGGGCCGATTGTGGCACCGGTTATCAGCTTCTTGTGCCAAATTTAAGCTTCGATTGAGGAAAATGCAGAAAACTAGAAGGCCTTTCAGGTATGATCTGGATCAAGTTCTAGATTGGATAAAAAAGTATCTTAGTAATCGCACAGAATTTGTTGAAATTAACAACGAGAAATCCGCTTTAACTACTGTTTAATCAGGTCTACCCCAAGGAAGTGTTCTAGCTCCAGTATTATTCTTAATTTTTATAAATGACTTACCAGCTTACGCTCCACATAATATTAAACTTTTTGCTGATGATTGCGTTCGTTATCAGGAAATTAGCTACACTGATGATCATCTAACTTTAAACAACGCCATAACAGCAGTATATCAGTGGTGCAAGGACTGGCAAAAGAATATCAATTTAAAAAGGTCTGTTCTTTTATCTATAACAAGAAAAAAACATTCATCAGCATTTCAGTACACCCTTAACAACATTCTCCTTGGATCTGTTCATGAGCATAAGTATCTTGGTGTGATACTAACTTCTGACTTCCGGTGGAACTCTCACGTTAACAACATCACGTCATCCGCCCTAAAATAGCTATTCTTTATTAACAGGCGTCTTGAACTAGCACCACCTGAAACAAAGTTACTTCCATATAAAGCACTTGTCAGACCGGTACTAGAGTACGCTAATACCGTTTGGTTCCCGTTTACTAAACAGCTCATTAAAAAACTGGAGGCAGTAAAAAGAAAGGCTATAAGATTCATATAAAATAAACACTCCATTACAGAATTACTCAAACGTGCAGAACTACTAACCTTAGAAAACAGAGCCCATCTTGCAAGACTTCAAATCATATACCAGATAATACACAATCAACTAAAACTGCCTATTACAAAGTACATGTCGACGTCCTCGAACAGATTAACCCGTTATAACCTTATGCGTACATTAGGCGAATTCTCATTTCATACTGATATTTTCAAATACTAATTTTTTCCAAGGGCAACACGAGAATGGAACAATCTACACACGCGCATTACTAACAGCACGTCCTTAGCTGAGTTTTGTTCCCTTGTTGCAGATGAATTACACCCATTGCAGTAACAACTGTATTCCTTATTTTTATGTTTGCTTATTCTCTTGTTATTTTTACTTGCCTGTTTGTGCCTGATTCAAGTTGTGAATTCATTATAGTCGATTTTCTCTTTTTTTAGTATTTTAAACCTTGATTGTGCCTTGACTGTCAATTACAACCAATACTGATCCCCTCGCTGTATCATCCGTAATCATGTAATTATTATATGTGATATATCCTGTGTTCTTCGATTGTTGTAAGCTGCTTGTAACACACTACAGAATGTATTATTGTGTATGCGTTTATGCTTTAGTATAATATGCTCACAGCCCTTCATGTTAAAATCCCTGATGGGATTCACAGTATCAAATAAAAAAAAATTCCATCAGAATATGTTGTGGAAATGAGGAATTGATTTCAAGAATTACATCTAGAAGACAGAGAGCCTGAAGAGATGTGGACGGATGTTCGTGATATAATAAAAGAAGTTGCTACTAAGGTAGTTCCAAAGCAAAAGAAATACAAGAAAGCAAACTGGTTATCTGAAGAGGCTTTGCACATAGCTGAGGAAAGGAGGATGGCAAATGTTGTGTGGGAAAGAGAAAGATACAAGGTTCTCAATGCGGATTTTCAGAAAATAGCAAGAAGAGATAAGAATGCCTTCCTGAACATACAGTGCCAAGCAGCTGAGGACAACAGCCAATTGAGGAACACAAGAGCTTTGTATAAGACAATCAAAGATATCAAAGGAAGCTTCTGTGCTAAGCTGGGCGTGATAAAGGACAAACGAGGCAGGGACCTCACTGAAGCCTCAAAAATAAAGAAGAGGTGGCAGGAATAGACAGAACTGTACAAGAAGGACCCAGATGTGCAAACCCAACATAAGACGCTTATGATTACTTATCTCGAGCCGGGCATCCTGAAGAGTGAAGTTGAATGGGCCTTAGTCAGCCTTCCTAAGAACAAAGCAAGCAGAATTGATGGCATTCCAGCTGATTTGCTTCAAAACCTCAACCATGCCGACGCTGTTAACGTTCTGTATACATTTTGTCAGAAAATTTAGAGAACCTTCCAGTGGCCACAGGATTGGAGGAGGTCAGTTTACATCCCCATTCCAAAGAAAGGCAGTGCCAAAGATTGTTCCAACTACCACATGTTCGCGCTTATTTCGCATTAGCAAGGTGATGTTGAAAATCTCCAAGGTAGGCTGCAGCAGTATGTGGATCGGGAGCTTCCGGACATGCCCGCTGGGTTTCGCAAGGGCAGAGGAAATAGAGACCAGATTGCCAACCTTCGCTGGATCATGGAAAAAGCAAGAGAGTTCGATCCAGAAACACATCTATTTCTGCTTTATTGATTATGCGAAAGCGTTTGACTGCGTAGATCACAGCAGATTGTGGCAAGCTCTCCAAGAGCTGGGAGTTCCAATTCACCTCATCTGTCTCCTCAGGAACCTGTATGAAGGCCAAGAGGGTACAGTCAGAACTAGGCATGGTCTTAATGATTGGTTTCCGATCGAGAAAGGAGTGAGGCAAGGCCGCATACTGTCGCCCTGCCTATTTAACCTATATGCAGAGTGCATCATGAGGAAGGCCGGTCTGGACGAGTCTTCAGCTGGAGTGAAGATTGCTGGAAAACGTATCAACAACCTTAGATATGCGGATGACACCACTTTAATGGCAGACAGTGAAGTGGAACTCAATCCGCGTACAAGAAGATAGAAATTTGGGCTTAAACTGAACATTAAAAAGACAAAGATCATGGCGTTTCGCCCTATCAGGTCCTGGAGCATCAAGGGACAAGAAGTAGAAGCTGTGACAGATTTTCTGTTCTTGGGCTCCAAGATTACCTCGGAAGGAGACTGCAGCCATGAAATTAGGAGACGCCTGCTTCTGGGAAAGAGAGCAATTGTTAGCCTTGACCGCCTAGTAAAGAGCAGAGACATTAGTCTGCCAACCAAGATCCGTATAACTCGTGCTATGGTCTTTCGAGTTGTGATGTATGGATGCGAGAGTTGGACTGTGAAAAAGGCTGACCGCCGAAGAATTGACGCGTTTGAATTGTGGTGCTGGCGAAGGCTCTTGAGAGTTCCTTGGACTGCCAGAAGATCAAATCAGTCGATATTGTCGACCATAAACCCTGACTGCTCATTGGAGGGTCAAATTTTAAAGTTAAAGCTCAGCTACTTTGGTCATCTGATGAGAAGAGAGGAGTCGCTGGAGAAAGATTTGATGTTGGGAAAGATTGAGGGTCGCCGGAGAAGGGGTAGGCAGCGAACGCGTTGGTTAGATGGCATCCTCGAGGCACTGCAGATGAAGTTATGTGATGTTAGGAAGATAGTGAGAGACCGGAAAGCGTGGCGTGACATGGTCCATAGGGTCACGAAGATTCGGACACGACTGAACGACTAAACTGAACTGATGGCCCCTGACTTGCTTGGGGGCATTAAATTCAAAGGCCGCAGGAGACCGCTTTGTTCTTTGCTGGGTTCACTCTTAAGTACCGTGAAAATGACATTCACCACGCTTCTGTTTTTCTTTTTTCGCTGCCGCTATCTTACCAGTGGAAGCCTCGTGGTATATTGAATAAGGGACAGGCGGAATATGTAGGAGATAAATTCGGCGGGAGAAAAAATAATGTGGCTGTCGAAAGGAGTTACTGTTTCGCTTACACAATTTTTAATGTTTATTGTGCTCATAAGAACCAATATATTTTCAGTAATACTCGTCCGACGTTAGTGAAGTGACATGTACTAATTTATTGAGAGTCATATTAAGCAAGGGGATTTAGTTACACATATTTGTTATTACGGAATAATAATTGTTGTTTTATTTTCTTTTCAAAGAATTTGCAATGTATGCCATAGCATGCAAATAGATATCTCCCATAGTTAGTACTTTTTGGGTGCACTGTTGAAGAAGTGTGCAGGGCCGTTAAACATTTCTGTAAGGGTGCATATAACGTCATGACCTGGCACATTTTACGAAATGTAGAACTATGGACCGTGATTGAGAGATTATATTTTGACACCCATAAACCAAAAATTAACAAGGAGGAGGAGGAAGATGAGGAGGAAAGGCAGGGAGGATAACCGGTAAATGAACTGGTTTGCTGTCCTGCACTGGGGGAGAAGGGTAGGTGGATATAAAAGTTGTGGGTGAGAGAGGGATGGTTGATGACAGTACAGTCACATCACAGACATGCCACATCACATCACGTCACAGTCATATCACGTAACATAAATACTCAATAAAAACTCTTAGCCATTCGATCAGTCCTGTGCTTTTCATAAAGCGGAGCAGTGCCTGGGAGGCCCTCACCGCAGACAATCGCCGTGGCCAGGGACCTAGGATCTTAATTTCAGTTAGTGGGCGTCCATCTAGACACTCCAGCGCACGGCATAAACACTGTCTTTCCTCGCTGTATATGGGGCACTCACAAAGAATGTGGCCTATAGTTTCGTCTCACCCGCAGTTTGTACATGCAGGGTTATTTGCCATACCTATCACAAAATAATAAGAGTTTTTAAATGCTACACCAACCCACAGGCGGCACAGCAAAGTTTCTTCACATTGGGGTAGGCCAGGTGGAAGCCGGAGCTTCAAGTCAGGGTCCAGGGATTTTAAGCGGCAATTCGCGAACTGGTCAGAATTCCACAGGGAGAGCGTGTGTTCCCGCGCAAGTGCGCGAAGCCTGCCCGCTGTGTCTGCCCTGGAAAATGGAATCAACACACAGTCGTCGTCTTGGTGGGCTGTTCGTGCGACCTCGTCCGCCCGGAGATTGCCCGCTATGCCGCTGTGTCCTGGAAGCCATTGGTAGATGATGTCATGTCCTCCATTTATCGCATAGTGATGAAATTGTCATGTTTCCGCGGCGAGTTGCTCATGAGCTTCACGGCGAAGAGCCGCTTTTAAGGCTTGCAGAGCTGCTTTCGAATCTGAGAAAATAGATCATCGTTGAGGGCTTTGCTGACTGATATGCCTAATAGCGACACGTAAAGCGGTTAGTTCTGCGGCTGTTGAAGAAGTACGGTGAATTGTCCTAACTTTTAGTTATGTAGTAATCGCGAGTATGACCATGGAGCATGAAGAACTGACGGCATTCACTGAACCGTCGGTGTAGACGTGCATACGATTTGCATGATACTCATGGAAGTATTCAAGAGTGATTTGTTTTAGTTCTGTCGGCGACAGCTCGACCTTCTTCCTGATGCCGGTTATTGAAAGAAGCACGTGTGGTTTATGCAGGCTCCATAGTGGAGAGGACGGTCTAGATGCGGGTGTAAACTGGGACGGCAGAATAGCGCGATGCGCATCAACGGTATCTGTAAACGATGTACGCGGCCTGGTAATAGGAAAACTGGCCAAATGATGACAGGGAACCCGGATGATTTGTCGGAAATGGGCCCTCAGGGCGTCAACTGTTAGGTAGGTAGATATGGGATGCTCCTGAGCAATCAAAATGGTAGCAGCCGTATAGGCACATTTCGGCAATCCCAGGCAGGTTCGCAGAACATGAGCTTGAACGCTTTGTAGAATTCCTAAGTTGGTTTTCCTGACATTTCCAAGTGTAGGTAAGCTGTAGCGAAGAAATCGCATAAATAATGCATGGTACAGCTGTAGCATCGACCTCACGGACGCTCCAAAAAAAAGTTACAAGTTTGATAATTTTTTGTTTCTGTATCGTTGACGAGCTAGCGGTTTTCAAAAGTTAACAAGTTTCATAATAAAACCGCTAGCTCGTCACCGATACAAAAACAAAAAATAAAGAAAGGAAATTTTGATATTTGACCCACCATTTGCATATTATGCTCTTGGAAGCATGTGGTACATGAGAAATGCTGAGAAGGTATAGCGTGAATAGAATAACACCTGTGGCGTCTTCTAGCATGTGTCGCTTTGGGGCATTAAACCCTACAAACGAAACTATTAACACCTGCAAGCGTCGCCATGCATCCAATGCATTGAAACTCTAACATTATCAAGCCTACTCAAAATATTAGTAAATTCTAATGAAGTGTCCACATAAATGACGTATATATTCCCGTTCAGCTTGCTATCTATCGATGCAGCGAACACCAGTGTACGCCATTCGCCAAAAGTTTCCAGCTATTGTTCTTGCCATTCTGCCATATATACCAACGTTACTCGAATCAGTTTCAGTTTAAAAACTCCGGAGCGCCGCGATCCGCCGCCGCTGCCTTGCGCGGCGAGTGGCGCTCCCGTCGAACCAGGCTTCATCGCGCTTGCGCGTTTGCCGGCGGCAGCAGGCATTTTCGCGGCGCGCGCGTGGGTTCCAAATGCTGGCTTGATTCTGTGGAACCCTAGCGGCTTCAGAAGTAATGAATTTAGTAATCCTATTTCCTTGATTTTTTCTTAGTTCGCAGAGTTGAAAGATTCCATTCGTGTGGGCGGCCTAGTGCGCTAAGTTCCCACTGCACCCGGTGGTCCCACTGATAACGGTGGCGGGAAGGATAGGAAATGAATTACTTCATTATCACTGCCTACGAGCTATTTTGAAAGCATGCGGGTTTCCATGTGTACGAGGAGTCCTTTTTGTGCTTCGAGGTCCCTCTCTCTTCATGTTACTATGCACACTATGTCAATGGACAATTAAATCGCGCGCTCAAAGACCCTTTCCGCGCGGGAAAAAAAAAGGCAGTGCACTGTGTGATGAACTTGAAGGGAAAAAAGTAGGCTTACACAGAGCGTTCGTCCACATTTGATCACGCTTTCATCCCTCTCCAAGTTGCCGCGCTTTCTGTTTACAGTGCAATGCAACATCAACTTGCCTGACAGCATGTGTAGTGCAATTAGTGTAGCGAAAATTAATGCAGGGAAATCGTACTCGCTACAAGTTATCCAAACATTTGTGACATGATGCTGCAGCATAACGTTCGCATTTATTCGCAGTTAACTATTTACGACAATCAACAGAGAGGTGCAATTTTATTCCTCATATGCTATCCAATGACATAGGAATTCGTGCTGTAGCATGAAGTGAAATTTTTAATCGCGGTTAACTAATTAACGGTAACTAAATAAGTCCTGCAGTTAATCTAGCGCAATATACTTTACATTCTTGCGCTAGACTGACTGCTAGACATACTTTATATTACTGGCAGCGGTCTAGTGCACCATAGACAATTTTTGTACGGAATTAAATATTAATTAGGACTATAGATTAATTTCTTAATATTAATTTAGACAATAAATATCATTCGCAAAGTTGGAGACCGCCTTCAGAAATCCCCCTTCCTTTAAGTTGCTATAAAGAAAGCTTAACGTGTATCTCTTTCCCGATCTGGAAAGAAAGCCCGCGAAATAAAAAAAAAAACTCCCCTGCATTTGTTCGCCCTGATTGTGCTCTTTCATTCGTTGCTAGAGTGAACGAAATCAGATGCGGCAGTGTCTCCAGGGCCCCATTGAGGCGGAAGCCAATATATATACGACGGTGTTTTCGTCACGTCAGCCTTCCGGTGCACGTGGCAGTGCAAGTTTCAGCGAGCGCGGCGAGCTTGATGTGACTATTGGCAACATATCAGCCTACGGCTGGAACTGGGCCGCTGAGTTACAGTCGTAGCTAATTTCATGCACCAAGCCACGATTTTGAGCACCAAAACCGTGGAACGCGAATGCTCTAGTCAGGAGAAAATTTTCACATTTCGAAGGCCCTCTTTAGCGGTCGGAAAAACACACACATGAGGCTTTCTTTTTTGGAAATACATAGAAGGGGGGTTTCAGAAAGTGCTATTCAATGTGTACATCACATTTATAGTATAAACGCAATCTTTAGTAATTTAGAAGAATTATCTCCACTGCTAAGTAGCTATTACTGCGTAACAAAATTACCTGAGGTGGGCAAGAAGGCTGACAGATATATGCAAGTGGCCTCCCTGGTTTACCTGAAATTCTTTCTTTTTTTAATCTTTGGATAAAGTTAGGTGGAACAGCCTTATATTGACACGGCTTTTCATCTAAAACACTTTGTTCCGTCATGTTTAAGGTTTTTTCAATAATGCCATATCTGCCCAAACCGGCTTGTACCGCTACGTAGCAGTCCGGTATCAATATCATACCAGTGTGACGCGCCCTATGTAAAACTAAAAAGGTCTATATCTGTCTTGCATAGCGCTCAAACCTGACACCAGTTCAGTATGGAGCTCCAGCTGGATAAACCGTTTCCGCTATGAAGCTCTAACCCGACCGGTAAGTCCTCTATAGAACTCAAACCGAACAGACTCTTTCCGGTTCGAAGCTCGAACTGCGGAGAGACTGCTTCCGGTTCGTAGCTTCGCCAGTGTGATCATAAACATGAAAACGTATTCAGTATACATAGCGTTTTTCTGTATATGTGAGCTAAGCACAGTTTGTACAAACACCTAGATGCTGAGAGCATCGATATGTATCTCAGCTCCCACATATGCTCTTCGCATTGGTTGTTAGGCGTTCTTGCCGCCGAGTGTTTGCTTGAATCTGTGCGATTCGAGATTTTTGCGGCTGCCTTTTATGCGGCCGCCGCCCGCTTCCCTGTTCTCCTATTTCCTTTTCTCCCGCCTCATGGGGCGGAGAGGTGTTCGGTCAACTTGTCCCTGTCATTCGGCAGCAGCTCCGCCCCGCCGTCCCAGTGTCTTTTCACATGGGCGCCTACTGGCGGGAACACGGCACAGCTTCGATAGCCGCGCTCGCGCGACCGTTCGAGTGAGGCCGATAGAGAGATAGATCCCTAAGGGACATTGCAAGGTGCGTACGCTACTGTTCTTTTCTGCCGGCCTTCATCCGCGCAGACCACTGTGTACTCGAGCTCGCTCGCTCTGGGCCGTACCTGAGAGCACAGCTCGAGCCTGGTGATTGATGTCCAACGATCCCCGACAGGCGTACCTTGTGTTGGTTGCGCACTCTCTCTCAAGGACGCCGTTTGGTCACCACAGCACGCCACTGCGTACTTGCGGCGTGCATTCCTCGTCACTTCCTGCACTAAGCGCAGCCTTGCTCCTCGCGCGTTCATGTGATGCGGTAATTGAGTGATAGTGTGTATCGCTGTAGGACGACGGTAAATGAACGTCTTCTTCGGAATCTGGAGGCTTGTCGCATTGCAGCAAAGCGCTCTCCTCCCTGCGGAAATTGAGTGCGCGTTTCGGTACCTATTTCAATGTGCGCGTGGTGACAGCTGATCGGTTCCTCGGCTCGAGGAACACTTGAAACCGCTGTGGTTGGTGGGCTGCGTCTACGTAGAAACCACAGCTTACAAGCCAGAGTGGTTACCTTTTGTCCGATCGTTTTGTGTACCTTCACATCGGTGACGGAACAAGAGCTTGACAGGTGAAACTGCTTGAAAGAACGCAGCCTCTCATCGGCAACATGAAGAGTATGCTCAAACATAACTTAAAAAACATCGATCACCACGAGATGAACTTAGGCGACTTAGTGCCCGAAGTAGCTATGACAAATGCACGGTCTTCTTATATGGGTCAAGTGAAAAACAACACTGCAAATATAGTAACAATGGACTGCATGAAAAATTTCATTTGTTTCCTTTGTTATTGAAGTTCTTTATATGACACAACCGAGCTGTAGTTCATTATCCGCTTCGTCGGCCGTTTACACATGCAAAACGTTTAGTCAGAAATTCTTAGCATCGCCACTCTACTACCGGGATACGGATGTAAACGTTGCAACCTGGCATGAATTATTCCGCCAGATAACTGGGTATGAACCATAATAGCAGGCATTCTTATTAGATGACAAACAGTCAGGAGTAACAAATTAGCATAATGTATGCGTGCAAAGGAGACCACGCAAAAAAAGGCTGCAAATATTAGTGAGGCAACGTCAAAGCCATAAAAATAACACAACATCTAACTAACATCACAACAGCTAACTACAACCGCAATTACAGGACTCGAGAAAATAAAAGTTGAGCTGCGTTTTAGACGAATGTATGCTCACTTTCCAGCCGGTTACGTAGAGCAGGGGTTAGCGTACTACGAGTAGGCTCAAAAGAATGCTGGCTTGAGTCTTTCTTCCATCCTTTATTTGATTTTTTTTTCTACAGTGAAAGTCGAGCAGGAGCTAAAGCACATGTCCTGACAGAGGCTCCTGCTCCAGGCAGCAATTTAGGCAGAGCGCACAAAACAGACAACCATGATCAGGTCGTAGACAAATGTGTACAATTATGCACAAAATTGTTCCTTTTTCATGCAATATGCGTACTTAATGATCAAACTATTTAGAAAACACAAGTATATGTTTATTAATTGCGTACATTCAATTGAAAATGGGGACACTTAAAGAAAAAAAAAGAAAACGTTATGTTATATGTATATGTACATACCTATAAAAATACACATGACGTCTTATGTAGCACAGAAAATATTAAATATACTTTTATATATTGTTTATGATATTGATAGTCATGGTAGATTGCACCGTTAAGAAAAAAAAGATAGGGTGGTTTATCAAATGTGATTCTACACATTGTTGAAATGTGTGATGTTAAAAGCCGTCTTTGCCAGATTTGTTATTTATAAATGCGGTATATAGAAATGTAAATTATGTCGGACGTAGCAGTTTCTAGTTACTGGTATCCTTCTAGGCTCTTTACGCAGGGAGTATTTTACATAGATTGATTGTGTAGTGTCGCTGGAAGAAAAGTTTTTAGTTATAAAATGTTATGTTATTTATAACCGTAGCAGTTTGATTTCATAGATGTGAACGTTTTCCGATCGCAGATGCACTTTTCTAAAACTCCAGGAAACAGGTCCGACGAATCATATGGTGCGGCCCGGTATGCCAGCCCTTCCCAGTCCCTTACCGGTTGCATACCGGTCGGCTCATCCTGTGCTGTAAACCAGTATACCAAATCCTCTATAAGAATTCATTCTGGATTTCTGACTGCAAATATTGCCAAAGATGCTGTCTTGGGTGCACCATCCCAATAGACGTTTTTTACCCTCATATTTATTTACAAACTTTGAGGATGGATGTTGAAGAAAGACTATGTTGGGAGTTCTCAATGCAAGACCGTGAATATTGGCAGGGGGCGGTCGGAGAAGACGTTGAAGTGGCGCACGGAGCGAAAGACGTTGAAGTGAATCGGCTCCGCACTCGCAGGACGTACCTAGAACTCGGACCGTGGAAGTTCGCCTCTACCGGCTCAGTTAAGCTAGCCCCCGTCACCAACATCGTGACAATATTAAGCCGATATCTTTTTATGCCAAGTAATAACACAGGCCGTAAATAATAAAACAGTAAGTCACATCGTTCAAACAAATGGTCTTAAATACTGTGAAAAAAGTTTGAAACAGCTACTACCGATAACAAGGATTTCACTCACTTTTTGGTACGCATCTAGTGATCACGTGTTCCAGAAAATAAAATTGCAGAAAACTTCATACAGAAATATTCGTAAATATCTTACATATATGAAACCTACACGTCATACTTTCAGATAACTGATTTGAATTGTTATTTTAAGCGCACTTTCTTGTTGCAACTGCAAACTTGGTAAAGGGCCGATGCGTAACACAAACGTCTTCTACAGACAATGAATCGCCTGTCACGACACTTTATCATAAGCCCACTAGATGATGCCCAGCAAATTTGCACATAACAAGCATTCAACTTTGCGCCTTAAAATAGCTTATGGTGTCTCCCGCTGTCCTGCCACTTGAGGTGGTATAAGTAGCGCCTTCAAATGCGAGCGCTCATCTAGGCAGCCTCTTATGCTAGTCGGTATGGCACACAAGCAAACCACTTTTGTTGTTAGCATCATGCTCATTGTCGGAGTGTTAGCGTCACAGGCCCAGGCTGAGGCAACTAGTTCGGAAAGCGCTAATGACGATGGTACAAAGTCACTGAATGAAAGCAGCATAGATACTCCTACTGCAGGAAAAGGCAAGAAATGGGATATTGTACAGGTACAGTATTCTATTGTTGTTTTTTATTGTGAAAACGTTTATGTGTAAGGCAACGTGTTATATGGAATGCATTCTAACAAGCGCACAGTTGTTCAACAAACTTAAGCAACGCAAAAACTGCCAGTATAGATTTAGTTGGTCACGTATTTCTTTACTCTTCCCCCCCTCGTGAGCATCAATACAATAATTTACCTCATGTTCTCGAGTCTACTCACCCATTTTTAGCGCTTCCAATAAAAAAATTCAGCCCCTTACCTCCCTTCTTCCTCAGGACTGCTTTTTTTTTGCGTTGATATTTTGACGAGACGGGCGCGAGAAGAAAACATTTTATTTGGCAAAAAAATTTGGTGAATATCTTCACTAAGCGCGATTACAGTTGGCTTCAACTTCAATCTATCTAAGCTCTCTTCAAACTCATTTAGCTTTTCTTCAAGGCTGTAAAACTGAGGACACCAAACAATGCAATGCCGTCCAGCGATTCCTGTGCAATCTGTGGTGTTCCGTCGACCGGCCACCGATTCTAAGTTCCCGCGTGACAAAGCGTTGAATGTTATCGAAGTGGCTTTCGTCTGGCGTTTGGCGCTCTATTCTGCCAGCTGTTATATAGTCTCGGAAGGCAGCAAAACAAGCCGGAGATTGCGCCACCTCAGGATTACGATGATTCCGGCTCGACGATGGAGTGAGCAGTGACGATGGAGTGGAGTGTGTTAGCAGCCTTTCCTACGCGCTCTTCATCGCCAAAAAAAGGCGGTGCTTAAATTTTCAACAGTTATTATTACTTTGCAAGATTAGGGGGGGGGGGGGGGGGGGTGATGCGTAGAATCGATCAAATATGTCTATAAGTGCAAAAGCGGGCTAGGGCACTGTTGTTACAGGGGCTTCGATATCGCCAGTTGAAACAGTCTGCTTTATGCAGCAGAGTTGGAAATATAGTACCGCCCAGTTAACCGCTCACACTTCAGCGTCGTCGTCCCTCAGCACAACCCCTCAATACTTCTTCGTACAATACGTAAAAGACAGATAAACAAAGTGAAATAAACAGAATAATGGGTAAGAGGGGGTCACAGTCAATGTCATCTAGCGGCAGACAAGACCTACCTATGGCTTGTTCTCCCCAAAAGTAATAGATGCGGTCGACGTCCTCGTTGCTGTAACTACTGCTCAAGCGTGGATAGAGGTTGGAAACGATTACTCTTGTTGTTGGGTACCGTGCTCTAGAAGCTGAAATTGTTATTAGCAGCTCGTTTTCTCGTTTCATGCCTAGTGTCTTTCCCTTAATGAAGACACGTGCAAAAGGACCTTTCGGCACCTTCTCAAAGCGGCTGTTCGCAAAACGAAATGTATGACTTTGTTTTTGTAGCAATGTCAAAAAAAAACAGATAAAGTACACATTTCTACTTGAAATCAAGGAAAAGAAACTAATCGCTAAGAATGTGTGCATTTCCGTATATACGAACACGCGGAACCTGGAATGGGAAACATAAAATTACCTCTAGGTAGGGAATGCTGTGTGATTTGAATATCATACATGAAGGCGTAGTGTGATTTTGATATAATCTGTTTCTTAACCTGAAAAATATATTGCGTATAATATGCAACCCCTCAGTTGCTTTGACAGTTTCCTTTTCCATGGGTTCACTATATATTTTCAGCAAAGATTTGTTGCGTTTTTAGTCGATTTGCATGACACTACGCAATGATACTCCAATAGGACCCTGCAGTTGCTCTTTTGTATACTGTGTAATCAGGAATTAACTAAATGAAACTACATTTGGTTTTCAAGTGGCTTACGCAGGTTAAAGCTCAAGTTTTCTGCTATATGGGAAATTAGTATCTGCAAACTCAAAAGACTTTACACGTTTTTGCATATTTCGTACATGAAATAGGGGACACGAATTAGGTGCTGAGGGAATAATCGTGTAATTATTGCATAATGTAACTGAATTATTTATGAAAACATTTCCAGATCATATATGGGCATCTAAAATTATATTTTCTAAGAAACGGATGAAGACTCTTCAAGAAGTGTTCGATTGAATGAAATTTGTTCGCCATATATATTCTGTGTTTTAAATTCCAATGACTGCAACTTTCGACTCTGCTTTATTCGTGGAGAACGTTTTTCGCGTTGATATAACTCCCCTGTTATATTAAATTCAAACCTTCAACCAGGTCCTCAATTTATGTTTTCCTAATAGCATCCTCGTATGATGATGTTTAGAATACCTTTACCATTTGAATTTCATTTAAAAAAAAAGAAACATTCTCAAACCTATTAAACCAGTAATGTCCCAAGATGCTTCTCTGGGGCAGCGCTAAGAAAAGAAAAATGTTTTCCTGCACTGCTGAAAAAAGAAGCTTAAGGGCAAATTATTTCTAAATTGCTTATTTTTCAGTCCTCAAGTCGACCAATAATTCCAGTATCATTCCAGTTCTCCCGCTCAAACGTTTCTAGAACCCTTCCTAAGAACACAGGGACAGCTCTGCTACTTCGTGTTGTAGTTTACACTTGTAGCTGCTTACAATTGTAGCTGTTCTAACGTTTCCTTCCTCATATTTCCTCGATCCTTCTCTACATAGAAATACTTAGCGCCAGCTATCGTGCTATTTAAACTGAGCTTGCTGAAGCAATGAAACTGAAATATATTTGCAGTGTAGCTCATGTCCTCTTGTGTAGTATAGTTGAGCACAAGTGTCCAAATATGACCAACCAAATTGCCCATGTGTTAGCGTTATTATGTGGCCGCACGTTACCGCCTGAAGGTGCACAAGGCAGCCATGTTGCTTGTAAAGCTCGAAGCAAAACGGGGCAGTTGTACATGTGTCCACGAAATCAACCAAAAGAGCCAGGAAGACGGAGTACGTCGTTATCTCAGGACTTCAAAGGACGAAGAAAGGCGGATGCAGTCGACGGAAGAAATGTGACTGGCGGCGGACGCTTCGTAACATATATGTATGCACTCAGGAGACAGTATGCGGAATATATCTTGAACCTTAAAGACCATGCAAAGACTACCTTCTGCAGCCAAGTAATCTCGCTAGCATAAGGCGGCTGATAGGGTTAACAGAGTCTCAGCCCTCGAAGAATGGGGTACGTGCGGCCGGCTACAATTTCGCGGGTGCGGGTGCAGTCGATGACCAGGTAGGCCAATAAACGTTTGCGAGGTGCGTTCGAAACAGAATAATGTGGCCGCTTTTTACCAGATATGTCGTTGATAGCGCTTCTAAACTATCAGCGCACAACAGCTGCGCTCAAAGTGTGTGCAGATAATGCGAGGTGGAAGCTGAAGCGCTAATGAATCTTGCTGGCCTACTCGCTTGATTTGCCGCTGGTTTAGTACGACACTTTCCGCGTTCCTATTAAACTTTCCTTGCCGCACGGATCTTCTCCTGTTCTGACGGCGCTCTTGAATAGACGAGAAAATAATTCCGATCAGAAGTGAGCAATTATTCACGGCCTGCTATGACTTTACATGACAAATGCATTTCCATCAAGCTAATTAAAGATAATGAGACGTGAGAACAACTTTGCATAATTGTAGTGCATAATTGATCACTGTATTCAGTAAAAAGAAAGATATTTCCTATGACGTAACACTCACGAACATGTCTGGGGGGATTAGCAATCCCTTTTAGAGCTCTTTTAAATAGGCCTCTTCCAGCACAATTCAGCCTCTAGCCGCAACACTTCCTACATCACAGACCAGTTATCCAAGGTTAACGGCGCTATAAGGGCAGACTAGGATGTGATGGTATGAACACTACTCTTTAGTTTTATAGACATGTCGCGGGGCAGCGTGCAGCACCGAGCTTTCCAAAAACAGCTCATTTTGCTTGGAGAGCGACGACAGCAAGCTCAAGGCAGAACAGACGTATTGCGTTCACCACCTCTGGCCGCATGCAGTCTCTGCCTTCAAGTGCAGCCCTACTGGCGCAAGCGGGGGCCTCCGCTCTTTTTATTTGGATAATAAGACGCTGATAGCATACAGGTATACACGTTCACACCACTAGAGCATGATAGTTTTTGTCATAGAAGCTGCGTATAGCAAAGCACGCGGCCCTTGTTTTTGGCGAGCGCCGTTAACGACCTATACATCGCGAGATGTACGGTGATACTTTTCGCGTTAAACCGCGGTGCACTGCTTTCCTCCCTTTAAATATATAACAGAAAAGCCCTCGTTCTTTATGTTTTCGAAATCGTTTTTCGCTATGCAAGTAGGCAAATAAAAAGTTAACGGCGATCTAAATATAAAGCAAATTTCTGCGCGGTTTTTGGTTCTCTTAAGCAAAGAAATTAAATTTCAAACACTTCCAAGAACGCTTACATGCTTTTTTTCTTCCGAAGCCATATATGTCTAGACTGTTTGGCCTCCCAGTAAGCAAGAACATGATACTTGATGAAATAAAATGATAATTATACTGCACTAGCCAAGGGATGGACTTTTAAATTTTGAAACATTCAACTAGAAAACTTTTTTTTTCACTCATTCATAGAACACAGGTTACCCTGCTCTATATTAAAAGATTTCTGCTTCCGGAAACATGACATCCAGAAAAATTGGAAAGCATTAACCGAGCTTCGAAACTTGCGACCCATTTTTGACCTCAGTGCCCAGCGGGTCTAATGAGCAACAAACTACAGGCAGGGTGCGGTCGACCTTGACAAGAGTGCTTTCGCACATCCCGCACATTCTGGGAAGTTCGACCACTTTACTTTTAGTCGCTTTTTAAATATTCAAAAACAAAAAAAAAATATCTTTTAATTATTAGGTTCCAAATTATTAACAAAACTAAAGGTTTACACCACGGTTCCAAAGAATTTGATTTATTGAAGATAATCATCAATAAGCCTCCTGTTCCCAAATTTGGGCCTTTCTGAGCTGGTAATTACGTGCACTGAGGAAATGGCGCATTTCCTAGAGAGATTCTTTCCTCTACGAGCCCTGTGGAACTTAGTAAGCGAGTTCTGCTTCTGCTTGCCCTCTCGATTATGATTAGTCGCTTAGTCCCCATGGAAGCCGAAGTAAGATGCATTCAAAAAGTTTCTATCCTTCCTCTACAGAACTGTAGAAGACTTTGCGCAAAAAGACTGCATCTCAAATTTATACAGCTTTGCCATACGTTTTCTTCTGAAGAACTGAATGTCTGCAGATGAAAATATTTGACTCATCGTTTGCGGGATTGCGTTGGTGCGCTTAAATTCAATGCACTAGGTTTTTTAGATCGGAAAACGAATATGACCAATCGTGGTTATTGAGAGCAGTGCTCAGATATTAGGCTGAGAGCAATGTCCTCACTAAGTGTTAGTGTACCTTCTCTACTTAATAACTCGCCGCACAGGCTTGGTAGTGACGATTTGCTACTTAGAGGAGTTTGTGCGCACGCTTCCATGAGGGAACGGAGGGAGTAAGCGCCCACAAAACCGCAACTCGGCAGAGACCTCAAGCCCATTGCCGTTGCGCCAGCTAGGTTACTTTTGGCAAAAGGTTGACGAAGAGAAAGAAACGCGGGGCGCAAAATAAACCCTGTCTCTGTGCTGAACAAGAAGAAATGGGATTAAAGGATACAAAAGAGGAGGAGAAAAGAAAGAAACAGCGCAAAAGAAGTCGTCAGATGAATAGCGCACCGGAAAGTCACATTCTGCCATGCGAGCCCGACATTCTCAAGGAATGGAAGATTATCTAGCAGGCTTTAACCACAGATGCATCATCGCCACTGCCATTGTCCGATAATATCCACCTTCGTCAGCGGCCGTAGGTAAAGATTCTTCTTTGCACCGACTGAGCTGTGGCTAATGTATTAATGTCAATACGGCCGTTGCGTAGGAGAATTATTATTGCTCTTTTTTTATTGCTTGGGTAATTACCATTTTAGTGCCCTAAACGTGACCAATCTCGATAATCTGTTGCAAACTGGGGCAGACAGTCAACACAGACTAAGGGCGCTAGCTTTATATTGTACCTATAAGTCACATACAAAACGAATGTGATTGTGAAGACAGTATGCTGCATGACAAACCCTGTATCTGACGTGGCTGTCCTCTCTATAGTCAGGTTGAGTGCACCCCATTATTTAGCTGAATAATGCCCCAAAACCTGCCTCTACATACCTCTGTACGATGAGAAAAAGTAACGGCTCTGACCAATTTGGCAGCTGCCTTCTTTTATCGTGACAAAAAAAGCTATACGTTAGTTCCGAAAATGCTCTTCCCAGAGCATATGCACGAGAATTCTCCCTTCGTGCTGGATGTACTCGGAAGGAACGTTTTCTGAAACGATGTATGAAGGCTCCTTCCGTCACACACCACCGTAGTAGGAAACGTATTTTTTCTTCACATATCTTTCAGCAATTTTTCTTTTATCTAAGCCTTCCCTTGAACAAGGATCTTAAATGCAATTTTCTCTTTTCACTTTCAGTTCCTTAATACAAGTGATCCAATATGGACCTATATGAGCACCAATGCTGTGCCTGCTCTGTGCAGAGTAGATATAATACAAGAAATTACAGCCTATAATGCCTCACTCCGCAGATATTTTAATATACAAAGAAACAGGTAATATGAAATTATTATTAGCACAGTTTTTATTTTTAGTGCTCACCATTGATTCATTTTCTTTCAAGATGGAATGAACTCAGTTTAAACGCCCGGTTTACAACATGGACAACTCAGTACAGAAGTCCTTACAACACTATGGTTCTTACTCGCCTAGGTAAGCTTGTACGATTTATAGTTTTCTCCGCTGGTAAAACCAGTGAAGGCTTTATCCATACTTTGCACCGAAATCATTAGTAATTTCATGATTTTATACTGTTAATTGCTTGCTCGACACTCAGCTTCTAATATCCACGGCACATTTTTCTTGTTCAATTTTTTTTTATTCTCATTGTTAACCCTTTATATGAAGGTCATACGGGGAGGGAATCATATATAAATATAGGGGCAATTCTCTTTACCACCACGTTTCCGCTCCATAGGTGATAGAGCATCCGCCTCGTGTTCGGGAGGTACCAGGCTCAATCCCTGGTGCCGCCGGGTTCCCACCGGCTTTTTAATGGGTACGAGCTTTCCCTCGGCCTGGTGCTCTGCTCTTTGGGGTGAAATGTTTGGAAAAAGGGCCACATAATGGGCTTTTGCCGCACAAGGCGGACTCATTGTTGTCCGATGACGGAACAGATGACTGCCACAACGTTGAGGCTAACCAAGAGGGTTCTACTTAAGTTGAGGCAACTCAGAGGGCTATGGAACGAAAAATGGTGGGGGGTAACATTAAGAGATAGGAAGCGTGCAGAGTGGGTCAGAGAAATAACTCAAGTTACTGACATTCTAGTGGAAATTAAGAACAAGAAATAGGCATGGGCAAGACATGTAGTGCGAAAAGAGGATAACCGATGGTCGCTTAGGGTAACAAACTGGATTCTAAGGGAAGGAAAGCGTATCAGGGGGCGGCAGAATGTTAGGTGGGCGGATGAGTGTTAAGAAGTTTGCAGGGGTCAAGTGGATGCAGCTAGCTCAGAACCGGGTTAACTGGAGAAAGATGGGAGAGGCCTTCGCCCTGCAGTGGGTATAGTCAGGCTGCTGCTGATGATGATGATAAATTTTCTTCGCTAAAGTTCACTGTATAGAACAGAATTACAGATTTGCACAGGAATCCTCCAGGAACGTCTTCAAACCTATTCCAAATTTTTCTACTGTGGCCCACAACATCGCTCGGTAGTTGCTTCCATACTTTTACTTCAAAGGGGAAAAAGAGTACCGATACATATTAGTATGTGTAATACTACAGAAAACCCCAATGTAGGTTTTATGCTGCAGCCATTTTATAAGGGTGTTTATTAATTGGCCATTTTTATTGTGTTCATTTCTGCTCGGTTCAAAGCGCAGGAATTTTGATATAAAAATCGTATTATTATTCAGAAAAACATGTTAGCTGACGACGTCAAGCGATGACGGATAATACTGTTCATGCACACATGGGGCGTAAGACGAACTGTTAGGCTAAATACTGGCTACGCTGAGGAAAGGAACGTCCTGTATATGCATATAGAAGTGGGATACACGCGATACACGCAATAAATCACCAAAGTCGGCTTTTACATCTTAGAATTACCATATTATACTATATGGTCGGTACGTGGTAGCATGCTTCAAACACGAAACCAGTTCCGACAGAAAATCGGAGTAAGGGCAACGACGACCCGGACCCTTCGACCCACGACCCTCTCGGCTTGGGTATGACCGGGCAGGAAGGCTACGTACAGCTAGCCAGATAATCTAAAAGCTCTTCAGGGAAGCCTCAAGGGCGCTTTCCTCGATTTACAAAGGATTCATTCTGGGGCAATAATATTCTTTTATGTGAATTATAGACCATTGCTTTAGGATTTCTTGTCTCTGTTGACATTTATTTCAAGTGAAAGTTTCTCGCACAATGCGATCACCATAAGCATGAAATAAGGGAAGTGGAAACTCCAAAGCCAGTGCCGTAATTTTTTGAGGTGGCGAGGATTCATGCGGAAGTGCTAGTGCCCATGTGTTTGATATACATATCTCCGGTCTATGGGTTGCAAACTCCTGCCAACTCGATCGCGCCATTTGTTGCTCTAATATCGTCCACGTTTGATGGCAACCAACTACGCGGTTGATGGAAATCTTGAGGGGAAGATAAATGAGCGCCGCCGTGCCATTTAAACTCCCAGTTATGATTGTTCAGCCAAGGAAGCAGCCAACTAACTCCCGCGAGAGGCGTCCTCATCATCCTTGAAGCAGCGAGGCTTCAGGTGAGGCGTGTAAGTTATCCGGAGTTTGTCATGTGCTAACTGCCGGATGCCGGATTGATGCTCGCGCTTTTTTGAGGTTGCGATGCTTAAAACGGTCGACGCTTATTCCAACCCAAAGTATCTTTAGATTTGGTGTTACTAACGCACTTGCAATTAAAACACGCCAGAGCCATTCGTATTAGTTTTAAGGTTGCCAGGCTTCTACAATCTTCGTCGATGGCACAAACACAGACGACTTTTCATTCAGTGGTACTAAAGCTCCCGGTAAAAAATGAGACAGTTTGCGCCTTTCAATCATCGTGATGTCTAGCGTCTAAATTTCGAATGTTCCTCCACATTAGAGCACTTCCTACACTAAATTTTAGTATTCTTCAACCAAATTTCACAGGCGGGCTAAGCACATTAGTGAACAGCCTACTATCCTTAACGTACTTCAGAAAGGGAAATGCGATTGTGATCTGATTGGATCCGTTGCGGACGGATGGAAGCTGATGGAGACGTCGACGTCCATGCCCAGCGTGAGAAAGTAGCAGTAAACCTTCACTGAAATAAAACAGCTCTAGATCACTTGTAAAACACACACGGCGATCGGTCGCGGCGATAGCCATAGGGCTCTTTACTCGCCTCCAACGAGAAATTACTGGAGGTCGATCCCCTTCGCTCTGATAAATCTTTCAACCTCCGATCTCGTCGAAGGCTGCACACAAGATTCACGGTTAGATTTCACTCTGTTAAGCATTGCTGTTGAACAGAACATTAAGACAGCGGTGGTCCATTTTCAAACATTTCGGCGCGGCCGCCGGAGAAAGCAATGCAAATCGAAAGTCCGAGAAACCTTTAGTAGAAAGCCCGGCCGATTACACCAAATCTGGCTGCAGTGCTACGCCTCCTCATTCTTGCGAATACGGGTGGGAACACATGGTCGTGGAGGTGGTGGTGGTGGTGGAGCCTATGTAATATTTTGAGGAAAGGATACTGGTCACATCTTATGAAGTCCATCTTTGTGGCATCAAACTTGGCGACCACGGGTGGGAGAAGAGGGTGTAGATACGGGAATGGGGTGGGGTGGGGGGGTGGTTAGCTGTCATTGCTTAAGACGCACATGAGTGTGGGCCCCAGGAGGCCTAGAGTACAGTTGAAGCCAGAATACTCCAGAAAGGTGACGAAGAGCCTGTGTGCATAAAGTTTGTTCTGAGCCGGGGAGAGCAATTGTGCTTTCATTTCGGCAAGGAGTCCAATATTCCGGTAGCCAGCCAGATGTTTGTGTCGGTGGCTAGCAGAAGCTGGTCATGCTAGGAGAAACTACCCTAGTGTGTAAGTGTCACCGCAAGAGGGGCAGGCTTGAGAATAAGCTCGGTCGAAGCCGTACATACCAGAGGAAAGCTGCGGTGATCTGCTTAAGGGTAGCGGCAGTGGTGTGACGCTTGGAGTTTCCATCAATTCCTCAATGACCAGGAAGATCTGCAATGGAGATCACTTGGTTGGAGGGGACAACACAGAGAAACCTGGAGCTGGTCCGTCAATTTCCCTGTACACAGCTGACAGCTTTCCCATTGCAAAAAAGGGAATTGTGCAGTCGTGCCAGGAGTGCAATGTAACGGGAGCTCACAAGTGCATTCCACCACACGGACCCGGTCCTCGTTATATCATGTCCTTGAAAAGGGCACGCGTGCAGATAATTACTTCCAGAAAATTTCAGATTTATCTAGCCGGCCGGAGGAGAGGAGCATAGCTCATAAGAGCTGCGTTTTTCGTGCTATCTCTCAGCACTCCTTCTTCCTTCCTGAAGGTTCTGACGCGGTTATTGAGAGCGCGCCGCCCGGCAACCGAAAAGTTCTCGGCAAAGCTACGGTAGCGATAGCAGGCAGACCCTGGCTCAGACCAAATCATAAAACGAGAGCAGTGAGCTAATATTTAGTAGATGTGCCTGCTCGCAGAGCTGTGTGTAGGCTTAGCGTCAGCCTCTGTTGGTAAGTGTAGTGACCTCTTTGTGTTTTGTAAATAGTTTCTGTATTTTGTGTTCTAGTTTATAAAGTTATTTCTTCTTTTACGGCACATCCTTCACCATCCTACGTCTCACTCCGTGTGTGGACTACACGTCGCCTGCCACGTCGACGAGCAACTCAATAGGTGCAGAAGTGAAGAACACAATGAACATGATTTTACTTAAACATTAAGCATTTGCTTAGAGGGTCAGTAAATGCGATTTAGGAGTAATAGGACTTTTCATAACTGCGCTGTACTATCCGGATCTGAGGTGCTCAACTAATATGACCGTTTTATTTTAAAAATGTGATATATAACCGTCGTAGACAGCGTGCGAAGCATTGTGTTCGCAATCGTTTGCAGACAAGGAAACATTTAGTACGACCAAATTGTTTGCAAGCCCCACGACGCACATGGCGCCATAGTACATGCCGTCGCTGTGTGTTTTAATTTATTGACCTCCAGCTACATTGTTATAAACGTAAATAGAAGGTGCAGCGCAAGCAACAAAGGGCGACAATATTTTGTAACAAGGAATGGTTTTGAACGATTTTGTAGTGTCCTCGAACTGCTTATTGTTTAGCAGGGCGAAGCAATTAAAGGCATCTTGTATGAACTGCATGCAACGTTTAAAACAAGGTATCCATCTTTTGTTGCTCGTGAGCCGAAGTGGTAATCCTGGAATGGCCCAGTACTATGTTTCTGGGCGTGGTAGAATAAAGGCTGTTTCCATTGGTATACATATAGCGTGACAGTGACGTCAAGCCCGAACCAGTAATCAGCCTACTTTAGTAACAGCCATTGCGTCCAGCTAGCCACGTCCCCATCCTCATCACAGTCCATCAACGAGCTCTTCTCATTCATCGGCACCAATCAGAGCACGTGCGTGCCTCATCACCGCTCCGCTCCGCCTTCTGACCCCTACTTTCCGCTCCGCCCTTCCCTACACAAACGGTTTTTTGCTAGTGAGCCACTTACTGTTATTGCGCTATATGAAGTTTTGCCTGCCGATTGAACGTCTAGGAAAAGGCAACACAGCAACAGCAAAAAAAAAAAAAAAAGAAACAAAAAAAAAAACAAAAAACAAAAATTGTGATATGGGAATTCTAGGTCTCGTCCAAAATCGATATTCCCGTAGTTCATCTGACAAACTAGAGCCGACATGCCTAAATTTGAATGATCAATAATGAACGTTTTGTCCACAGCGTGTAGCCTATGAACGCAATTTTTTAAGAGACAAGTGATTTTCTCTAAAGAAAAAATAATGCAATGAATAGTCGTTGGATGGGATTCTGATTGCAAAATTTGCAGTTTTCTTTAGTTTTACACTTATCGAAAAAAAAAAAAAAACAGGGCAATTTGATAAAACTTTGAAAAGACGGTGGCAGGTGAAAGCAGATGCGATCTAGACAGACGCATTAAGGTGAATGTTTTATCATGTCGCATAGCAAGGCTGTGAGAAAAATTACACACTGTTTCTCGCGCTGCCAGATAAGCAAACAATGCGCAAAAAATAAATTGTATCATCGGCAATTCTCAGTTATGAATGCAACGGTTTAGCATTAACCCGCTAACACTATTTAATGTTCCGTATTTCGCATTAACCTTGTCTGTGGTTTTTGGTTGGTGCTTTCAAATGTAGGTATTCTTGAGCGAATTAAAAACCACATCTTTTAGCTTTAAATCTGAATGGCTTCTTAATTAGCACAGCAAACTTCAGAATGGTCGGAGTTAAATAAATAAACGTCAGAATGGTGCTTTAAATATGCTTGGACGTTTTGAGTTAAAGTGACGATAGTGCAGTGTTCATGTAAATTTAGGAATATTTTTTTCTACACCCTGTCTGTTGCCTTAGTTCTTTACTACAGTTCTGTACTGCATACAGAATACGCTATTTTTCGACAACATACCTATTCGAAGTTGGTACGGATTTGGTGTCAATAAGATTCCAATAAATTTTTCTGAAGAAAAAACATAAGTCCTTTAATCGCGGGGCCGCATTGATAGATGCTGTGCATGACATAAGACCTGGAAATTAGCGAACTCAAAAGCCATCATTATCGGCCATCACCATACCGAGACGTAAAATTCACCAATACCTTAGGGACTACGAGTGCCTCTTAAATCTTAGGCTCTCGAATTAGCTCAACGCATGTGAAGTTGACGGTTTATTTGATGTGGCGAAAGGCGAACATTATAATGCTCGAAATGCATCCTCTTCTTATTCCTTAGATGGAAAAAGCTACAGCGTGGAGACGCTCGTTTATGAAACGGGCGACAAGCTATGTGCCCTCTTCTCCACAAGCGATCGTACCGAAAAGAACCCTAGAGGTAAGAAGACAGCTCAGAGCTTTCCGAACTCTGCGCGTTGCAAATGTGCGACATTGCTGTGCACCCTCAAATTGCATTTTATGTCTCACCGT
This sequence comes from Amblyomma maculatum, assembly GCA_023969395.1. NCBI lineage: Eukaryota > Metazoa > Arthropoda > Arachnida > Ixodida > Ixodidae > Amblyomma > Amblyomma maculatum. The sequence goes on along the minus strand of JAJIZL010024962.1, from coordinate 207,807 downwards.
GGCAGTGGACAATGGACTTCAAACAAATTAACTCCAAAACGCCTTTTTTAAAAATTGATCGATGCTTACTATAGTCGATAAGGCGAAATAGGAGCGCCATCTCTTCAGGCATTTCAGTTTTGTGTTATGCTGCGGTAAAGAGATTGAAACAGGCATATTTTGATACACAGGTGATTTCTCCAGAGATTCCGGAATTTTACCAGCGGTATAGAGCACAAAGTACATCCAAGATGTGCTTATTTGTAGGGTAGTTATCCAATATTTACCATTGGGGTCTCTATTTCTAGGAGCTTGTAACTCTACGTAATATCCACCTCAGATTTCAAAACTTTGATAATACACAACCAAGGATCAAGCGCTGCTCGACTGCTTTTTTTTTTTTTTTTCGAAATGCAGTGCATACGAGCCCCGAAGAGTGTGTACTGAGTAGAGGCGCGTCTCTTTATTCTATCACGAGGGTGGGAGCTCAAGTGGCCTAGCTTAAAGGCGTGCCGCAGTGTGACGCTTGTTCGTAGGTGCGGCTGGCGCTGATGCGGCCGCTCGGCAACACTTTCGCACACGTGAGGCATCAGAACCACCCCCCCCCCCCCCCCCCCTCCCCTCACTGCAGCGTTGACGAAAATGCATTTTCAAATTCTGAAAAACTATGGGATTACATTCGTTGGGCTAGACGCCAATCCAGAAAAAAATACTAACAATAAGAGAATGTTCACTATTCAATATTGTAATGTTAGCTAACTACACTGCTCGCACGTTTTGGTAGTATTATGAGCCACCTTATTGCTGACAATTTTATAGAGTGGAATTTGGTTTTTTAAGTCAAAATCTCAATTTCTAAAAATTGTGGAAAGTCCGAGGTGAAACGTCCTGATGTAGAGTTGAAATTAGCTCTGTATTTTCTCAGATAATTACCTTCAACTGACACTGAATCGTTTCCCCTTTCTTGGGGTTTATGATGGAGGAACCGGCACGACGCCTGCTGGCACCGCCAGTATTTCGTCAAACTGGAATGGACACGTTTCTCTCCTGCGAATATTTCCCCGCAAGCTATTCGTATATTATTTGAGTTCCGCCTTCGACAGCGTATAGCGACCTGATTAATGGCTCCTGTCCGCGGCTCCCTTTTGGAATTTATATTACAATTCAAGCTTTTTGCGACTAGATCCATTGTTCGTCCATTACTTTCTGCCGTTTAGTCGGCTTGGCGTCTCAAATTTACATAAACATCAACTGCACAAGGCTGCACATCAACCGCCACCATGAGCGCTGATGTGACAGCGAAGATAGCTTTTGTCAGCATTTCACTGTAAGCTCGCACCTGGGCTAAATATTGAAAACGTAATTTTTAGCCCAAAAAAGCTAATGGTCTCCTTTATTCTAATAGTACATGGCATCACAAACAAACCGGCCTGTAGTGCAGCATTTTGTTTTTTATTCACATGAACTGTGGAAAAATTCTCCTTCTTGAGGCCATTATTCCTGTTATTGTTTCGGGTATTAGCTGGTGCAGTAATTGATGCTAGAAGCCAGAATTTGAGCCCTGACTCAACAGGCCAATTCTTTTTGTTTTTGCCTCTCAGGCCTATAAACTATGAGGTGGTCCTGCTTCGCGCTTGTAATGGCCTATGTGGAAATCACTTTGCATGGACCATTCGTCTCCTACCTTCTATGATCATCTGACGCTCTATTCATTTCGTTTAGGTCGGTAATGGCAAGTACTTTAAGTACTTCTAAATGAAGAATGAGCGTTTCTTAGCTCTTAAAATAATTCATGTTCAACGCGTTGCGTGGCCGTATATTGGGTGTCAGTTCAGTTCAGTTGTTCAGTCGTGTCCGACTCTTCGTGACCCTATGGACCATATCACGCCACGCTTTCCGGTCTCTCACTGTCTTCCTAACATCCCATAACTTCATCTGCAGTGCCTCGAGGATGCCATCTAACCACCGCGTTCACTGCCTTCTCCGGTCACCCTCAACCTTTCCCAACATCAAACCTTTTCCCAGCGACTCCTCTCTTCTCATCAGATGACCAAAGTAGCTGAGCTTTAACTTTAGAATTTGACCCTCAATTGAGCATGTAAGAATCAGTAGCAATAAAAACTCAGCCGTCCTTCTCATTTATCCCGCTACATGAAATGCAGCAAACACACTGAGTGCTGCCTTTAGTAACAGGAGGAGTAAATAATAGAAACCAGCCCAGCTGGCGACTACGAATATCGCTACCGGCAAATTCGAGCCTTTAAAGACGAGAATAAGAAGGTCCTTTCACTCTTGAGGAATTTTCGGTTGCGTCAGCGTACATGGCAAAATAGCTACCTCCTTATAAGGAATAAATATGAAGACGCAGAAAGGACACAAGGGTCCTCAAAATTGTCTGCTTAATTCTTCTTTATGATACCTAGAATGAGTTAAATACTTCCATGAGCTATTTTGTGGTCACACGTGCTTTCCTCGCCTGAGATCTTCAATGGTGAATTTCACTGAACTAAAAGAGTACACATAAGAATGGCGATACCTGCCGTTTGTAACACGTATTATGAAGTTATATAACATTCCCGATTTTCAGGGTTCTAACATTGTCAGTTATATATTGGCCTACTTATTACATCCCAAGGTCTTGACCAATGCGAAGACTACGAGGAAGCTGTAGGCTCTTTCTGTGGGCCCCTTCCTCACCTTCCTGCTGACTCGAATAGGGAACTTTGCTCGCCAGCAAATTTGGAGGAGGTTCGGAGTGTATTAGGCACCATGAACAGTTGCAGTTCGCCAGGCCCAGATGGCCTGCTGACGGGTTTCTACAAAACTTTTAACGACATCCCAGGTCCTCTCTTGCTCCAGGTAGTAAATACATTTCTGTGAAGCGGGACTAAACCACCCTCATTTAGCTCGGGACGCATTCTGTTGCTCCCAAAGTAGGGTATGACCGCAGCGAGTCCATCATGGTGGCGACCAATAACCCTCCTCCACACTGACTACAAGCTGGTGGCCACGATTCTTGTTCGGAGGCCACGGGTCCACTTGCAGGACCTGATAAGCCCGTTCCAGTCTTGCTCGCTTCCTGTAAGGTCCGTGATTGCTGCACTAACTCTAACGAGAGATGTATTTTCTTACGCTTGCGCTAAAGGCCTAGAGGGAGTCTTCGTCGCTCTAGATCAGGCTAAATCCTTCGATAGCATTGAGAACAGCTATTTGTTTGCTGTGCTGAGCTCTTTTGGCCTGTGCGAAGAATTTATCCGCCTTGTGCGTTCACTCTATGCGGATCTTACTAGTCAGCGCCTTCTAAATGGTGACATTGCAGGCAGATTTCCTGTTTACGGGGAGTTCGGCAGGGGTGTCCCCTATCGCCGGTCCTCCTCATTCTTGCACTCGACCCGCTTCTACGTAGAGTTGCAACTGACAGCGCATTCGCGGTTTCCCACGTATTGGACAGAAAAACGTGGCCATCTCTGCGTACGCGGATGACATTTCCCTTTTCTTGCGAGATTCTGATAGCTTCCGCATTTTCTTGGGAGTGTTTTCTGAGTACGCGGCCGTGTCCGGGGCTCAGCTCAACACAAGGAGAAGTCACGTGATCCGATTTGGAATATTTCAGGGTTCATTGTCCGCCGAGGTCCCCTTTGTGGACGCGGTCCGCGTACTTGGAGTACTATTTGAACCAAGCGGAGTATCGGCTCACACATGGGACGAAGCAGTTTCACGCATGACCCGAATGCTCGCTGACGCCGCGCGCTTCGAGCTCTCGCTCAACTCCAGGGTCGCGTTAGTAAAATCTCGGGCGTGCGCATTCACATTTTAGGCGGCGCGAGTGGCCGTCTTGCCGCGCCTTACGGCTAGCCGTCTCGCGTCTTTGATAGGCGCGTTCATGTGGAATGATGGGACGGCTCTCCTCGCGCGCCACCTCCTGCACCTACCTACTAGCAGAGGAAGGCTCGGGCTGCCTTGCATGAACACAGTGGCTTGAGTACTCATGGATAAGTTAGTTACGACACAGCTGGATAGTGATTGGTAACCGGGGCGATCGCTCTTACTCTACTGGATGAGCACAGCCTGTAGAGTTTTCACAGCGGATCGACATAGTGGCCCGCAGGCCGAAAGGTCACACCCGTTCTATCGCGTCGCATCAGGCTTCAGGCAGACCCTAAACGCCGACCTACCCGAGGTGGGCATAGATGCGGTTCCACCGACGGTAGTTAGTGAGATGGTCGCCAGCTTGCTACTAAGTCCGGACGATCAGCGACGCACCTCAAATGATAGATGGAGGGCTCGGGCAGCCAGCCGCCTGCCCCCCTAGGTCAGAGACTTAGAGTGGCGGCGGCGCTGGGGAGTTCTGCCCACGCGTGTGCGCCTAGCTTCTAGGGCGTCGTGCCTAACGACTCTGCCCTAACTGCGGCGCGACGGAAACAATCTAGCATGTAGTGTTTGACTGCTCAGTGGCGCGAGTCATGTGGCGCCTCGTGAGACGTATGTTTTCTGTACACTACGGGCCAGGCGTTCGTCGCCCGCGCGGTGTGATTGCGCGCCTGGTTGTGTGTTGTGTCATGTTTATTTTGTGGAGTCGCCGCTGCCTGGCGGAAGCACGCAGGCAACTGGCACGAGCAATGTATCCAGCGCTTCGAAATCGCCGTCTCCTCCTCTGGAAGTACCTGTCCGAGCGTCTGGAAACAAATGGGGAGGTGTGGTTCCTGCAGCGCTGGCATACACGTTTCTTCGTTGTTCGTCCGGATGCTCTCGCAATACCATGACTGCTTTATAGTGTGTTATAAAGTGTCGTATGGTGATATTTCTGAACATCCCCCTCCATTTTCCCCCCTCTTTTTTGGGCGGGATGTTGAAGTCTGAACGCGTGCATATTGTGTGCTTTCTAGCTTGGCATTAGTGCAGTGGTCGTTGTGCAGGACGGACCTGCAGCTTGTATATAGTGTTGATATAGTTTGATACAGTGTTGAACAGAGTGTATAGTATAGAGTGTGTATATGAGTATCTATACTAGTATATCAGTATATGTGTATATGAGTTGCAATAAACTTCCTTTCAGTACTTAGTATATAAACACTCTGTAAAGAAAGCTACAAAACCGCACTTCAAAATAATAGCAATGACACAGTTGTTGGTGAGACGTAATATTAGTACAACGCATGCGTGGCAGTTGTATTATTGTGTTTTACATTACTTTGACATATTTCATGTTATGTCTAGACCGGAGAGCTTTGGTGATGCACTTCGATATTCGGGTCAAGACGTCTGCAATAAATGACGACAAGGAGCCAGCATGTCTGCAGGAAGTGAAACAGGCTATGCCGAAGAACAAAAATCCTACCAAGGTATATCAAGCCGCATGTCAAAGGTGGTTACAGAACAAGCTTGAAAAGGAATCGTCCAGACCTGTACGACAGACATAACCGGTAGAGACTCAGGATTAATAAATGGGCTGAGAACTCAAACGTCCTCGCTTCTTCCTTCATTATTAAAAACATTTGTCGCGGTAATCAGCAACAAGAACTGTTAAAATAAAAAAAAAGTGATGTATTTTATATTTTTGCCTTTCGACTAGTCATTACGCACTTTTTCTGTCATTGTGTCGAGCTTCGCCTGATATTTCTTGCCTAGCAGTTTTAAAGTGGAAGCGCTATTTCTCTCACGCCAAACATGAAGGTCATGTCCTTCTGAGAAATGACCTCAGTTTGGGCCCGATGATTCGGCACTACTCTCTTCGTCTTCTTCGCACACTAGCTGCTGCTGCTTCTTCACATACCTGCCAAACATTTTTCATTCAGGTATATACCTTCATACAAAAAAAAAAAAACATAACCTGAGACATTGCCACACAGACTTCCAGTCCCCTCCCTATTATTTCCCTCCCGCTACATGGCTTCCTATCTTGACTTGTCTCCTTGACCTCCCCTTCAAATTATCATCTACCCCTTCGTATCTTCAGGCTCGGCATTGTACCCCCCGTGGCTTATAGACAGACATGAAGTTGTCGCGCGGTTAAAGCAGTGTTTCAGCTTGTTTACTTGAAGTTAAACCACAGCAAATCATGTCTGACCATGATTAATCGAGCTTCCGCTCTTTTAACAAGGTTCAGCCGCGCTGAACCCTATCATTCGCTTTCTTTCAGAGCAGAAACTACAAATAGCGCACTCGTTATTTCCGTGATACATCGCTCCATACTCCATTGTTAAAGGCCAACATTGCGGGAGTATCGCCAGAGGATGTTTGAGTGTCATCGTTTTAGCAAGATCCCAGGATTTTGTAGCTTCCCTACATTACTGACGATGTTTGTGACACATGCATTTGAAAAGATTGAGATGAATATTGATCAAATTACGCACTTTCGTAATCATGATTTATCGTGTCTAGAAAACCGCTACCCTAATTGCGGCTTTTTGTCGTTGAAGTACCAGATTATATAGCACACAGGGCACATCCCGATGCTAATCACAGAAACAATTTTTGCTCGTGCTTCATTCATGTTGTTCAGACATATTGTGATCTGTTACTACGAACGAGGCTTGCTATGCACATATGGGCGCCGGTGGAAACGTGTGCCGAAAGATTTCCTCTACCTTGACAACATAGATACAAATAGAAAACATTTCTACCAGCAAAACAAAAACAAAAACAGCTAGAGCCCATTCTCGGCAACTATTTTGATAAAATTGCTACCCACCCGCAACAAATACCGCAATGTATTGCTAGAATATATATTTGTAAGCAAGCTTACAAAAGAAAAATTCGATAATAACGCCATCGTCCGCTACTACCGACGACAAATAAAAAACGTCGACGATATTCTAGGAACCAAGCATCTGTGGAGTATTTTGCGATACGCACACAACGAGCGGTGATGAATGCGAGGGAAATGCAATCTGGAGAAATAAGGCGCTGGGAATAGATGCTAAAACGTCTGCAGGGTTTAGCTCTGTTGAAGACATTCTAGTGCGCAACCATCAATATTTTGTCCATTACTTGTTTTACCTCGGTGGAATTGCTGTGTTTTTTACGCGACAATGTACCGGATGCAAACTTTCTGTGGCTACGGGTGTGGTGCGCTGCAGATTTTTCTGTGCGTACATGCCTCATCGCCAGAGAGCGGCGGCAAAAACATTTAAAAAATTTACTCCGGTATACCAAAGTATGCATATGAGTATGGCTATATGAGCCAAAAACCAGCTGCGTTGGCCCACTGATTGTAAAAAAGTAATTTACTGAGAATACTGTTACGTGATCGCATGACAAGCGATGGAACACGGCGACACAACAGAAACAGAACGACGTGATGACATGACGATGAAATATGTTTTAACGGCCAGCGGGCCTGGCGTGAGCCTTCCGCCCCGCGCCACTGCCCGCTTTGTCATCTTCGTAGCATTACCCGGGGCCATCGAGTGATCGTCCCAATCAATTGCCAGAAATCCAATGCATGACGTGACGATGAACACAGACACAGGATTGGGACATGAAACGCTGGACACCACAATGAATGCGAAAATGGGAAGAATGCTTGCACCGGAGCATCAAGTCCAATCTTCACCGTTTGCCGAAGGCCAAGGCTCATGGACACGCCGAATGGCTTGGGCGGGGATGCTGTCTTCGCTCGAGTGGTCGTGAGGTCGCTTCGTCATGGGGTCGGTAGGGTTGGTAGGGTCGGCTTTGGGCTCTTCCTGGTCGTCGTGTGTTGTGGTCAGGGCCGGGGACGAGGCTGGGGACAGCGGCTGGTCGGGTCTGAGCAAAAAGGGCTGGGGCAGAGCTGGGCGGCGATCTCCATGGGCTTTCAGCAAATGGACCCGGCGTACGGTTGACTTCCCTAGCGAAAAAACCGTACGAGTCACAATAACCTCATACAGATTTCTCGTACTAAACTCATACTAAACTGATACAAATCTCATACAATCTCATATAAATCTCATAAGATGAATGATATTTGTAGGAGAATATATGAGATTTGTGCGAGTTTAATATGAGTTTAGTATGAGAAATCTGTATGAGGTTATTGTGATTCATAGGATTTTTTCGCTGGGGTTCGACGGTGCAAGGCGAGGATGGGGATTAACCGCACCTCCGACCAAATGTTACGTGGTGGCATGACAAGCGATAGAACACGGCGACACAACAGAAACAGAACGACGTGATGACATGACGATGAAATATGCTTTAATGGCCAGCAGGCCTAGCGCGAGCGATCCGCCCCGCGCCACTGCCCGCTTCGTCATCTTCGTAGCAATACCATTACTTGGTCATCATCATCATCAGCCTGATTATACCCACTGCAGGGCGAAGGCCTCTCCCATATTTCTCCCATTACTTGGTACTGACACAATAATTTTCATCAGAATGATCATATTACGTTGCGCATTTCTCCTTTTCAGCATTGAACAATCTTAGTCAGTGATTTGCCAGTTGTTGCTTTTACACCCTTTTTACAGCACCGCAAGGTATTTTTCACAAAGATGTCACCTTTGAGCTTTCCAGGCTCGACAGCTTCCCACTCAGGCTGCGTCTTCAGGTTCACCTTATCTTTAACGGGTCGTTGTTAGGTCAATATATTTGGGCTGATGCCTTCTGATACAATCTCTGTCACATCTGGAGTGCCACAAAGTTCGGTCCTCGGCCCTTTATTATTCTTGATTTATACAAGGATAATAACCAATAATATAGTGTGCAAAATTAAACTCTTCGCGGATGACTGCTTCATATACAAGGAAACTGCAAAACGTGACGACCATCTCATTCTTTTCAAATGTCTTTACACTGTTTCCGACTTGTGCTTTGTGTGGAAAATGTGTTATTAACAATACATTTGTAGCGGTGACAGTTACAGGAAAAGTGCAGTTGTCATTTCAACTATAGTGTTAAAAACAAATCACTTTTAAAGGTTGGCCAACACAAAATAGCTTGTATAGCCCTGACATCAAACATCCGCATATGAAAGCTAACCTAACCTAACCTAACCTAGCCTAACCTAACCTAACCCAACATAAGACGATTGTGATCACTGATCTCGAGCCGGGCATCCTGAAGAGTGAAGTTGAATGGGCCTTAGCCAGCCTTGCTAAGAACAAAGCTAGCGGAATCGATGGCCTTCCAGCTGAGTTGGTTCAATACCTCAAACATTCTGCATATATTATGTCAGAAGATTTGGACAACCCTGCAGTGGCCACAGGATTGGAGGAGGTCAGTTTACATCCCCATTCCAAAGAAAGGCAGTGCCAAAGATTGTTCCAACTACCGCGCGATCGCGCTTATTTCGCATGCTAGCAAGGTGATGTTAAAAATCCTGCAAGGTAGGCTGCAGCAGTATGTGGATCGGGAGCTTCCGGACGTGCAAGCTGGGTTTCGCAAGGGCAGAGGAACTAGAGACCAAGTTGACGACCTTCGCTGGATCATGGAAAAAGCAAGAGAGTTCCAGAAACCCATCTACTTCTGCTTTATTGATTATGCGAAAGCGTTTGACTGCGTAGATCACAGCAGACTGTGGCAAGCTCTCCAAGAGATGGGACTTCCAATTCACCTCATCTGTCTCCTCAGGAACCTGTATGAAGGGCAACAGGCCACAGTCAGAACTGGGCATGGTCTTACTGATTGGTTTCCGATCGAGAAAGGAGTGAGGCAAGGCTGCATACTGTCGCCCTGCCTATTTAACCTATATGCAGAGTGCATCATGAGGAAAGCCGGTCTGGACGAGTCTTCAGCTGGAGTGAAGATTGCTGGAAAATGTATCAACAACCTTAGATATGCGGATGATACCACTTTAATGGCAGAAAGTGAAGCGGAACTCAAGAGACTTGTGATGCGCGTACAAGAAGAGAGTGAGAAGTTTGGGCTTAAACTGAACATTAAAAAGACAAAGATCATGGCGTCTTGCCCTATCAAGTGGAGAATCAAGGGACAAGAAGTGGAAGCTGTGACAGATTTTCTTTTCTTGGGCTCCAAGATTACCTCGGAAGGAGACTGCAGCTATGAAATTAGGAGAAGCCTGCTTCTGGGAAAGAGAGCAATGGTTAGCCTTGACCGCCTAGTAAAGAGCAGAGACATTAGTCTGCCAACCAAGATCCGTATAACTCGTGCTATGGTCTTTCCAGTTGTGATGTATGGATGCGAGAGTTGGACTGTGAAAAAGGCTGACCGCCGAAGAATTGACGCGTTTGAATTGTGGTGCTGGCGAAGACTCTTGAGAGTTCCTTGGACTGCCAGAAGATCAAATCAGTCAATATTGTCGACCATAAACCCTGACTGCTCACTGGAGGGTCAAATTCTAAAGTTAAAGCTCAGCTACTTTGGTCATCTGATGAGAAGAGAGGAGTCGCTGCAGAAAGATTTGATGTTGGGAAAGGTTGAGGGTCGCCGGAGAAGGAGTAGGCAGCGAACGCGATGGTTAGATGGCATCCTCGAGGCACTGCAGATGAAGTTATGTGATGTTAGGAAGATAGTGAGAGACCGGAAAGCGTGGCGTGACATGGTCAATAGGGTCACGAAGAGTCGGACACGACTGAACGACTGAACTGAACTGAACACTTTTGTCCGCTTCATTGCAGCTACCGAATAGAATTAATAGTACCATTGCTAATCTGAGTGCACTCGCGCTGCGCAACCGGCTTCCGCAAACGTGAAAATGAAGCCTGAACATCATACATGCTTAGTTTTTAACATCCAAACACCGAAAGTGAGGGAGTGATGTTACGTCGACTACTGTACCCTCGGTGCTGACGAGCGCCAGAAAGCGCCAGTGAACCCAAAACCATCGCATGGTCACGAGCCTTCTCTCACAGCTTTCGGAGCAGCTTGGTTACTTTTGCCAAAGATGATGCATAACATGTATGTTGTTTCGCATCTGTATAGGCTACCGACTGAGGGCGGCGGTATTGTTGAATAAATAAAATTTCGGAGAACACTGTGGAATCTAATCTGCAGAAATAAAAAAGCCGGAGCGTTGCATCTGTAGATGGTACATCACGTTTGCTCTCATTATCATTATCACCTATATGCAGCGTCATTATCATTGCTACTATCATCCTCATGGTGGGCAAGGAGAATTATGACGTGCGTTTTACGATCCCTGGCGTGGTTCAGGTGGTCAAAGCGCGGCTGGGGATCCGGAGGATGGAGGTCCGATTCCCGGTGAAGACAGCCACTTTATTTTTTTCATGACGTCATCAGGGCAAATGAGAAGTGGCACATCTGTGCACAGACCCAATGCACAGATCGGACGTTCTAATCCCGCGCATATCACGCGCAAAATACTCGGGAACGTGATTTCGTTTCATGAGCCTAGAAGGGATTTCGCCATAAAAAAATAAACGGCGCTTTCCTCTATGTCGTATCAATCACAGCGAATGCCTTTTAGAATTTTGGATACAGAGGCTGGAGGTTCGTGTTCTCGCGTAAATAATCATCTTGATATTATCTGATTTATTTATGGCCATCATAATTATTTATGATAATTATAATTACGATCCTTACATGATGATTATGATCTAATTATATAGCAGTCAAAGCAGACCGGATAATACTGACATGGGCAGTAGTGAAGAGAATCGCCAGTAACGAAGGACGGGGTTAGGAGCCATGAAACACGAAAGGCAGCTGGGTAGGCGTCAGCCAATATGTGGAAGGAATTTGTCGAATCCTTATGGCAGGTGGTTACAACAGAGCCAGATAATGAAAGGGAAATAACCAAGAGAATAAGATTAGGGTGAAGCGCTTTTGGCTAGTACTCGCCGGTTATGCTCAGCAGCTTACCCTGTATCGTTCAAGGTAGTGATCCATATTGACAAAAATTAACCGAAAAGACCGCAGTCTCTCCTGAATTGACTCTATCAACATTCACGACGTACCCGAGTTTGCAATGTTTTCCTGGTCAGCAAACTGCCGTACGTGATCTAAGGGTTGCAATGTTTCCTTCTAAGTGTGCGAACTTTACTTCGGTTGTGTGCAGTGTTTGGTTAAGGCTCCTCTTGCGGAAGGAGGAATTTAACCAATGTTTTCTGAAGCGCTGGAGGTCTTGATATACACCACTTATTTGTACTGCAGTTATTTATGGGGGATTCAAGGCTAAAATGGATATTTTCGCCAGAAAGCCAATTCTTAAAACTGTTCTTTTTAGGTTTTGCATCGATTAAAGAAACTTCTAGCCCAATTTTGAGGTCGCTTCCGTAGTAAAAAATTAAAAAAATTATTAGTATTGTTTTTGCTAAATAGGCTGCACTCACCACCAAGAGCACCTATGAACGCTAATTTCAAGTCGCAGCCCCATAGGGAGCAATAAACTGAACGCAGTATGTGTCCTCAAGTTACAATGCTTGTTTGTCGCGCTCTAAAGCCAAAAAGGACCTGCTGTCGAGAGAGCAGCAGACACACAAGATGAAAAACGAAAAGTGAAGCCAAATTTTGGGCTGTGGCAACAATGGATTGTCTGGTAAACTGAAACAGAAGCTTGGGTTGACTAAAACGCAACACGTAACATTCAAGTGCTGTTTTCACACCACTAGGAACCTGGCTAAGTGCTCAACACGCTGGATGTAGAAAAATTGGAGGCTTATCAAGGGTAAGCCCAGTGGATGCGAAGCATGTTAAGCAGCTGCCTCAGTGTGGATGAGGCTAAGTAACGGAGACGTGGTTTTAGGTTAATCGTCGTACTTTATTCTTTGCAGCCCAACAAACACACTCTTATGGTTTCCGTAGCACGCTGCATCCTTCGTTTTGCATTCCTATTATTAACGTCCTTAGCGTTTGGAGGCATCTTGACCGCATACACGCCTGGCGCAAAGACGCTAGCGCGGTTGCGGGCACAGAGACTGACGCGACGGCGGGCGCGCGCCGCTTCATCCCTGGCGTGACGTCACATATCACGTGATGGAGCGATGGTGGCGCCGCCGCCGCGTCGCGCGCGACGGCGCGAACCGAAGCGTGGAGGCCTCCGCCGGGCGACGTCCGACGGCGCGATATGAGTCCCCATCCGCAGCCGGTGTGACGTCATCACGTGACGTCAAATCATGTGATCTCACTTCAAGGTCAATGGTGGCCACCGCCGGGAGGCGACCGACGGCGCGATATGAGGCCCCATCTGCAGCCGGTGTGACGTCATCACGTGACATCATGTCACGTGACCCCACTTCAGGGTCAATGGTAGCCACCGCCGGGCGTCGCGCGAAGGCCCGAAACCTACGTTAATATGCTTCGCATAATATGTAGCTTAGACAAAGAAGTACGCCGAGCAAGGAACCAAGGAAAGCATTTCACGAGCGCTGGCAAGGGCGCTGGACAGCTGTAAAGATACAAAAAACAGAGGCAACACGAAGCAATCGCCAAATAGCAGTTTCGTCCTTTCTGAAAAGGATATCCCAATGTGTCGCCAAGCAGTTTTCATTTATGAATTGAGGTGCTATATTTTAATATGATGTCTTGAAATCTTTGAAGTTATTTTTCTCAGTTTGCACATTTATGACAGAGAACAACTGTTAGGAAAACTGCCATTTACAAACTATTTCTCCAAAAGCTGTTTTCAAGGTCATTTCTTAATGCAAGTTTGGTGGAAAGAACAAGAGGTACTTTTTTGATTCGTAGTTACTCTTTAAGAAACAAGGCGTATCAAATATACGACATGAATTGTAGCAGAAAAAAATGAAGTTCATTTCTAAAATGCATAGAAATTTACCAAACTTTTATAAAGAACCCGCTATTGGCCTTATCCTACACAATGAATTTTCTAGTAGTTACCTATAGGCACAAAAGATTAGAAAATCTTCGAGATTTTGGAGATTATAATTTTCCTAAGTTGACACACTCAATTCATTAATTTATTCAAACTACCCTAAAGTCCCTCTTTCGGGGGTACTACAAAAGGAGGGAGGGGGAGGAGGCAAAAATGCAACACATTGGCAAGAGGGAAAAAAAATATAATGACGAAAACAATGGTAAGAAGGGAATTGTCACAAACGACCAAAAATCCCTAAACAACGAAACACAAACCTCGTACACTCGCATCGTCATAAGAGACATTGGGAATAAAGCATTGAGAATTACGATGGCACCAAGAGGATTACATTCTATCAAACAATATTGGAAGTGTGAATTATTCATTGCAACTTATTTGGGTCAGACTCGTTAGCAATATCAGATGGCAAACAGTTCCATATTCAGAGATCGTACGCGGTATGAGTGAATTGAATAAGAATGATGTGCTGCATGTCCCACACCTAATTTGTTAGGATGATCATGGCGTGAAAGATAGCGGTAGGTTTCTGAAAAAAATCCTAGTGAAGCAAATGGTGGTGATAAAGTGCATGAAAAAGTGAGATGCCGGCATATTTGTGGCAGGAAAATAGTTCAGGCAGTTAAGAGCTCTTTCACTGCAGTCATACTGGTTTCACGTCAATAGTCATAATAGATGAAGTGTACCGTGCAGTTTGGAACGCTTCAATGGCATTTATGAAGAAAGATAGGTCGGGTACCCAAATGGCAAATGCTTATTCTATTTAAGGACCGATTAAAGCGTAGCAGACTAAGATAATGTTCAAGTGCCTCGCGAAGGAGCAGCAGTTTACGTTAGGTAGCGAAGCACTAGCAGTAGTTGGCAAATATATCTACTTAGACAGGTAGCAACCGCAGATCAAGACTTGAAAGGGCAATAACAAGGAGAATAACATTAGGATGGAGCTCATTTGGCAAGCACTCGCAGATTATGACTAGGCGCTTACCGGTATCGCTCAATAAAAAAAGTATAGAACAGTTGCACCCGACCTGTACTCTCTTATGGGGCTCAAACGTGGAGGCTAACCAAGAGGGTTCTACTTAAGTTGAGGTCAACGCAGAGGGCTATGGAACAAAAAATGGTAGGTGTGTCCTTAAGAGATAGGAAGCGTGTAGAGGAATAACTCAAGATACTCACATTTTAGTGGAAATCAAGAAGAACAAATGGACATGGGCAGGACATGTAGTAAGAAGAGAGGATAACCGATGCTCGCATTGGGTAACAAACTGGATTCAAGCGAAGGAAAGCGCAGCAGGGGACGGCAGAAAGTTAGGTGGCAGGACGAGGCTAATAAGTTCCCATGGGTAAATTGGATGCAGCTAGCACAGAACCGGGTTAATTGGAGGAATATGGGAGATGCGTTCACCCTGCAGTCGGTATAGTAAGGCTGATGATGATGATGAAAGTCGTGATGACAAGTTTGTGTAACTGGGCAGGAGCTTATATGAGATTGCGATTGAGAAAACCTAAGGAGCGGTTAGCAGATGCAAGTGCAAGGTTAATGTGGTTGTGCTAAGATAGGTCAAACTGCAAGTGGACTCCAAGGTACTTATATAAAGTAGTAAGTTCGGCTGGCTCATTGTTCATCCTGTAGGAGCTAGGAAGCCGAGTAACTTGGTTGTATAATAACATAGTTTTTATCTTAGAGATAAAAAGTAAACTGCGCAAGTGAAACAACTGTTTATTGGTGAACGAAAGCACATGTTATACATGAGGGATTTGAGGCCCGCAACCAGTGATATCTTCCACAAAAGACGTGATAAACGGTAAGATGGTAAAGACTATCGTATTTGTTTTAAATTATGAGTAAACATATTGGAGAAGGCCAGATAAAAGGTCGAGCACTCAAAAAAGCACTACATGAAACAACCACCATCAGGCAGAGTAAAAAAGAGTGCTAATGCAGATGAAAGAGACGAAAAAGGGTTTTGGTAAGGCTATAAAACAATGTGAAGGTGTATGGAAAAACAACGGTGGCGTGAAGAAATTGACAAAGATAAAAAGAAAAGGTAAGCCTTAAAAAAATGAAAAAAAAAACCTTTGCGATAAGAGAACAGGGGCGAACAGAAAAAAAGGAACAATTATGGATGTGAAAATTCAAACCAGCTAACAGAATCATGTGAAAATATGTCAGCAAGAAAATAACAAGGAACTGTTGTGAAGGTGAACCTAAAACCATTAAAACCAGGTAAAACAATCGTGTGAAACAAAGACGGGATAGACACAACAAAAAACAGTTATAAAGGTGAACATAAAACCATGAAACAAATTGCATTTTGAAACCAGAAAAACAGTTTACGACCAAGATTAGGACATGCAAAGGCACCAAAACATTTGCACGTGGCCTTCCAAAAACACAATTTCACTCGATGAAAGCAAAATAAATAAAGTGCTGCCGCATCTCTCACCAGTTTTTTAGATGTGAAAAGCTTCAACAATCTCTTTTTCTGTCTTATCTCTGGACTTAAACACAAACGTGGTTTTGCGCCAAATTGGTGTACGCGGCACTTTGTTCTTTCCCCTCTTCTTTCCTTCACAGTTCCCACAATCGGGGCTTAATGCCCTCCAGTATTGTTCCTTATTGCCAAATCATTTTCTCGTGCCCGTTCGTTAAACATCTACCCGTCTGCTCAATGTAAAATCTGCCGCACGTGAGGGGAATGTCATACACCAGTGCTGAAGCACACTCGGTGAACTTTTGTTCGTGACTCTTTTTGCACTGAACCTTGGTTTTCTTTCCTGTCGACGCCAAGGGGCAGACGCTACTCAGCTTGATCGGTGCTGGGAAGACCATCCTGACAATATACCGGTTCGACACCTTTTTTTTTTCATATTGTGGGAAACACTATGATACCCCATGTTTCCCCAACTCCACGGTACGTGTATCGCGAACACAAGAGAGGCGCAAGAATTTTAGTGTACTTTAAGTAAACACTCATTCATGAAGTATTATAAGACTTTGGATTCATATTATTAGATATCGAATGCCTAGGAGCACTAGTTGGAAGCTTTCTCATTTTAGTCGTGTATTGGCCACCACTGGGCCTGAAAAGAAAATGTTTCCAGTTTCTGACAAATTTTCCTGCTTTGTTAGTTCAAAGCAGCATTCATGCGTTATTCTGGGAGACAAACATGGGGGGAATATCCTCTAATGAATTAAACGCAAATGAGATAAAAACACACTTTTCCACATACCATTAGGACAATATTGAGCGCTTTGCAACAAGAAAAACTGCCGACAGCGCAACATTGCTCGATATATGCGTAACAAATTTAGAATGAAAGGAATTTCATGCTGAAGTACTCTTATCTGACTTAGCGATCACTTACCATTATTCGTCATGTCAGTATGCCAAAAAAAAAGTAAAAAAGATCCGGAAACGCGATTTCATACGCATCAAAAAATCACTGATGAACCACTGCAGCCCTTTTTCCGCTTAATGGAAAGAGTTGATTGGAGTGAAATCTGATAATAAAAAGACGCTGACACAGCTTTTGACATATTCTCAGCCTTGCTACGTATAATGCAGCTATTCGAGAAGAAAGCGTCTCTTGTCGAAGAAACAAAAATTCCGAAAAACATAGATGACTTCTTTACAGCCGAATAAAAATAAAGAATAAAATATACCATGAGTTTATAAACAAAAAAAAACATAAATTTATCCTTGAAATTTAAAAAATAATGGAGCACATTGGCATTCTTTATGAAGGAAGCTAAGGATGAATATTTCCATAGTAAACTCGAAAGCGTATGGGAAGAGCCTCGAAAATTGTGGGATACAATAAACACGCTCACTGGAAGAAGAAAAAGTAGTTTATGAAATTAACAACTGATGGCAATGCTGCGCGTGGCGGCGCCCTCACCAACGCTATGAACATACATTTCATAAACGTTGGCTCGAATATTTGTAAAGCATTGAACATTGCAGATCTATCAATATTGGTTGCAAAACCGCTTACGGAGTCTATATATATGCATCTAACAAGTCCACATGAAGAGTTGAAGATTAATGTTCCCCTGGAATCGATATTATTGGCCCGATTGAGTCGAAGTATATATCTACACTGATAACTTACTATTTGACCTATACTATAAATCTTACGCTACCCACAGGAGTGTTTCCACATAAATTAAATGTATCAAGCGTCACTCCAGTGTATAAAGGGCGAGAGAACTGAGAACCTGGCAAATTATCGCCATATATCCGCTCGGTTAATGCTGTAAAAAATCATAGCAGGCGTCATTCATAGCAGACGAACGGTATTTCTGATAAACACAACAACACAAAAATCCAATATGGGCTTTGAAAAGGAAAATCTACACTGAAGGTTTTATTCTAAATTAAGGGTAAATTCTAATATATGGGATAGAAACTACACATTAGGTTTTTTGAATATCAAATAGGCATTCGATTCTATCCAGTACAGCATCTCACTAAAGAAATGATTGATGTATGGTGTACGCGGTATTGAATTGCAGCTTTTCTCTTTTTATCTTTACGATCGCTACCAGATCGTAAGAATAAACGGGTCGAGTTTATCATAACTAAAATTAACTGAGGGTGTTCCACAGGCTATATGGGGACCGCTGCTCTTTGTAACTTAAGCAAATGATATCGAAACATACCTGAAATACAAGAAGTCATTATGCATGCAGATGATACTAGTAATTTATTTTTCACATCACATGACAAATTAGTACTCGAAACCAAAATGAACAACTACCTTATGCACCTCTCCAGGTGGCTCAGAGAAAATATACTGGAACCGAATTCAAGAAGCGATTACATATCGCATTTTGCCCATGCCAGGTCAATAAATCATTACAGAATATAATAGCACTGAAGTTTGATGATCAGTGCCTCTCCTTGGTTAAAGAACAAAAATTCATCGGTGTGTGGTTCCAGGAAGAATTATCATAGACGCCACACGTAAACCATTTAATAAACAAACTGGCGTGAAACGTTGGTTGTCTATACAAAGTAGCCCATATAGCTCCAGTGTGGACAAAGCAAGCTTTGTATAATAGATTTTTCTATTTAAAACGGTTTAATGGAGTATTGGTGTGGAGAACTGCAACATAAATTAATTATAATAACATTGTAATAATACAGAAGAAAATATTGGGTTGCTATAAGAAAACTATTATGGGTATTTGCAGCTTTTACGATCTTCTCCGTTGTTATTAAAGTGCAAAATGTTGAGGGTCCGACCAGCTTTACTACTGCTAACTACTACAGATCATAAAACTCTGCAAGCTGTAGATCTGCGACAGGGATGAAGTTTTTGTCTGTCCATTCCGACATAACAAAACACGCACGCTAATAACAAGAAGGAAGTATGTAAAATAAACATTCACATACCAAAAGGTTGTTACACTGAATAATGTACAATAAGCAATTAATTTCGAAACAAGTGTAGGTAGGCTTAAAAAGAGCATTGAAGGCATCTTTGTAACATCTGGTAAATTGTACGGGGATTGATTATCACCTTCGTCATTTTCTGCAGAAGATATCCTAGCAATGTATACTGTGCTGTCATTTAATCTATTTTGTCTTTAATCTATGTATATAATGTTCATTTTATTATTAGTGTCTAGTAATGAATTGTACAGTTGTACTGAAGGAAATATCTGTTAAGTGTCATTTCGTTCTCGTTGTACATATTGCTTTGGCATCGTATAGTGTCGTATGATTCTGTTAGTTTTTACTTATACACATTTTTATTTATGTGCATTACTTTCTTTTTATGCTGATATATGAGTACACTCCTGTCGATTGTAGAGAGGCCTTCGTCAGGCGCACACAACGTTTGGATTCTGTCGCTGCAGCAGATGCTTTATTTGGTCTGCTGTAATAAATAATTAAATAAAAGTATTGTGAGCGCAACGCGTGAACTTTCACCTCTTTCATCTGTATAGATCCATCATCATTATCATCATCATCGCTGACTGCTGCTCGGAGCGTCGCGCGCTGTGTGCCAGCTGGTTCTGGAATAGAACAGACGTTTTGTGCAAGTGCTGTCTCACAAGTGGCGGAGGTGCGATTCGTACTCCCCACCTCTCGCTTTAGACCCGCCTACCGTTCTCCCTGGAGCTCCGTTCAGGCCTTCGCTTGCGTCCACGGTCCTGTGCTATGGATGAGGGCAACGGTGCTCGCTCACCCCCGGCGTCTCCTCCTCCTACGGCGGCTGCCCCTGCCTGGACTGTCACCAGCCGCCAGCGCGATCCCCAAATCTTTGCTGGCCTTCGTGGTGAAGATGTCGACGACTGGCTCGACAACTACAACAGGGTCAGTGCATTTAACCGCTGGGATGACGCTCATAAACTGCTAAACGTCGTCTTCTACTTGGCTGACGTCGCCAAAACATGGTTCCTCAATCACGAGGATGACATCGCTGACTGGCCTACATTCACGGACCAGCTAAAGAAAATTTTCGGCACTCCGGCTGGTCGCTCAGAGCAGGCAAAGAAAAAACTTGAAGCTCGTCTCCAGCAGCCCGGCGAGTCCTATACGTCGTATATCGAGGACGTTCTGGCCCTTTGTCGCCGTGTCGACGCTGCTATGCCTGAATCTGAGCGTGTCCGCCACTTAATTAAGGGCATCAACACTGCTGCTATCAATGCCTTCGTGTTTAAAAACCCGTCGTCCGTATCTGACATCACATCCACATGTCAACGTCTGGACCAGCTACAGTCCTGCCGCCTCGTGCAAGACCCCAGTGATGGTGGCTCCCTCATAGATGGAAATTTGCGGTCCCTAATCCGCACCATGATCCGGGAGGAGCTCTATGGCCTCACCAACCCCTCTGCAGTATCTCCAACTCTCCCGCCAGCAACGGTGAATTTGCGCAGCATCATCAAAGATGAACTGACGAATTTCAACTGCACTGTGGCACCTGCCCCACCTCCCATTGCCTCCCAACCTCCCTCGCCGCCTCCCAACGCCCCGCAACATTCCTTGCCAACCTATGCCGAGATTATTTCACGGCAACCCACTCCGCCTTCCCCGACTTGCTCGGCACCCGTGTGCGGTCACGTCGCTGCCATGGCACCATATCCTACAGCGCATCGTCCTGTTACAGCCTGGCGCCTCTCCCGCCCTGTGTGCTACTATTGTGGGATTTGTGGCCACATTGCCCGTATCTGTCGCCGCCGCCAACAAGACGAGCAACGGGGTTATGCTCCCTTTGAACGTGCCCGCGTGCGCCAGCCTGATGATTCTGCACTGCCCCACTCAGACTTTTACCGGCGTTCTTCCTCTCCTCCGAATTCCACGAATGTTTCACGGCCCCCGCGTCCTTCCCGACGCCGATCCCCTTCGCCTTTTCGCCGCACGTCACCGCTTCGTCCTGCCTCGCAACCCTTCCAACCTATAGCGGAAAACTAACCGAAGCAGTTTTTGGAGGGAAAGCTGCTTCGAGTTCGAAATCTATAATTCCTCCTGGGCGACCGTCGAATATGTTAGTAGTGATTGTTGAAGGATTGTATGTTGAGGCCCTCATCGACACCGGCGCCGCTTATCCCGTCATGCATTTTTCTCTGTGTTCTCATCTGCGCAAAGTTATAACGCCATACATCGGTCCGCCACTTCGTGGAGCTAATGGAACTCTTATGAAACCCACCGGCCAATGCACAGCACGTGTCCTCATCGATAACCAGCGGCATCATATTGAATTTATTGTGCTCCCCACGTGCGCTCATCTCATGATCATGGGGTGGGATTTCTTATCGTCGGCGTCCGCCCTCATCTCTTGCCGTGAGCGCCTTATTCATCTTGCGGATCCCGATATATTACCGACTTCTGATTGTTCACCACCCCACGTCTTCGCAGCAGTTGAGTTCGTTTTGCCCCCAGGACGCGAGCAGCTGATCATCGTGGCATTGGACTACCCTCTCGATGGCGAAGCCTTCGTTATGCCCGCTCCTCGGTGGACCTCCGACGGCCTAGCTCTTGCCTCGTGCCTCACCTCCTTCACCCGCGGTTGCGCGGTCGTTGCGGCCCTTAATACAACTCTCCAGCCGTTCTTACTGCCCAGAGGAGCCATAGTTGGGTTTATTTTTGACTGCGATCCCGTTCCCCTCAACACAATTTCCAGCGCACCACCGCCTCCTGCCAAGCCTCAATTTCCGACATCCTCTGCTCTCGCAGCCGCCATCAGCCCTGACCTTACATCCGAGCAGTCCACAGCTCTGCTAGACGTCCTCCTGCGGCACCGAGAGTCTTTTGATGTGTGCGCCTCAGCTTTGGGGAAGACCTCCGTCACCTCTCATCGCATAGAGACAGACGGCTCTGCTATTGTTCGACGAAGGCCGTATTGCGTGTCAGCAGCGGAACGCAAAATCATTGAGGAGCAAGTTGCTGACATGCTTGCTCGAAATGTCATCCGACCATCCACGAGCTCTTGGTCCTCACCTGTGGTCCTCGTTCGCAAAAAGGATGGTTCAGTCCGCTTCTGCGTGGATTACCGGGCACTTAACAAGATCACGCGCAAGGATGTTTACCATTTGCCTCGTATTGATGACGCATTAGACTGTCTCCAAGGCGCCGAGTATTTCTCCAGTCTCGATCTCCGCTCGGGATACTGGCAAATTCCTATTCACGATGCAGACAAGGACAAGACTGCATTTTCTACCCCCGACGGTCTCTACGAATTTAACGTGATGCCTTTCGGACTCTGCAATGCGCCGGCCACCTTTGAGCGTATGATTGATACCGTGCTTCGCGGCATGAAATGGAAAACATGCCTATGTTATCTCGACGACATCATTGTCTTCTCGTCAAACTTCGCTAAGCACTTGCAGCGTCTCACTGATGTCCTCACGTCCCTTGCCCAGGCGGGGCTTCAGCTGAATACCAAGAAGTGCCACTTTGCCAGTAAGACCATCAAAGTACTCGGCCATGTCGTCAGTAAGGCAGGAATCCAGCCTGATCCCGAAAAAATTACGGCTGTCGTTAATTTTCCTCGGCCCCAACGTCAGAAAGATCTTCGCAGCTTCCTTGGCTTAGCCTCCTACTTCCGCCGTTTTATTCGGAACTTTGCAGCAATTGCTGCCCCGCTACACGAGCTCGTGTCTTCCCAAGTGTTTTACACCTGGTCCACTGAATGTGAAGACGCCTTCAAAGCTCTCAAGCAGGCACTCAATTCCACCCCTGTGCTTCGCCATTTTGAAGCTGACGCGCCCACCATACTTCACACAGACGCCAGTGGCCACGGTATTGGCGCGGTTCTCTTGCAACGCAACGCAGTGTCTGAAGAGCAAGTCGTCGCATACGCCAGTCTTACGCTTACTGCAGCTGAGCGTAACTATACTATTACCGAGCAAGAGTGCCTCGCCGTTGTTTGGTCGGTTCAAAAATTTCGACCTTATTTGTATGGCCGCCACTTCACCATTGTCACAGACCATCACGCACTCTGTTGGCTGTCATCGCTGAAGAACTTATCGGGTCGACTGGGTCGCTGGGTACTATACGTCTTCAAGAATACACCATCACCATCACTTATAAATCTGGGCGAAAACACCTCGACGCTGACGCCCTCTCCCGCTGCCCATTGCTACCTACTGACGCGGCCCCACGTACGGTCTACTCTCCCTGCTGCCATCCGAGTCAGCCTTCTGCTGGCCACCTGAATGTTGCACCCATCGCTATAGCTCCACTCGAGAACAATGCTGATTTCTCGTCCCTGCAGCTGACTGACCCTTACTGCCGCACAATCATCGCTCGCCTCCGTGGAGAATCGGTTGTCCCAAACAGTCGCTTGCGCCGTCAGCTTCGTCGGTTCCGATTTCACCATGGAACACTTTACCGCGACGTTTATCACCCTACGGGTCAACGCTGGGTACCCGTTGCCCCTCGCTCCCTTCGTTTTAAAATTATGGAGGCTTACCACGACGACCCCACTGCTGGACATTTAGGCCACTTTAAAACTTACGACCGTATCAAGAGCCGCTACTTCTGGCCTGGGCTTTCTGCCAGCGTCGCCAAATACATTTCATCATGTCCGTCTTGCCAGCATCGCAAGCGTTCAACATCCCCTCCTGCTGGCCTACTGCAACCTCTACCTTGCCCATCTGTGCCTTTTGACACGGTCGCCATTGACTTGTTTGGTCCTCTCCCTTTGACGTCAGACGGCAACCGTTTTGTTGTCACTGCCATCGACCATCTAACGCGGTACGCTGAAACCGCACCTCTTCGCTCCGGTGCCGCCTCTGAAGTCGCCGATTTTTTCCTGCGTGCGATAGTTTTGCGTCATGGTGCTCCTCGTATTCTCATTAGCGACCGTGGAAAGACATTTCTTTCTCAAGTCCTTGAGGAAGTACTGCGCGCAGCCAACACCGTCCATAAGACTTCTTCTAGCTACCACCCTCAGACCAACGGACTCATCGAGCGGTTTCATCGCACTTTGTCCGACATGATATCCATGTATATCGCTCCTGATCACCGGAACTGGGACAACGTTTTACCTTTCGCCCCCTATGCCTACAATTCCGCTGTTCAGCGCACTACTGGTTATAGCCCTTTCTTTTTAGTTTATGGCCGTCAACCATCGACAGTACTGGACACTACTTTCTTCTCTGCTCCCTCTACGTCTGAATCTCTGGGCGAAGAGTTTGCCACTCGTATGGCCCAGTGTCGCCAACTTGCCCGTTTGAACACTGAAGATGCACAACAAGAACGCAAAGCCCTGTATGATCAACGCCATCGAACTCCCTTCTTTTACCCCGGTGATGAAGTTCTCCTGTGGACACCAATCCGCATTCCTGGCCTGTGTGAGAAGTTTCTCCATCGTTACATTGGCCCTTATACAGTACTCCAACGAACGTCTCCGGTGAACTATCGCGTTATTCCCTCGCACACCGTCGCAGATCGACGTCGTCGCTCCGAAGAGATCGTCCACGTCTCGCGCATGAAGCCCTATGCCCGTCGTCCCTCATCCCTGTAATCAGCGACCAGGGTGGCCGCTCTTTTGTCGGGGGGATTTGTGTGAGCGCAACGCGTGAACTTTCACCTCTTTCATCTGTATAGATCCATCATCATTATCATCATCATCGCTGACTGCTGCTCGGAGCGTCGCGCGCTGTGTGCCAGCTGGTTCTGGAATAGAACAGACGTTTTGTGCAAGTGCTGTCTCACAGTATTGTGAAGTTATAAAACTTGTTTATCCGCCGCTTGACTGACCCCCCCACACATAAACCCTAAAATGATTAAAATAATTTAATTCATGTTGTCCCAGTCTAATACTAGGGATGATGGTTCTTTTACACACATTGTATATTTTGAGTGTAAGACAAATAAATCGGTAGCTCAGGGGATACAATGATCACTGTGGCGTGAATTGGGTTAGCGGCACTCGGCGCAACAACCGCTCTTCACCTCCCCTTCCTGTCGTCAAACCAACCACCAGTTCCTTTGTCCTTGTGGCTAGATTAGACGATAAGATTGGTCTGCCTATCATGCGACCTATTGCAATTTTTTTCAATATTTAAGGCCACAAAGCAAAAGAAACTGGAGGCTAATATTTTGACAAAATATCGCACAAAACTAACATAATTGCATATTTATCTCTGAAACAACAAGCCTAAAAGAAGGGAGTGCGTACTTTTTCCCCTAAAGACAAGTGCATTTCTTGAGGAAGACAGAAGTGGTTTCCAACAATGAATTTCCAAAGGTGACCTCAGAAATAATAGGGCGCATATAAACCATCAGAACTGCAAACTTTGATCACGTAGAAACTCTTGGGTCGATGCGAGGGACACAAATAAACCACTGGAAATGCACACTTTGAGCATCTTGAAATAGTTCGGCTAGTGCGCGCGCAAATGACTAAAAAGATGGGAAGTGGAAGACGCTGCCAGGAAAATCATATGATAGCAATCTGGGTTATATTTTTTGCGTCTGGAATAGCGGAATCAGAAAAAAAGACCGCAAGAGCTGGCAGGTGTACCATCTTGTGTTTCAAATTCGTTGTTTTGGTTACACAATCTCAACATTAATTACTACATGAAGTTTTAAACACGCACAAAAGTGAACTTTCTTTCTATGAATGCCAAAAAAAAAATAATAGAAAGCCAAACCTATGTTAGATCAGGTAATGAAGCTCGGAAGGGTATGCATAAAAATAACAATTTAGAATTTAGCAAGGTAACAGCAAAATAAGAAGACAAACGCACAAAAAAAAACTGAAATCATGAAACGAACAGGCATTCGCGATCTCGAATGGCCACATCGCGGAACAAAAGTTAAATTTGTAATAGGAACAGACGCATAATTAACCCTGCACCACATAAGTAATAATCATGGCCCCCGATGGGCCATTAAACGATCAAGAAGTGGCCGATGTGCCAAAAGTCAGAACACACTGACCTGTGTTGTGGGCGGCTCTGTGTACGCAGCTCTATTGGGATTCCTTCTCATGCGGTCAATCGAACGCCCAAAGGCTCATTGTCGCCTCTGCCTGCCTGCTATAAAGTCATTTGCCGAGCGTAGGAGATCGAACGGTAATATGGTTCAGCTGAGCAGTGCCAGGGTCCTGCATACGCCGGTGCTCACACTAAGTTATGTACGTGTGCTTTTCAGTGCGGAATTTTCCTTGATATTTCGCAGCGGAATCTTTAGCGCCGCAGCTCACATGACACAAATAATGCTTACTTGGACATAAATGAGGAGCATATATTTAAGCGTGCATATTTCGCGCTTTGTTACTGACTATGTAAAGAGACCAATTATCTATACCGTCGAACGAAGGTTAGAACGAAATCGGAAGCAGGTAGTTTTAGATGTGCCCGCCTGTTCATTTCTCTTCGTGTTGTATTTTTTCTGTTTTGTAGTCGGCGTGTACTGATCACACACTTGCTATTGTCCGTACCGGGAGGCATCGCGCGCATTTTCTCCTTTTCCCGGTGTAATTGGTTGCCACTCTACCCCGAACTTTCTCTGTTCTTTATCATCTATCCTCAACATATTGCACGGCACCGGTGGTTTCATTTGTTGGCGCTATGTCTTATTTATTTATTTATTAGAACCTCAAGGGCCCCCAGATGGGACATTACATGAGGGGTGGGCACTTGAACGGCGGTTAACAATGGTTTTTGTGAAGTGATTACAAAGATGATGAGGCTTCTTCGATGGCAGTCTTGAAATTAGCAGGGTCGGAGATTAGGGCAAGGCTGCTGGGAAGGTCATTCCAGTCGCGAGCTGTGTACACGAAAAAAAGACTTCTGGAATGTAGTAGTGTGGGCACGATGCGGGATGACGCTGTTAGAATGGCCTGTGCGGGATGGTCGACGTACAGGTTGGATGAGCTGGCTGTCACGAGGTGAACTATGAAAGAACTTGTGATAAAGGCAGAGGCGTGAAATTTGGCGACGGGAAGCGAGAGAAGGAAGTTGAAGTTGAAGCTTTAATGCAGATATGCTAGAATATTTTGAGTAGTTTGATAGGATAAAGCGAGTAGCACGGTTCTGTACAGATTCAAGAGCTGTGATAAGGTTAGTTTGATGAGGATCAAAGATAGCACTAGCGTATTCAAGTTTAGGTCGCACAAGTGTTTTGTAAGTTAACAGTTTTAAGGAAGAAGGAGCCATGCGTAGATTACGACGAAGGTAGCCAATTGTTCGGTTAGATGAATTTATTATGTGGTTGACGTGGTACGTCCATGATAAATCGCTAGTGAGGTTAATACCAAGGTATTTAAAAGAGTTAGTGGAAGTAACGGCAGAATCATTAATTTTATAAGCATGCGGAGTATAATTTCGGCGGCGATGGAAAGAAAGTAGTACTGTCTTTGTAGTGTTTAGAGACATTAGCCACGTTGAGCACCATTGGTGTATGCTAGTAAGGTCATTTTGAAGGACAGCAGTGTCGTCGGTGTTAGTTATAGGGCGGTATATTACACAATCGTCCGCGAAAAGGCGTATGGTAGACATTACTGTGGAAGGCAAGTCGTTAATGTATATTAAGAAAAGTAATGGGCCCAGGACTGTGCCTTGAGGTACTCCTGAAAGAACATGCGAGTAAGTAGATAAGAAGCCGTTAGCGAAAACGAATTGCATGCGGTCTGTTAAAAAGCTTCGGATCCAGTTGAAGACAAGCGGGTGAAGATTTAAAACTGACAGTTTGAGTAAGAGGCGGGAATGGGGTACTTTATCAAATGCTTTCTCAAAGTCCAAAAATAAAGCATCAGTTGGGATATTGCAGTCTAGATTGGAATGAATATCATGCAGGAACAAAGCTAGTTGGGTTTCACATGAGTGGCCTTTCCGGAATCCATGCTGGTTTGGATGGAAGAAGTTAACTGAAGTTAGAAATGTAGCGACATTAGAGTATATGATGTGCTCCATGATTTTAGAGCATACACTGGTTAGTGAAATGGGTCGATAATTACCTGGCGATGATGGGTCACCTTTTTTGAAGATTGGAATGACCTTCCCTATTCGCCAGTCAAGTGGAACGGAGCCAGTATCAAAAGATTGCTGAAAATGAGTGAAAGAATAAGACTGGAAACATGTTTAGTGTTTTTCAATACTTTGGAAGTAATTCCATCAATACCACAGGAAGATGAACATTTTAGCGAATCAATAATATTAACAATACCATGCGGGTTGAATGCGATGCTGTCCATTGGTGGATGTGGCAATGGTGGGAGGCTGGGAACATCATGAGACTCTTCGTTAGTAAAAACTGAACAGAATGTGTAGTTTAATACATCAGACACGTCAGATACGCCTACTGACGAGCCGCTACTGTCACATAGTGAAATATTAGTATTTTTGTCAGGGTTAATTGTTTTCCAGAAGCGCTTTGGGTTGGCTCGTAACATTTCAGGGAGGGTATTTGAAAAGAACTGGCGTTTAGTTTCGGCAGTAAGATCGAAGTATTGCTTAGCAATGGTGTGGTATTTGTCCCATGCACATTTAGTATTAGATAACTTGGCAGAACGGAAAAGGCGTTTTTTCTTGTTATTTAAACGTTTTATTGTTGTATTAAACCAAGGCGAGCGGGTTCGTTCGGTTATACTGATGGTAGGGATGTAAAGTCTTATCAAACGCAACATTTCCGATTTGAAGAGAGACCAGTTCGACTCAACAGAACGTGAGGGATACGTAGAAGCGAAGTCGTTATAGAATGCAAGGAGGTCACGATTCATGCTAATGTAGTCACCTTTGTCGTACAGTGTTCGTATTTTTTTGGATTTTGTGATTTTGGGAAAGCTGGCAGAGAAAGTAGTATGAACAACAACGTGGTCACTAATGCCCGTAATATACGAAGGAGTGCAGATTGCCTCAGGGTGAGTTGTCAACACAAGGTCGAGAATGCTAGCTGAATGATTAGTAGTGCGGGTCGGCTCAGAAACCATTTGAGTCAGGCCGAAAGTTAGGCATGTGTTTAGGAATTCTCTAGATACATGACGTTTCATTAGGGTTTGGGCCATATCGTTCCAGTCTATGGACGGAAAATTGAAATCGCCGAAAAGTAAGATAGGGGTGTTGGGGTAAGAAGAGATAAGCGACTCAAGCGCTTCATGAAACAGTGTTATAAAGGAACTGTCCATATCAGGTGGTCGATAACATACACCTATGAGTACGCGGGGAGACGAAGCATGGCAGCACACCCAAACCATTTCCAACGAAGTGACTATGTTAATAATATAACAATTTAGGGAGCGTTTGGCAGCGATCAGAACACCACCGCCACGGCAGCCGTCAGGTCTGTCCTTCCTGAATATATGAAACTCGGGTAAATCAGGCATGATTTCAGAATCCGATATAGAGGAACTTAACCATGTTTCAGTTAGTAAAACGATGTTACTAGACGAAGAACTGATAAGACTACACAAGGATTCACGTTTGGGTACCATACTGCGAATGTTAGTGTAAAGAAGTGATAGATGATCATTTTTGGGTTTCCTGAGAACTGGTAGCTGCTATGACTTACGTTCAAGAACATTCCCGGCTGCGTGGTCAAAGAAGTAGGTTTTACCATTAGAAATTAGTTTATTGTGACGCAGTTTGTAAGACATGTGGTTATCTTTCGCAAATTCAATAAGGCGTTTACGGGCGAGACGGGAGTTAGCAGAGAAATCTTCACTAATTGCGTAATCGGTGGATTTTAGCTTATAGGCTGAAGATAAAATGCGTTCTTTGTCTTTGAAATGCAAGAATTTTACTATGATCGGGCGCTGTTTTCCGTCACTGAATGTGCCTATACGATGCGCTCGCTCAATATCCTCACTTTCAAGGGTTATGCTGAGCCGCTCTATACAAAGATCTGTTACCAGTTTTTCGGATTCACTCCAAGTTTCGTTTTGTGCATCTTTGAGCCCATAGAACACTAAATTGCTTCGACGGGACATGTTTTCAAGGTCGTCAATGCGAGCAGTCAGAGTAGATACCTGAGCTGAGCAATTAGCGGTAGCACTTTGAATGTTGCCAATCTGAGACTTTGCATATGAAATAGACTGGAAGTCACACTCAATCTTCGAAAGCCTAGTGGTAAGGTCCGCGAAAGCTTTCTCGTGGACTGCAAGGGTTGACTTGATAGAGCCTAATTGCTCAAGTATAGTTGACTGCCCGCATTGTAAAGCTGTAAGCGCGGCAAGTATTTCAGTTGAGCTGTCGGTAGGGTCAGGACCAGGGTTCGTTTCTACATCACCGGCGAGCAGAAGTAGTTTCAACAGCATGTATGAACACTCATAAAATATTGTTAAAGATTGCCGTGGGCCCGGCAGCACAAAGAGACAGCGGTCACTGGAGCGCTTAGCGTAAAGGCTATGGCAATTCATTACCTGCGTAACGAAGTCAAGACAGTTAGGGCGCTCCATTTCCGTGGTGCCGCCGAGCCCACTAAGCGTCGCGATGGTTTGGTCGGGCTTTATATGGCCGAATCCAGGGAAGGGCGCGGCGATTGTCTCAGATAGCAGTGATGATGGCCAGGGACTTTGTAGATACTGAGGCGGAAACCAGGTATCCGCGCTTGCAGGCAATGGCTCGCACTTGGCTCTCGGAACATGATCTGGCAGCTGCTGTTCCGTACCCGCAAAGGCATGCGCAGACGGAAGCACAGGCAAAGCGTTGACAGTGGATGGTGTGCAGGTGGACAGCACTCCGAGGACAGAAAGCAGCCAGGACCAGGAAAGTGGGGTGAACTGCGTAACGAAGTGAAGACAGTTAGGGCGCTCCATTTCCGTGGTGCCGCCGAGCCCATTAAGCCTCACCTAAAACCTCACACTACCCAGAAAGCACTCCTTCTTCATTTTGGCTATCCTTGTGCAGCATGATTGAATCCAATTGCTAGAAAATGACTGCCAATTACACAGCTATCTCTATCCGTACCAATTTCGTTCAGAAGCAATACTAAACTAAACAAAAAAGGACACCTCAAAAGCGTCTAATTACACTAGTGGCATTTGTGTTTATAATGCTGAAGCAAAAAACTCCAGAAAGGTCTCGGCATTCTCATGTGTGCCCCTTCTACTCATCTCATAAGGTAAACCACTGCATCTTCCGATAATCCATTTTACTGACCTTTTTATGTAGTCGCATTAGCCGCATCCGAAGATTTACAGCTGTAATTGGCGCGCGCGGCATTGATATCGCTCTATTTCAACACGATTTGTGGAGCTATCAATACATGTCTTTATACAATCACGCGCAGCTACCAATTGACACTTAGCCGACAGCTACGTTCGGCAGTGACGCTTGACCTTTGTACCTACCAACTGCCAGCGCACGCGATTACTCTCACAATTCAAGTAGTCTCATAAATTACATATCTAGTTAATCACTAGCTGGATTACCTGAAAAGATTTTTTGCTGTCCCCTGAATGAGTGCGCGGATTTGGAAACAATAGATAAGATTTAAGAAAACCTTGTAGTAAAGGCGGCAATAGTTTCTGATGCTGTAGCCCTGCCAGCACTACCAAAGACCTTCGACTGGCACTTCCGAATAGAACTCCACACATAGAGCAATCAGTTACGTTTTCTTGCGATAAAGTAACCGAGCGTGATATGAGCGTTTGAATGATGCAGTCGGTTGGCGACTTCACTGCTTGGTTCATTTTTGAAGAAGCCACTTTTTATGGACATGGTGGATGTCTACGTCTTTAGGAAGTTTTCTTGGCCGTATTGGTGACACTGTCGAGAGAAGATGGCCTATAATCTGTCGGGGCGGGGGCAGTGATGTATTTTCTTTACTGAAATAGTGAGCCACCAAATATCCAGATGTTGGGTAATCATGACAGGCCTCCATTATTTGATTACATATGTCGGCCGGAATAGCTAGCAGCCGAGGCCTTGCACTCGCTACGAAGTTCGTTTCGTATATTGCAAAGTCGTAAAGCGAGAAGTGCGCTCAAGCAGACGCGTGAAGTGGTGCCTTAATTCTTGACCTCCAGATGGTGATTACTTCGCACAGTGATGTGTCGAGTCTCTGCGCGCTGCCGTATCGACAGGTGCTCAGAGCTCCTAGAAATGCGTCTTCATGCTCGTCGTCTTAATAGACAGGTGCGGATTTTATGGAGCTCTTAAAGAAAATCGGCCTCGGTGTGCCTTCGACCGGACACATAAACTATCGTAGCGGCAAATTCTTCCAACCGAAGTGCCCACCGTGCAAGTCACCTTGAAGGGCCTCTCAGGGTGCTGTGCCATAATCGAAAGTGGTGGCTGGTAAGCACCTGAAATGGACGTCCGTACATGAAGGGCTTGAGTTTAGTAATCGCGCAAACTACCACGATGTATTTTTTCTCAGTGGTCGAGTACTTAATTTGCGCATTCGATAATGTCCAACTCTCTTACGCGATTACACACTGTTTCTGAATCTTTGTTTGTAAGTGAGAACATCTCCAAGGCCCCTCTTGCTAGCGTATGTGTGGATGTCACTCTCGGCGTCCTGGTCAAAGTGAGAAAGTACATGGGGAGATGGAATTAACTCTGCTGTTCATACGACCACTGAAAAGGGACGCTCTCTTTCGTGAGGTAAGTGGCGCTGCGATGTGTGAAAAATCGGGAACAAAGTGCATATATAGAGACCATTTTAAGGAAAGCAATCTGGAAAGAGGAAAATACTCTTTAAACATATTGCCTTGCGCCGGACTACTGCTATCAGTTCCGAGTGGGCTGGGCTTTCGGGTGCTTTAAAATGGCATAGAGGACTAGCTGCTCAGTATTTGGTCGTTGAAAATACGTAAATACCTTCTTGGCGGTACAGCAAACACGATTGGGTCCTGCTCAAATAACCAGAGATCGGAAACTGATTACTGGCAGCTTATGCAGCAAGCTTGCAACGACAGTCCGAGTGTGGCTGTAATAAGTTGGTGCGGCACTGCTTTCAAGTAGATCCTGATTTAAATCGCATATGAATGTTTTGTGTAAACCATAGAGGCTCGTACGATCGACGATCTCAGTCTATGGAAAGTTATAGTAAACAACTTTGTCTTCTTGTTTATTCATCTGTAAGGATGTTGACCTAGACTATAACTTCATGATATGCGATAAAGATTGCTTTCATAAAATATTTTCGATAAAAAAGCGCCTTCCCGTAATTACTGGGTAAGAGCACTGTTCACAGTCATTTACTGTATTGAGGAGAGTCAGCTCGCTTTTTAGAGCGCTAGCTCTAGATCTAGCATTTTTCAAGTCGCGTTAATCAAGAATTCGACCTTGAGTCCTAGAAAATATAGCAAAACCGCGCACAATATAAAGTGTAGGCGCTGTATGTGTCACACTGCTAAATTCTCCCCTGAACCGCGCCGTATGAAAAAGGGGGAATGCCGGAATGTAAGAAATTAATGGCGTGCCGTAGTGGAGGACTATGCAGTCATTTCGACGACCTGGAGAACTTTACCGTGCACAGCACAAGAATTCCATTGTGTTTCTTAATCGAAATGTGGCCGCAGCTGTCGGGCTCGAAGGGAAGCGGGGGTGGCTGACCGTGTGGTGTCAGTGGATTGTAAAGATATTCAAATGGTCAAAATTATTCCACGGACCTCCACTAGACGCTTGTTTCTATCTACAATCACTTCCTACATCCGCCTTTTCCTTGCGGAGCGGTCCGCTGTTCACCGTGAAGTTTGACAGACTCTGCGCGTTTCCTTTCCTATACACTAATTTACATTTTTTGTCAGTTACCTTACATTTTATCACACAGGTTTGTTCGTAATTGTTCCAGCGTGAAATAAATTATTGCAATAAACATGAAAACCAGCATTTTGCCTTACATCAACAGAGCTATTACTACATTCGCTTCAGCGGTGTTGAAAACCTCAGTTGTTTCCGATGTCACGCAACTTGTTAACCAAAACAATATAGAGATACATTTACCGAATAGGCCAAAAAATTTTCAGATTGAAATTTTCAGATTGTCTTTTCTGAATGCCGCAGACCACGTCGCAGGCTGACACTGCGTGCAGGAAGGTTTTTAAGAAAGAAAACAACCAAAACAGCCTAATTAGTTTGTTTACTTGTAGGGCAGCAGCAAATCGAAACCAGCGTGGTTGTGGAAGCAAAGAGGATAAAAGTAGCGCCTCACCACAACCACTTGACTTGTTTTTGTGAACAGCGCCGGACAATATTGTTGAAAAATTAAAGTAGAGAAACAAGTGCCTACATTTGACTTCGGTTTTGAAAATGTCGGAGAGCTTCTAATGCGATACAGCTGCATCGTTTATCATTTTAAAGCACATGAGCTGCATTTGCACAATCACTTTGATTTTGGATATAGCAAGTTATTTTGTCTGGTCGATATTATTCATTTTTACCTACCGATTATCGCTGTCTGTAAAATGAGTTGGGTTGATAGGAAAGCCGCAAATCATTCAGACTTTCACAATTATTTTTACAGCTGTAAGGCACCAGAAATCACGAAGGTTAAGGAAGAGCAGACTTCTACATTCGAATATGTCCACAGCTCCTATGTGAAAAGTTAAAAAAACCAAACTACAGCTTGC
Source organism: Amblyomma maculatum (assembly GCA_023969395.1). Taxonomy (NCBI): domain Eukaryota; kingdom Metazoa; phylum Arthropoda; class Arachnida; order Ixodida; family Ixodidae; genus Amblyomma; species Amblyomma maculatum. The sequence continues at coordinate 173,114 of JAJIZL010024962.1, read as the reverse complement.
ATCAGGAGTGGTATCTGTCCCTTCAACAGCAATTATATCTCAATGCACACCAAACGAAAGGTCGGTTTTCTCAAACATCTCTATCCAACGTCATCTACCTGCCGCCAATCCAATTTCATTTTGCTCTCACGTGCGTGCAGTTTGACAGCTATGCGCAAGTTCCTCGTTTGTTACCAACTTCTGCTCCTTCTGTACCTGTGTCCTGCTCAGACTTGGAAAAACATGGTAATAAATAACAGAACTACACTACTAACGGTAGAACTACATTCCTGCCTCGTGGATAAAACTAAATGAACAATGCAGCATCTAAGATCCATAAGAGCTTTGCTGTGCTAGAGGCTCTGTAGTTGCTTTTGAGGGATTGACATGCTCTTTGATTACGCTCCTAGAAGCCAAATGGCAGAGGACTGAAGGGATGTAAACACCAACTGCCACCCTTACTGTAGTGTTCGCTACAGAAAAGCACCGTGCCCGAGAATGCTGCTATCACTACAGTTACACCTTTTACGTCTCCCCTGAGAAATTAGCAAGATGGTTAGGAGTTCTGCGGTTCTTTTCTCATCATCAATAGATAATATGGTATAACGCCAGCCTGCAAGCAGCGACAACGTCTCTTGAAGCCAGGATACTAAATTCAATTCAATTCAATTCATTTTATTTCCGTCAAACCGGCAGGGGCTCGAACAAAAGTGAAAAACACTTCACTTGACGAGGTTCAAGCCCCTGTGTACAAGGCATACAGCGGTCGTACAATACAGCATACAGCGGTCGCAAATGTTTAGATAGGCAATAGATAGGTGTCATCCTAATTACAATTTATTCTGACACTTGTGGGTGTTAAAACTGCAGTCCATGTTAAGTAAATAATGCGTTAGCGTTGGCAACCAAATTTCTTAAAAATTCATATCAATATTTTTTCCTTGTAACAATATTTGGCGTGGCATTTGTGCTACGTGTCGTTTGTCGCTGCACATCGCCTTACAAATCCGCTAGTAATTCTTCCCAAGTTGTTACTACATGCTTCCTTTTATATTTTAACGTTAGCATCTACTGTTTGAACCAGCTGATGAACAAACGTTTAAAATAATGCAATGCCCATATACATTGTGTAGGTAAAAATGATGCATCTCTGTTGTGGCAGTAGATTCAGCGTCACGTTTTAATCTTTTCAAACTACCATGAGCTACGTCATTGTCTCTCGTTTCTGGTTTAACGTTTGATCGGATTGCTCTGGCGCTATGACGCAAATGTCTCCACTGCTTGTGACAAGGCTTTACTGATCGTTTCTTCATGAAAAATACGCTCTTGATTTCCTTTCTGCTTTCAAGAAGATTGCATGGCAAATGTCGGCAACCATGCCCGTATTCTGAGTTGGCGTCATTTTGATAAGTCTCATTTCCGTTGGTTTTGCCCTAATCGTATTGATGTCGTGGTGGCGACCGAAATAATGTCCAGTTCATCTGTTTCCACCAGCCGGAAGACTCGAGGCACGGCCGAAAACAGCACTCCAGAAAACGAAGCAGAACCTAAATACAATCTCAGGTTTCATACAGTTTTAGCCAAGGCGTTTGTTCGAAGACCTCATAATACGTTATTGGCTACCCTGGAAGGGTTTGGGCTAAACCATTGCCTCAAAGTAATTTTGTTTGCATGTGTTGTGGCACTGGAAAATATGCGTACGGTATAGCAAGTGTTTATGGAGAGTATATTGCAAAGCATTCGATACAAACGGCAAGTTATTTGACGCATATAACGAAAAAAGAACGAAACATGAATAAAAAAGAAATAACCAATAAAGGAAAAGGATTAGTGTGGCAGATGATTGCTAAATTCGGTAATGGGAAACTTCAACACGGTTCTTCACGCATTTCTGTCATGTCGTATGCTGAGCTTTTTCAACGGAGTAAAACATGATCATCCCTTCAGTTGGCATTCTTTTCTCATTTCGTCACTGATGCAAAAACACCTGCGACCTGAGAAGTGACGACTATTTATGATCTGCCGGACTAACACCCCTTTGCATGGCATGGTCATTCCACTAGAGCAGTGGGAGGGGTTGTCGCGTTTTTTCGAATGTCGTCTCGGGCTGTGCTTGGGGGGGCATGGGTACTTTACTCTTCTGTTCGGGAATATTTCCCAAAGCACATTACGCATGCAACTGAGTGCTACCATACTCTCCTCCTACGCGTTTTACCTTACGCTTCCGCGTTTCCACCTTTGCCGTTGCTCTCTCTGTCCCGCCGCCACCCTCTCGGGTGACTTTCATTCTGACGCTTATGTTATGTCATCCTTCTGTACTGACCACAGATTAATGTTCGCTGTAGCCACCCTCCTGATTCCTCCTTACACACCACTCTACACAAAAACATAAGGTTGCGTGGTATTCGGCACTCGTCCTACCTTGCTATTCTTGCCAGGGCATAACCCCATTCATGTCGTTTATGCACTCGTGCGAGGCCCCAAACTCCTACGTGACACGTTGCCTTTCATACACTCTTTCGTTTCCTTTTACCTCACCCTTTATAATTCGCCTTTTTGCCACCTCAACGCCATGGCAGGTGTCTGGTGAACGCCGGCGCATTGTCCTGTTACCCTGATAGACTTAAGCTTTGCCGTTAACTGTAGCATTCGATAACGGGCCAACGGGTGTTAACGGGTCCTTCCTTTTACCAACACTGCTCTTATTCACACTGTCGGAGACGTGCGTGTCTGCTGACTGACCACAAAGACAGCAATAAGCCTATTAGAATTGTTTGCTCCAGATTCGCTAGTGCCAGCTCTTAGAAGGCCCCCTGACACATCCTGTACTTGTACAGCCTGTTCATCCGACTTACGTGCTAGCAGCTACCCCGTCAGAAGCGAAACATGCACCAAAAAGCTGTGCTTTAAAAATTGAGGGACACATAAACTCCACCTTAAGGGCATACTGTCTGTGGCGGTGGGTGAGGCTCTACTCGAGGTTCATCGTACGCGTACATTGCAACTCGCTTCGCCAATTATCCCTTAATTTCTGCTGCTGATAATTCAGGCTCACAGTCATGAGCTCCCACCCGAGGCGCGCGAAAGTGACGACGTCGATATATGCTGCATATCAAACTCTGGATCTAATTGGTCAATATTTGGCTCCTATCACACCCTCCCATCTCAAAGGAGCTAACCAGAGTCAGTTGCTTCTGCGACCTTTGCCATCGTGTGTGGTCTTGTGACGTGACACATCCCACCGGCCAATCATTTTCCGATCACGTGAACTACTAACTACCACCCGCCAAAGGGTATGCTCGTGATCGCTCGCACCGTCAACAACGCGGACGCTGAGGTTCCCACTTTATTTCTGAAAAGGCGGAATTTACTTGCTAATCTTACTCGCAGGAAAGGTGTTGGGACGGTGTTCACTTCTTTGTCTTGTAGCCACTTTCGGACCCACAGAAGCTAGCTATGACCTATTCGAGCCGCATAGAAAAAGGCCGCAGCCATCCTAAACGAAGAACGGTACACTAAAAGACAGATAGGTAGGTATTGCATGCTTCTTTCCGCCAAAAAAAAATGTTCTTTCTAAAGTTTTCTCATCATCCTTCGAAACGAGATAGTCAAGGTTAGCAAGCTAGAGAAATTTTGTAAATAATAGTTTTCATTACTCTGCCTCTAAGCTTCTTCAACGTTCTTCAACTGCAAAAAACTATCATTACTTACTGTAAGCTTCTGACAAACGTATCTCCTTCTAACGGTCAAGTATCAGATTTCAAAGTAATGGAAGGCCCAGCGATATTACTGATTCGCGGATTGCTGCCATCACTAAGGTATTGATGATAAAAATTATGTCCTAATCGCTGTGTTTGTCAAAATAACACTATAGCGAAAGATTGCCTTGGGCGCGGTGGGCTCGTGCAATTCCGAGAAAGATTTGGCGTCTAAAAAGTATTGCGTGTAACAATTCGCATTACAAACATATCGCTAACAAAATACTATCTTTCTCCTGACTCGCTCAGTAAGTAATGGCTCTTTCTTAAGCTTCTTTATATTTTAGGCTGAAAATGAATTCAGGCTAATCAGTTCCACGACTGGACTGCCAAAATGCTGGAATGAGTGCTTGCTGAGCGGTTTTACCTCTCGCTCGTCCTCAGTAGTGGAAGGATCCCTGTATTATTACCAACTTTTTGTCGATTGTAGCAAAGAAAGTACCTTAACAATGAGATGCAGTATGTAGTACAGGGAGATTTCTTTAATACTTGAAGCAAATCCTGAACACATCTTAACTTTACCAGAAATGCCGTGATGGTTTGCAGAAAACCTAGGTTAAACATTCTAAGTTTCATGTGTCTTAATTTGTAGAGGCAGGGAACTGTGTTGTGCCACGCATTAGGTGCGGGACGTTACCGCTATGCAATCTTACACCAATATACAGGGATGAGACATTCGACGCGTATAACAGCTCTGCATCCCAGGCTGGCTGCCTGTACAGATTCTGCGGTTCATTTTCCAAGCCATGCGTAATCCCGGGCAGCTTACTGGTTGCGCATGTCTGTGCACATTGTACTTATCAGATGAATCCCTCTGCCCCGTAAAACGTAATGTGTGCCCCCAAGGACCCTGCGGCGATGCTAACATCAGTGCTAGCCGCCTACATTAGTTGACTTGCCGAGGCGGCCACCGGACTGAATACAATACCCAGGCTCCTTCGCGATGGTTTCCGCATAGCACAACCGCTTCTGAAATTGGAATATTAAATGTAACGTCGCACTTCTGCACGAAGCCTACTGAGCTTTGGAGGTTCCAGCGTTTTATGTATACCGCTTTACGTAGAAGTAAAGTCAGAGTTTGCGTGAGTTGGATGAAGCTGTTATCTATGTAAAAATATTGAAAGTACTAAAAGTTGTAGCAGAATATGTCTACTTAGAACAGGTAGTAACCGCAGAGCCAGATCATGAAAGGAAACCGCAGAGGTGGCTCGGTAGTTCTGGCGCTCGACTGCTGTATCGAATCCCGGCCGCGGCGGCCACTTTTCGGTTTAAGAGAAAAACAATGCGCCCGTGTGATTTGAGCTATCAGTGCCCGTTAAAGAACCTCAGGTGGTCGAATTTTCAGAAGCCCTCGACTACGGCGCCTCTCATAGTTTGACTAGTTTTGGAATTTTAAGCCCGATAATTCAAACCAAAGTGTTATTATAAGGGGCTTTGCTTAATAGCGTACTTAGCGGATTTACCGGTCAAAAGACCGGACGCACAGAATGGGAATGTAGAAAATACGTTAGCGCGGGTATGCAACTTTCAAATGTGAGCGATGCCGCTTTTGCGTACTTAGCGTCAAAGTACGGAGTACTTCCAAATGTCCGCCGCTCTTTTTAACCGAATAGCAAGTCACTGAGGTTCTTTTTGGCGCATTTACTGATGCCCACTAATGTTGCTGCCAATTGCTATGACCTGCTTTGTTTTAAAGACCCAGTTAAGATTGTAATTCAGCACAGTGTTTAAAACATACTGTCGATCCAGTCCATCCTAAGCTTGATAGGTCCGCCATTTGCTGTTCTACGTACAGTCTTTGTCAAAAATCTAGAACCCGGGGGGTCTGCTGCTGAGCCACTTCGTATGGCTTGTAATTCATTTCCAGTGTTCCGAATCTCTTGATGGTAAGAAGATTTTCTGACCTGCCCTCTCCAATAGGACGGACCTCTACTAACGCGAAATCAGCGCCACTACATGGCTCAGAAGCACCCCCCCCCCCTTCCGGCTATACACTTTTGACCAAGGCTGCACGTCTGCAGCTGCTTAACAGTGATACACACGCGTGGTAGGGACGAAACAGAAATACGTATGGAGCTTTGTGGCAGCATTGTGTGTGTTAGAGTTTAATAAAGCAATATATAAAAAATTAACGACATTATATTTAGCATGTATGTCATCTGAAGAAAATATACTTGTTCTTGTGTTTTCTTCCTTGCGTGACATTAGGAAGATGGCGCCACAAGGTGTTGTTTCTTCTTGCGTATATTTTAGTTGCCGAGGACATGCTTGGATTTTTAAGGCCTTTCCTGGCACATGTGCTTGGGAAGTATTCGCAGGAAATGACACCTAAGAAAAACATCTCTCTCCACCGAAAGTCGGGCACCTATTCGTCCAATCCTCAGACGAGCGCTTACCAGAATTCTAAATGAGTGCCAGTTTTCATCGAGCTGGCTAGCGTAAAACGTTTCTGAAACAGTATGCAGCCTTACTTTTACCACACTGTAATTTTAATTGAAAACAGAAAATAAGGAATGATCGCAATGACGGGCCCACGAGAAACCGATCCTAATCCACCTTGTGTCAGTTCAGTTCAGTTTAGTCGTTCAGTCGTGTCCGACTCTTCGTGACCCTATGGACCATGTCACGCCACGCTTTCCGGTCTCTCACTATCTTCCTAACATCACATAACTTCATCTGCAGTGCCTCGAGGATGCCATCTAACCATCGCGTTCGCTGCCTACCCCTTCTCCAGTGACCCTCAACCTTTCCCAACATCAAATCTTTCTGCAGCGACTCCTCTCTTCTCATCAGATGACCAAAGTAGCTGAGCTTTAACTTTAAAATTTGACCCTCCAATGAGCAGTCAGGGTTTATGGTCGACAATATCGACTGATTTCGACAATATCCACCTTGTCTACAGTAAGTATAATAGCAACGATGACAATGACGATGCAGTTATCGATATTGATGATAGAACGGTGTTGATGTGAAATTAGGGGCACTGATCTCCACCGGATCCCCTGGTGGAGATCAGTTATCGATATTGATGATAGAACGGTGTTGATGTGAAATTAGGGGCACTGATCTCCACCGGATCCCCTGGTGGAGATCAGTGCTTAGTGCTTAGGGATAATGATTAGGACGGCAACGATGACAATAATGGGGCATTCAGTAGATAATAATGATCCTATAGCTAGTAATGATTGTGATGATCGCAGGGATGAAAATAACGATGAAGTTACTGAAAATTGTTCTGGAAAATTGCTTGTGTTGTTTCTGTTCTTCTGAAAACTTTTGCGCAGCCTTGAAATTTGTAATAGGTGGCATTGAGTGGTACTGTATTTATTGCCTCTAAAGGTATATCATATATAGCATTTTTGCAACTGAATAGCTGTAGCAACCAATGTTAGAGAACATTTCGTAAAGTACACAGCGTTTTGTGGTCCCGGAAGGCTAAAATAAAACTTTATTAGGCAAACGTTATGTTAAGGGAGTAATTACTCATTGACGTCCACCCAAGCGCAGCCATACGGCTACAAAGGAGGCGTTACTTGTATCTAGCCAACCCTTATTCGTATTTTACTTGACTCCGTTTTATCTCCAGTAATTTTCTATCACCTGGGTGCTGTTCGAGAGAAACTTTTTCTCGAGTCCATTTGCTTAGGTCTTCGCTTGACCATGGTCTCAGTACATTGTTTGCTTAGTGTCATCTTGCTTTGGGAAACCTGCAGCCATACGAGTCCGCTCTAAATATACTGACTGCTCTCTACATTAGGATGTGTTGCTAAATTCACGGCTGCGCCAAGCATATGCTCCATAAGGCGAGAAGATGGAACTGTATTTTTTTTATTCTTATTTTTATTTCCAAATACTGCAGGCAGCAGCGCTGCCCAAGCAGGAGAGGGGTTACATGTTCTGCGATAACAGTTCAGCAAACATATTTTTATTGGTGCATTCAACAATAAATTGAGGCAAACGATTCCACTGATGTGTTGTGAGACGAAAGTATGAAGTTAGGAGCTCTTTTGATGAAGTCTGAAAGCTCAGTTAAGGGGACCAGATTCGGATTCAGACGCAGCCAAAGTTCGCAAGCACTGTTTCATTTGTCTACAATAAATTATGGAAGGAATATGTACATGATTGAAGTTTTATTGATTAAATGATCCACCGTCTGTTTTCTCGTGAGATAGTTCCAACCCTCCAGTAATAAAAATCCAAAAAGCACTTTGGCACCTTTTGCTTCTTTGTGGGATCAAATTCGGTAACATTTTCAGACCGAATATTATTTTCAATGCCATGTAAAAAGAAGTAATAATATTCAAAGGCAACTGCAATAGGGCAAATCAGTCATATCGATATATGAATTTTAGTATGCGGTTGCTGGTCCAATACTAAAATGGGAACCCTATATAAAGCTCAGGCTTCGATATGTTTAAATGCTGCATGAGGCTTTTTAACTACGACTAAATATTTAGCAATAGCATCTGACGTATAAAGGTGACGCATTTGATGTTTTTCTATGGCACGAATGCTGCTTCGTCGTCATATTTGTTCGTACCAAGATGTCATCCCTGAACTATACCACTCTCTATGCAGCGCTCCTGAAGATGAGTGTTCACTGTGGAGAAAATCACTGAAGACTCCTTTATGGTATTATGTCATTAAATGATTCGTGCGCCTTGAGTGTCACTTCTTACATTAAATGTTCACGAAAAATAAATTGAAGAGGTTCGACGTACTGAGTATTTATTATTCTATACCTATCCGTGACGAGAGAAATGTTTTCAAATAGTTCACGATTTGTTTTTCCCACCTACAATCTTAAAATAATAATAATAATAATAATAATAATAATAATAATAATAATAATAAGAAGAAGAAGAAGAAGAAGAAGAAGAAGAAGAAGAAGAAGAAGAATTGGTTCGCAGGAAGGAAAAGGCGCGGTATCTGTCACACTTGTTTCCATGGAAACCTGAACTGCGCCGTAACGGAAGGGAGGAAGGTTGGTGTGAAAGTGGAAAGAGAGAAAGAGGAGCCGTAGTGGAGGCCTACGGAGCAATTTCGACCACCCCGTGATTTCAAAATTGTGAAAATTGTGAAGCATTATGGTAAAAAATAAAAATGCGCTTTTTTATTTATGAAATTATTTTGTCTAAATTATGGTTGAAACTTGCTCGATGTTACAAATATATTATTGCAAAGCATCATCGGGAAACATCGTGTCGGCAAACCGTTGTCTTCTTTCTTCCTCTACTTCTTAGTCCATCTAGTCACGTCTATCTTCATGTGATGAATCTCATCGACATTGACAATCTTGCTCGTCTACGATCGCAACACTCAGTGCCCCCGGGTAATGTTACGGACGAGGAAGAAGCGGGCAGCGACGCGGGCAGGAGTGCTAGCCCCAGGCATAACGCGATTTATTAAATCATCTCAAAGTCATTGACCATTTTCCCTCTCTGTTCTCGGTGTGCTTTTGCTTGCCTACCCGTAACAATATTTTGCAACTTTGCCGAAGACAGTTCACGTGAAAGTAAGTTGTGTGCATGTATACGTTAAAATATGTTGTTTTTGCGTGTCGGCAACAAATTCAATATGTACTTTCGTAAATGTACATCTTTTTATGTGGTGCATAAAACAAATATAACTAGAGGGTAGCTCAGAAAAAAGGTTTTTGCAGCGCCACACAAGCTGTCGAAAGAGCTTACTGCTTAGATTCTTATTTCGGCGAACATAAAAAACCATTCCTTTTTGCTGGTCATTTCGTTCATCATAACGCCTGAAAGAAAACAGCCATAATCCTTTGACTAGGTTTCACTGAGCTTGGAAAATGCATTCATGCAAGAAGCTAGTGGTCCATAGTAAGAATATTCAAGACTTCCAAAGATGCAGCAACCTGTTTTGCAATGCTTCTTATATAAAACATGCTATAATATTGATTTGTCCATCAGCGTCGGAGAATATTCAGGAAAGCATTACTTCTTTAGAGGCAAAGTGTTTTGTTAAAACTCGTTCGGGGTGATGGTAGATAGCTAACCTGCAAATTGGCTAACTGACGTGTACTATGAGCAAAAAGCAATCATATAAGGTTATTGAGAAGACTATACGACAAGCAGTTGTGTAACATGTTTATACGAATCTCGCGAAATGCCCACAGTATTTGCAAGTGGAGGTACTTATGAGGTAAGCTCAAATCCATGTCGCAAGCCAGCCAACTTCACAAACATTGCATGCTGTTTCAAACCAGACATTGTGTGCAGTCAGCAAAAAAGCCACATAAGAAGAAGGTGCGTTACAAGTTTGATACGAATATTCTGTGTACAGCAGCCACAATGACGTCTATTGCTACAAGGCGCCTATTGCGTTTCCACTTTTAAATGTCCTGGCGTCTTGACACGTAGAGGCAGACGCTTTATCCCGCAATGGGGCTATTAAGGCCCTCAGCCTAAAAACGTTATGTGAGCTCGTGAAAGTTCTGAAATTTGATAATAACAGTGATAAAAAGTTTTTTATTCTTTGCCATCTGATAACACGTACATAAACAGAGCCCACCGTATCTCCCGCTCCAGCCACATTAATGCAGTGTATCCTCCTCAAGCTCACACTACTACTTTTCAGCAGTCTTTTTTCTTGCGCACCGCACAGGACTGGAATGGCCTGCCCACCGAAGTCGCTACAGTCATCGACCCCAAAATATTCAAACGGCTCATTGAAAACATCTCATATTGATCATCGACCCCAAAATTTTCAAGCGCATCATCGAAAACATCTCATTAAGATTTTTGTTATACTTATATGCCCTGTAACGCCCATTCCCTCATGTAATGTCTCATCAGAGACCTTAGAGGAATAAATAAATAAATAAAACAAAGGTCTTATTGAGACCTTTGTGCCTATTAGTGTTTTAATTTCTCGTTTGCCAAATGTGAAAATTAATGGCGCATTTAATCTTCTATGGCATTGCGGACTCTGTTCCTGTTCCACATTTCGTATATGTTTTCACGTTTCGAAAAGTGAATGCTATTTCTGGTGCATTTTGTGTGCGTCCGATGAATGCTAGAAATTCAAACCTATTACATATTACTCGCAAACGTCCTGCTAGCATGATTATAGGGCATTTGTATATTAGGGTTGCTTTGAAGGTATGATATGAGTACATTGGTAGCACTTTTTCAATATGTTCATATTAGGCAGAAACACTTTATGTATAATATTTATTTGTGTGCAAAAATATCGTAAAAGCGCTAAAGTTGTAGTTTTATTACATTTGCAAAAGGTGAATTGTTTATTTCCTGTATACTGAAGATTTATTCATGCTAGTATTATTATACAGCGGCAAAGTAATACAAAACAAATAAAAATTTCTGCATTATTCTTCAAAAACATTTTTAACAGAGCCTTTTTTACCTAGGGTATGTGACATTTTCATGAATTTTAGAAATTCGTTGACTGCCGGAACTAATATGTTAGCACGTATTCACAATACCAAAATGCAGAACACACTTCAACAAGAAAACGAAGTCAGTCTGATGTTTTCAACGACTGTTTGAAGATCGATGTAAAGAGCAAGGCGTACCCGAAGCATTGCAAAATATTGAGCACTGACGTGATCAATTACCACAGTGGTACTGCGTGCCATCTCGGTATGACTATTTGTGAACAAAATTTTCCAAAAAACAAACATCTATGAACTCATAATCCAGGAACCCCTAGCGCTAACATAAAAGTACACTAGTACACAGTTTTTCATAGACGGATCAAAATCACTGCGCTATGTTGCGAGTGCGGTTATACAAAAGGACCGGAAGAGGAAATAGGGTGGCGAACGTGCACATCCAATATCACTTATGAGTGTTACCTAATGTTTTTGGTAAAAAAAGTTATCATAAAGGAGAATATCAAGGACAGCATACATCGTGATTTTTTAGGCATACTGAATACACTCCACATCAAGGATTGAATCAAACCATTAATAGGTGACATTACACACAATATATTATCGCAACAAAGGTACAAAACAAAATAACTTCGATGAGTGCCCAACAACATCAGAATTACTAGAAATGCGAAAAGAGAGGCATATGCCGCATAAGCATGACAGCAAGGAGGTAAGAAAATAAGCCGTGCATAAAAAGATGCAGCTCACAGAAGAAAAATTGGAATGGAAATCTGAAGTAGAAAATAAGCAACGGAAAATATATCGCAAGAGCATGTAAATTCTTTTTGCACCAAGACCGTCTAATCGACGTAATTTTAATTGGCATGCGCATTGTACACGCACACATTACATATTTTATTCTTACAAAATAATTTATACCAACATGCAAGTTATGCAGAACAGAGAGAGAAACATTTATTCAGAGCAGGAGTGAAATATTAGCCCTAGGTGGGCAGACTTCTCAGCCCAGGAAGCTGTGGACCCGAGTGATGTCCCGAGTCCGGTCGACCAGACTACTGTGATCAGCCAGGCTGGGGCTTGACAGCTGTGTCCTACTGCTCTTCGGTTAAGTCCTAGGTCGTTATGGTACCATGTGGTCCCTTACATCCCCACGCCATAAGTTGTAGGGTGTTTGGTACATTATAAATTGAGCATTCATATTTTTAGGTGGTGGGTGAGATTCTGTGTAGTAAGGTGCCGTGGACGTGGCTGTTAGGTGGGGTTTTTCGGAGGGTGACTGCTTCTTCTCTGGTTAGTTTTGTTTGGGATGGGGAATATTTTCTTCTGTTAAGTCTGTAATGCAGGGGGACGACAGTATATTTCTTGGGTACACCCTTGTTATCCAAAATCTCTCTAGAAGTGGTGCCTGATGAACATATCATCGGGCTGAGATGTGGGGGGCGTCGTTTTTTTCCAAGTGGGTCTGTTTCGGAGCCCATATGATGTTGGCGTCTGGGATGTTGTGAGTTATGGTGTGACGCAGGATTTAAAGTGCTAGGCTCGAAATTATTCCCCTTTGGTAGTTTCTGCATGTAGACTGAATCAGTGAGAATAATGACATATTATTTGCTCGCCGAGATTGCTAAGGCAATTGCAGCCTCTTCGGTTGCGTCAGTGTCATTTGTTTGAATAGTTGCAGAGGCATTTTCTGTAAATGTGGAATATATGACGCTAATGGAGTGGGCTTGCCTTCCCGGGTATTTTCCTGACTCAGTGTATCTGGTTTCCGGATTTGTTCAGTGCGCTTTTGCTCAGGGTCCGAACTCCTGCCTGGCGCCGGTCTTTGTTGCATGTAAGATGCATATTTCGCTGGATAGGGTAAAGCGATGTACCAGCAGATTGCGTCCGGTATACGCTGCTTGGTGTTTTTTTTTTTGTTTTTGTTTTAAGCCTTCTCTGCATCCCGGTTTTTTAAGGATTGTACGTCCAGTTGCTGTTAGTTTTAAGTGTTCAAATTGGTTCATTTTGGGGGCCTCGGCAAGCTTCTCCCCCGTGTTGTGAAGGCCGAGGCGGAGGAGGCGTTTGGCAATTTTGATGGCTTTACGGATGAAAGTGTCGAGTTTTTCCACTTCTGCTTTCTTTATATACAAATGTTTTGTTCCGTATGATACGTGGCTTTCGACGAAAGCCTGGATGATACAAACGGCATCTTGTTCTTTCATACCATGTCTTTTGCTGGCCAAGTGGCGGACCAGGTGCGCCTCTTGAGTAACAGTAGCCGGAACTTTAGGGAGTGTTTCGGACCCTGAGCCATATTTCGAGATGTTTCAGAATCTTTAGGGATCGTTCGAAACGGGGCAGGAGCATCAATGGTAGCGGGTTCGAGCCGCACGAGAAATGCCAGTGCGGCGGAGGAGTTGGCGATAACGCTCGCTTGCGTCGATACCAAGGCCACGACGATTTTAAGTGACAGCAAAAATGCAGTGAGGAACTTTGGAAAAGGAAGAATCTCGGAAGAGACCAAACGCGTCCTCGGGGCGAGGTCGACAGAACGTAACATAGAGATAATATGGATTCCAGCGCACGAGTCTATTGCACGAAATTAGATTGTAAACAAGCTTGCCCGAGCTCTCTATCACCGGGCGGCCGTAGAGCAGCCCTCTCGCATAGACATCAAAGGTAGCTTGATTTCATACAGTGAGACCACGGATCATTAAAAGCTGAGCAGCAGGGTCTATCCGCCGCCCGACCGTTCCCTCAGAATCCAGGAGGCAATTGCGGGAAGATTACAAGGGGGAAATGATATAAGCCCCTTCTGGGTATACATGACAATATCTAAGGAGGAGAAAGACCAATATTGCATAACGTGCGGGAAGAGGGGCACTCTCGACCACGTAGTTTTGCAACTGCTGGCAGCCGGGGCACCGAGCAAAAGATAAAAGATAGAGAAGCCTGGAAGACTTTGCTGCGGAGCAAGAACCCCGCTCAACAGCAACAAGCCGTCCGCCTGGCGGCTGAAGCTGTGAGGCGACAATGTATCTTCACCAGACCTTAGTTTGCGAGGGTCCTGTGTAGGGCTCCCTTAGGCCAGCGTGCCGGGGGGTCCAAAAAGGAGTCTCATTTCGGTGGAAATAAAACGTTTTTGATAATAAAACATGCCACCGAGTACTTAGTGGTTTCATGGGGCACACATTCACAGGCGTTCGAAGCCGTCACTCAATCTGCCTCAAGCCTTCCCCCGAAAATAACCGGGACATTGTTTTGCTGAAGCCATCAAGATGCGACATCGCATCGTGAGTTGCTCGTATACGACGCGAACTCGGGTAGTCACGTCAATTTTTCTTAGGCCAGCGGACCTCTTACTCAGCACCACTGTATTGATGTGGAGAAACGGTAGAAACGTCACTTCCCAATTTCTACCATCTGTGCTCCTCCATGTGCAGCGATATCACAAAATGCATTTCAGCATTTCATCCACGGCAAAAGCGAGAAGAGTCTATCGGGGACGTTCGTGTGAGCAGCCTGGAGCCAAGCAGAATAAAGCATCGCGGAAGCGAAAAAGCATAAGCTAATAGACAAATCAGCCATGGTTCGAACACTGCAAAAGCAAGCACAGTGAGCCGAGCCACAGAAGTATGAAATCACAAATGAGCGAAATGCATTCCTGCCGTAGATTAGTTTAGGGCAGCCTTCAGTTTTTACATCGGGTACTACACGAATATCACTCACAAAAATAATAGAATGATGGGATAAGAGCGAAATACAAATTTTATAAACCACGGTAGTGCGCGACAAGTAAATCTTTCACAATAGCCTCAGAGAACAAGCGAGGAAAAACGTGCGCAGAGACGCAGCAGACACACGCATTTCAGTGTTGGAGGAAGTTGGCCTGCGTGGTACACAGCGCCCGCACTGCCACGCTGCGGTATTTGGGTCCAATATTAGCCCTTTCCAAGAATAATGCAGATAGAAGTGTTTCCAAGGCGGGCGTTGTGAGTGGGTTGCTGCGCTTCGTTCAAAAGAAGAGATAGCTGGCTTCGAAAAGGAGGGGTTGATCCTCTGTCTCGTTCGTTTGAGAGGGGCACCAGTGTCCACTAGACTACAACTGCAATTGCTTGAGTGATGTAATACGTGGGTTTATCTGCTATTCATCATCATCATCATTTATTAACCCTTAAAGGTCCTGTTCAGGACATTACATAGGGGGGGGGGGTAGTACAGGGTTGTTCAGCAGTCATACATGATCATAAATATAAACGTAATATAGAAGTATAAATATTGTCATATTTAGCATATTGTCATTGTCATTGAGGCTAATCCTTCTAGATTCAGACAGCTCCTAATCGACTATCTCAATGAAAAAAAAGTAATCTTCCTGTACCTTATGTCAACTACCAAGCCCTGCAAACTGACTAGCCGGTTTTACTTCCATAGCTGTTATTTGAATTTGTTTTATATTTTTGCCATTCTGCCATGACTTATCTGAATTTGTTACTCTTGTCTTTTTTCACCTTTTTTTTACCTGCTGTTTCTAATTTGTGTCTTTATGTTATCTTGTTATTTGTCTTTATATAT
>JAJIZL010024962.1:140631-157042 GCA_023969395.1 Amblyomma maculatum | reverse complement strand
ACGCGTCCTCTTTTGGCTGTTTTTTATCCTCAACTATGCACCAACTGGCCAAACAAGCTACGCGTCTTGAATGTTCCAGTACCCTACAGTAAAAAAAAATGTTTTCAAGCACCTGTACGCATTACTCGTTTTGTGCACGGCTCACACACAATTCTGGCCAGTTCCAAAGCAGTCTTCATGTTCCCTGCAAGCCATAGCGAACCATCAGCAATCAGCCTGTGTTGTCGCCAGTGGGCGGTGCGCCAGCCATATAAAAATTATCGCTATGAGCTCGTCTGTGGTGCCAAGCTAACAGCCCACTTGTTTTGTTGCTTGTAATTTATAAACATCGTCGCATTAGGATTATTTGTCATGCCTGGAATATATATATATATATGTAGTGCCTATTAAACTGTTCCGCCTACATGTCACGTATTATACGCCTTTTCAAATCCTGCACGTGCATAGCCGTGCATGCGAAAGCAGCAGCAAAGGAATACTAGCTTGAGCTCAACTCTCAGTTTTCTTATGGTATATGAAGTTTAGCATCCAAAAATGAGATCAGCTGTATTGCATGCCGTAGATGAATGGTCCGGAATGCTCGACCAGCTGCCGTGCTTTTACGCGCGCTTTCCAATAAGTTTTCTTCTTCACATGCATCTAAACGCTGCGGTCGCTGCCCTGGTCGCACCTATACCTTCGAGCTCAGTAATCAAGAGTCCTAACCCCGGAGTTACTGTTGTGGGGCACAACACAATTTCCCATTCACAATAAACCTTCAATAAATACTAACACAGTAGATAGGGATCTCGCGACTTCTGCAGCTAGAAGACGAGTAAATTTTATTTCGTAGATGTAACTGTGAAAGCACTGCGCAGTGGTATGGGCTAGCATCACACAGCCTGTAATGAAATCGTGTGTACTCGTTGCGTCTCAGGCAGATGATAGTAACTGCGCTCAACCGTTTTTCACGGTGACCCCTCTCTGAAATACGGAAATAGAAATTTTTATTGCTGATGGTCGTGTTTATACTCCCGTAGCGGAACTCTCAAAGAATGCCAAAGACGAACTACAGATGACCGAAAACGTTAGCGCTTTGCCTAAGCAGCCTTCAGCGCTAAGCTCACCGGTCCAGTTACAATAAAAAAGATAAAAAATATACATTCTCATGCACAAAGCCAAACCGTAAAAAAAAAAAATGTGAATTTATCACATGTCATGACCAGCCATGAAAAGAAAAAGAAACAAACGCCAGTGCACTACTGCTAATAAACGGCAATTTCCAGTTCGTCACCTGCATGGTCGACTACCCTCGGGTATCGCGTAATCGAGGGAACAGTCCACTTCAAATTGCTACAGTACTCTCTAGAAGAGAAACAACGATGCACAGCACGCACCTACATTCATAGATGATAGAGCACGTTAGAGAAATAATTGAGGGACGCTTGCTCACGAACCCGTATAATACGCGAGGCGTCCGCTCGACCCGCAGTCACCGGGCCGCATGCGCCCGACAGATGAAGCCTGGTGTCGAGAGTAGGAGCGCGCTAGCAGCCTGCCTCTGAGGGTAAACAAATCTGGTCTGTAAGGTGAAAAGGTCTGCCCGATAACAGGCGGTAGTACCGCTGTCGTTTGTGCCATTAAAGTTCCAGATTTCAGAAGAAAAAGGCTATGTGTAAGGGGTAAAGGTGGCCGTTAAATAGAAGCATGGCTTTTAAGCGAAGTAATACTTTTGAGAAGGCAACAGCACAAATGTGAAAACCAATACCCTTAAGTTGGAGTAGGATAGATGTGATGAATGAAAAAAAAATAAACCCAATAACGAAAATTAAAGGTATCGAAGCTTCACATAACTGCATATTCTATGTGTGGTTCTAATGACAAGTGTCGGAGAAAACGTTTATACACCTAATAGCAGGAAATTAGTAGAGAAGGTTGTTAATTATCGTCAAAAATTTGGAACGGAGAGTTTTCTAGTCGAAAACAGTTCTTGCGCCAATGTAACGTCTAAATATGATTTTTAATGTTGTAAGGCTCTCACTTATAGTGCCGAAGTGCAGCTTAAGTTCATTATATCAGCGCCGTTTCATGTTACTTGCTTTGAACCAGCCGCTGCTACTAGGTGTCGACAAAATAAGCAGGTAGAGCCTGAATAGACAGTATCCAATTAGAGCAAGACGCCTAACGCTGGGTTTCTGGCACTATAACACCCTAATGATCTTGTGCGGCCAAGTGGCCTGTAAATCTGCTTTTTAGGCGCTAGCTGGTAGCAGATATCAGTGACTGCCATCAAGTATAGGCAGCTGAATGACTGTACTGATATACAGTCATTCAAGTGACAGAAAAAACAACTAAAATTATACGTGGTCACTTAGTGTTCAGTGCATTTCTATATTTATTTCAAGGGCCGACCGGGTAAGTGCATAATACCATGCTAGTTTTGGAGCTGTGTTTAAAGTACGAAACGAAGCACACAGCTCCGAATTGTACTATAAAACAACTTAAGCATTGAAAAATTATGAAAGCTAAACATCTAGCAAGTAATCGTAACATACATTGCTTTAAAGAAAGTACCAGAAAGGCGTCAACAAAAAAAAAACAAAAACAAAAATATATTAAAGACGTAGCGTAGTGCTCCGTCATTTAATTGTTCGTCAGCTCTTGTACTGACGCTACTCTAGGTATGTATCAACCAGCTAAGATGTAACTAATAAAAAACATCGAAGACTACGTCAATTGAAACTATATACGTCACCCGTGCAATAACTTTGCACGGCACTTTAGGAATGACTCGGCGTTTTTACCCCAAACTATACCATTGTTGCTGTTTCAAAAAAATGTATTATTGCCAGCTTATTTTCAGCATGAAAAATACGACAATGGTAGAAAAAACGTCTTGTCATGACGTATCATGACGTATCTGCAAAAAAAAAAGATTCAAACTGTTGGCGCTCTCAGTTTCATATAAATTAAGTTTCGGCTGCGAGAGGAACCTCACAGCGGCATTAACCGCCATGAGAATGCAAGTCAAAGAAAGCACTCCGACAGTCCTCCTTACTTTGGTGATCATAACGACGCTGGCATATACTGAAGCGGGCTGGCCTCCAACAAAGCAAGGAAGACATGCTGACTTTTTTAAGGTAATGGCTGATACCAATGTTTATAAATGAAAGAAATGGTCATTTTTTAGTGTATTATAGAAAATCACCCATTTAGTGTAAACTTCAAATCTAAGCTCGAAAAAGATGGACGGTATTTTTTTTGCGCGAAAGGCAGGCGTTGATTGATTTGCGTAATTTTAGTCCTTGTCAAGAAAACCAAGCACAATCCACAAAGCGTTTCTTAGGTGGTATTGTGGTCGCACAGGAAGGCAGAAAGCGCGATATAACTCCCATGTTTTTTATTGAAAAATTAAGTTTGCTAATAATATGCCTAGAATATGTGGCAGGTTTTAAGAAGGAATTCATGAAGCGTAAGTAAAAACTCAAAAAAGGATACAGCGTTGATTGAAAAAACAACCGGCGATTTATATATTATTTTCAGAGAGGAGTTGAAACTCACTTCTCACAAAGACAGCTTCTTCATCGTTGTTACTGCATCGCGACCAAGTGCCAAGATATTAATATCTTGCAGGACGTGAACAGCCGCATCGACACATTTTTCGCCTAATACCTTAACTATGGCGAGATTAAAATTGACGGGCATTTTAGCACGAATACCGCTGTAATGGTACAAGTTTCTTCAGTAGAACACGGATGGAAACAGTGGTGAAGTGTAGATTTCGTCGCACACTTAAGACGAACATAAGTAAAAATGAAGACATGGCGAGCGGGCTGGCATACCAGCGCGCCGAAAAAGCGACCACTCTTCTAAAAGCTTCTAGTCAAAATTTTGTCTTGGGTGCGCAGCCATGCCAAATCTGGAGCTATTGCAGTGCTCTAGCGGCAGATAGCTGCACAGCAATGCTAAAATACTTAGCCAAACCTAGTTATGAGACTGCCCGTATGTGATACCCATGTCTTGTGGCAGCCATAAATTGACCTTCACTTTAAATATCCCATATTGTCTTTAACTTGTCCTTGGCACGTGCAAAGCAAACTTGGTTCTAATGTTCGCATCAACGCCATGGCAATTGGAGGTACCGTCATATGGCACTGCAGCCGCTCAGCCAATGAATAAAAGCAGATATTTAATTAGTGACAAATATGTGTCTAATTTCAGTCAACTGCACAAAGCTATGTGACAGAAGAGCAAAACATTTGCGGCACCACTGTCCCATGATATTACAATTTTTTTCAAAATCCTCTGTATTCCGATAACTATGGATTTTTTTTTCCCTGAGGTATTCCTTTGCGTGGGGGTATTGCAACGTAACACCATGCTGGAAATATTTTAAGGCCTGACCCGCCATGCGATCCCAATTAATGTGACTTGAATCAAGCCATGTGCTAAATTCGCAAGATTTTGTTGCATATGTAGGGTGTGAAAACCTAAAAAAATGGGTATACTTCGTAGTAAAAACAGAACATTTCTTCATCCTCGCAGAACGCTTGATCCTTACAGTTTGGCCAAACGTAGTCATTCTTTAAAGACAATGATATGTTGTCATTTAGCAAATAGCCGCCGCGTTATTGCTCATATATCTTTGCAGCCATTTTCACTTTACCCTATGCCCATAACCTTTGGTTATAAGAATATTAACGTTGACAAATGTCTGGTGTCAGCACCCGTTCGCGGGAGGCATCTCGTCTGACATATATGAATGGAGCTGATGGACTCTTGCGCTTTCGAGAAGTAGAGCACCACTATTTCCATATCCATAATTTTCTTGTCGCAGTTCTGAAGCAAGAATGGGGCAATCTGACACTGAATCCTTAAAGATATTCATAAAGAAGACATTGGTGTAGGTTTGCCATCAAGCTCTATATACACAAAATATTTTGGACTCTCCACAAATGCCGGAACCGTCAAACTGTTGTATGTGCGGAAAATCATTTTTACGAACAAAGCTGTTTTGCAGGTCTACAGTTGATGCAAATCGATAGCAGATATGAGTAGGCTGGTCATGTTTGCATGTGTTAGGAGAGCTTGCTCTCTTCAGCAAGAAACAATACTGTTTTTTTTTTCTTTGACCGTATCTGTTTGATATAATACCACAAAATATACAAACACTGCGTCATTTGACCGTCCGAGGAATGCTGAGGAGAAAATAAAAAGAAAATAGTTGAATTTTATTGTGTTCTGATTTTCACATATACCACCGGCCTAAACATATTCTGCTGCGTACACTCCTTGATCAATTTAAGCACAGAAGTTCAACACTATAGCCAAACGGGCGGGTTGGTGGAACATAATGGATGGAAAAACAGCGCGACAGAGGAACACACAACAAAGGAAACACAAGACGAGCGCTGTCTACAGAATATCCCAGTCAGTAAGCAGGAGTTTCCAACTCTCTTCTCCTCGGTGCGAACGAAATATATTTTCAGAAGAAAAAACTCCGCGCAGCCTAATAGATGTCCTTCGTTCTGGACGTAGCGGCGAAGAGCGCTTTAGCAACAAATGTGTGGAGCTCTTACTCAACAGCTGTACTCATCGGTAGTTAAGACGATTGGCTACTAAACTACAGCACCTTGGCTCCAATCCGATCGCGTTGCCTGTGTTTTTTAGCGTTTCCTTGCAGGCGTAACGCAAAGGTGTCCGTGTGATGCGGGATGTCAGCACACGGTGATGATCTCTAGCTAGTCTAAATTACTCTGTAGCCTTCCACTACAGCCATTGTTTTCTCTCTTTGGTCATTAAATCTCTCAGTCCGGCCTTTCCCTTGGACGGGTCGGGTAGACCCCAGAGAAGTGGGATAGATACGCGCTTTTCCTTTCCTCTGAACCAAATTACAAAGCACCCATCAAGTAAAACATTGCTATCACGTCTTAGTCGATGGTGTGGTAGCTCAACCGGAGCTCCCACTTCATAAAAAAGCCTGTTAATTTGTCAATGTAAAATGGAATGAGGGCTAGGTTCAAGACTACAGGCCAAAGGCAGTAAGCAGTACTATGAAAGACCGCTTGCTCTAGGGTTCAAGATCATTGCAAACCCGACTATTTCACTCAACTACCACGCGTTAGCAGAGTTCGCATGTGGGAATTCATCCCAAATTCTCTATCCTTTCGATGGCCTAATAATGTGATTCATATTATGGGAACTGCTTTCATTTTTGATTAATTGTGTTGCAGCACAAGTATTTTTTTCATAGTTTTGCAATGCGATTAAGGGTCTCTAAGCAGCTCAACGGTACACCTTGAGTGCGTGTGGTGTATTGCACGGAATACTGTTTACAGCTATCCTGATCTGCATTATTAACAAAGGGCATGATTCGCTGGCCACACTTTCCTCATGTACTGGGCGAACCCCGGCCGCATAGAAGACATTATGTGAGCTGAACTATGCCTAGATAAGTGACTTCAAGTGTAATATTCTGCGAAAATCTCAGGCAGCAGGTCGCTACTGTTATCAGTATACAAAAATAAGTATAACGAAATGTTCGCTTTAGTACGAGCTTTAAAGATATCACAAAACAATCACGTATTGAAATCAAAAAGCATTTATTCAATTTTAAACCAAGATACATAAAGTTTGCTCAGCAACGGAAGTTTTTTCGTGGTTTACTTGAGCAGCCGACGCCATTGAAATACGCCGCTTGGGAAAATAAGGAAGCAGAAATGCAGGTACTGTAGCAAAGTGGAGCACCGCTGGTTGTGAAGTGCTCCTGACTATCGGCTCTAAGCGGCTGGTTAAAGCAACAGCAATCTTATTGTATTATTAGCTTGTTCGCGTCATTTAAGTACTGCCTCCATCACTTTTCGAAACCGCCTATCTTGCGATGGAGCATCTTTATAAATACAATTATAGATCAATGATATGACAACGGAAGCTTTTTCCCAATCACGTTTTTTTTTATATTTAACAAAGCTTGTCTCTGGTCTCTGTTTTTTTTTTTTTTTGTTATTATATGTTCCCATCTCTCAGGTCGATAATCCCAAGAGGGAATAGAGTTAATGCTTCAAACACACAGCGGGATGACTAACAAAACAACCCGAATGGTACAGTACAACACTTTAACTGTACATGATTACTTAAATAACGTCCTATAACGAAATATATCCTGACTGATATGCAAAAACAGGGCATAGCAAGAAGGCATACTTGAGGAAGCAACATGGTAAGGCCTACACATTTCGCCCGTGTTTGTGGAGAAATGTTACTTTTTCTAATCTTTTTAAAGATGCAGCCCCATGCTTCTTTTCCCACACCAAAACCATATCTTATTCATTTACCAAACCCGAATGATCCCAGTATAAATAGTATTGCCAAAGACGTATCCATTGAAGAGAAAATTTTGCGTTACTGCGCTACCTTGCCATTCCTCTGAGGCAAAACGCCACCGCAACACACGCTTTACTAGTATAGTATTGAGCTTCGTGATGGTAAGATACTAAAAAGCGTAGTTAACATGCATTGTCACATTGATATCGAGAAAAAGCATGAATATCCCAGTTATGTACGGCACAAGAAAACTAAAAATGCAAAAATGTCCACCTGGAGTGAGCGATATCAGTAGAAGAAGGGTGAGTAAGAAATTGTGGATTAGGTATAAATCGAACCAAGCAATAAGCTAGACACATTAAAGCGGATTTGTAAAAGCGGAAGTCGTGTACCTGTCATGAAAGCTTCAAAAGGAGTGATTTGCCTTTTTTACATAGGAAATAGGCGCCTTATTTAGAACACCGTAGTAGCAAAGGAAGTTCGTGTTTGAGACGGGCAACAATAAGCCAGCAGTAAAACAGATTATTTTTACTCCAACGCCTTAAAACATTCAGAACGAATATTTAAGGTGGTCTCTAGTGAACAAATTCCTCTTCATCTAGCTTCAATTTTAGGTGAAATCACCCCTATTGTTCTGCCAAGTATTATGTCGTTAAAAGAAGCAACCCTAGACGAACAATCTGCGTCACAATAACCTGTTACAGATTTTCTCATACAATCTCAGAGAAATGTCACACAATATCAGATATTTCGTATACGATGAATGATATCTGAGTGATATAATATGCGATTTGTGCGAGTGTAATATGAGTTTAATAAGCGAACCCCGTATGCGATTTGTACTGTCTGATAGCTTTCTCATAACCTTTTCGGTTGAGAATTGGCTTTCAGAAAATCGAGAAAGCAACAAACATTTAAAAACAGACTTTTACCACATGATTGACACATGGTAACCTTAAACGCGTATGCGCTTTAAGCACGCCAAAACATAAACACGCAACAACAAAATTACTGCCAAGAAAATATCCGTGGTCATCGTTTTTCCTCTAAAAGGGGCGGTGCCACTGCCAATAGAAGTAACTATTCCAGTTTCTCCGTTTCTTATACAAACATTTATAGCGCCTTATATAATTTATTATGCTATGTTGCTTTCTCTTCCAGTTCGTGAACACACGTGACCCAGTATGGAGCTTCAGCCTGGAGGCAGGCACCCACCAAACGCCATGCAAAGTAGACTTCTACCGGAACGCTACTGAGAAGGAAACATACTTTCGCAGATATTATCTGGGACACACAAGGTATATCTACTTATTTTAAATACTATCTTAGTCTGAGTTTAGGATAAAAACCACAAACATTACTTGATGTAAACTATAGACGTTATGCGGACAGGTTTTGCGCGACCACCTTATTTTGAACCGATGCCATTGGCAAAGGCGCGGCTATTTCTTCTCGAGGTTCTGCTCACTTGAAAGTTTACCTGCCAAGGTGCCTCCTCGAGATGCGGTTGATGTGTAAAAGTACGTAAACATGTCCTTAGACGAGACTACTGCATTTCAGTCTGGCTGAAATAGAATATTATGTAGGCTAAAAATAAAGTAACTAGAAGCATGCACCATTACTCATAACTTTGCCATCACCACACACTGAAATGAAGATCTTGCTGAGAGAGCAGTAACAAAGGCAACGCCGAAAGGGACTGCGTTGTCTATTTCAGGCCTCGGTAATTTTTCCTTCCATTGCACAGCGGAGTACATGGGCACCCCTCCTACGCTACACCTCAGCTACGAGGATGTCAGTAAACTAACGTTCTCAGCAAATCCACATAAACACATCTATACAACTTCACAGCCATGGAAGACCAACAACTAACTGCCGAGCCTGCACGGCTGAATGGAATCTAAGTCACTGTTTCCACCTACCTTTGTACTCCACTCGTTAGAGAACCATGCAGCAGTGAAACAAAAAGTGAAGACCAAATAGTTTTAAAGGTGCACAAGGATAACCACTCACTACCCACTTTTTATCGTTGCTCCAATAAGGGCAGCTACCTTTTATAGCAGCCTTCGATCCAAATCCTTAGCTCACCTAGGCATTAATGAAGTGCCACTCACCAAGTAACTCACCGCTACCTCGCCAAAAGTTCCAGAAAATGGTAGGTAATGCTAGAGTAGGGCGAAAATTTGACAGCGAAATTGAATTCAAGGATGGCCATGAAATCCAGCGGCTCCCCTAACGCTATTCACATCTGCCACCGGCAGAGTGGTTGACTCACTTCTGATCTTTCCTGTAAAAAAAGGTCATTACAGTGAAAGCTTCATAACAATCATTGAAGGTATATCCAAGACATATCACGCTTCGACGTGTACAGTGTATTTATAATCTTGTGAAGTTTTTCTAGTCGCAAATATTCGTCGATTAACTTCCTGCTTTCCATATAGGACTCCACCTACTTTTGAAATAATAGCTTACCTTAAGTTTACTAGTGAAAGGTAAACGCGCGGTAAGGCCACCGGCTATCTACTCAAAATCATGTCCCAAGTCCTCGGAGAGTTCATTGTTGCTGACCTTTCACAACTGTCATACAGTTTTTCATTTCCATAACGAGCTGCTCGCTTTTAGTTGTAGTTCTCATGGATGGCTACCAAAGTCTATTTGGTGATGCGAAGTGAAAGCGGATTTCATTTTATTTACCTAAGTGTTGGCGAATTCTCAATGTTATCGTCGTAGTAGTAAATGCAGCGTTTTAATACAAATTGCGGCACTTTTGGAGATGTCGGCGCTGGCGTTTCGGCATTGACGGCTTTGCGAGCGAAACATTGGAAGCCTGCCACTGTCAGGCGACCGTTGGTAGATGAGATGGCCGGGCTCAGATCAGGCGGCGGTCTGTTTAATGTCAGGAGATTACTAAACATGGAGGTCGCAGGTGCTGCCTACTTAGGTAATTATTTTATTTGTAGTGTGTGTTGAAATCACCCCTTCAGTACCCTTGGATCCCAAGTCATGCGCACTACTATTGGAACATGAATCCACATATGTAGGGTTCAAGTAATAGAGTGCTTTATATCTGTGACGTTTGCTCGCCTACGACTCTATGTGCACCCGATAAGAGAGCGCTTCCATCGCCCTGGGCTAAGCCAACCACGTTAAACCTGTCGAGCACATATCGAAGGGTTAGTGAGGCCTTTGAAATAAATATTTAGTCCCTTTTGGCCTACCACGGACAGGAACTGAATTACTTCCAGTTTTCAAACTGATACAGCATGCCCTAATTATTCGTATAGTCTAATCTATCACCTTAAATTTGATGACAGTCGTGCACGACTTTGTATAACAACAACCGGAACTGACTCCAGAAAAAAGTTTTAACCAGAATAACAATGACCAGATGTCGTCTTTTACCACAAGAGGCAATCTTAATGTTGCCAGACAGCAGGACGGATTACTAGCCCGTGAGCACTAGGTTTTTGTTCTTGACCTTTCCCTCAAGCATTTTATCATTTAAAAACTTCGCCCCACACCAAGAGAAATCTTGTACCCATTAGAACTCAGGCGTATACTTGGCGACACTAGCGATCGAACTTGGTACTTGTCAAATGCGAGGTAGTTATGCTACCACAAATCCACTGCTTCGGTAAAGTATGGTGACAGTGAGGAAAGAACATGGAGGTAGAAAAAGCTTAAGGAGAAGTTTTTAGGTCAATTTTATAAAGCCTTAAGAGACGGTTCCTTCTCGCTGTGAAAGAAACTCATAGGCGAAATCTGCATTCTTTCAGCAAGTTTTCGCGTGGGCCGTGACCAGTTGATCTTGCTTGCGTCGGACCGTCGCTAGCGGTCAGATATTCCAAGCCTACTTACTATGGCATGCTGAACGCAGTAAGCACTGTACATTCGATAGCGATGCATATTGATAACTATAGGCCTCCAAAACCTAGCTCTATTAATTAAACACATTTATTGCATAAAAATCCAAAATCCCAACGCTACCTTGCGGGCACCTTGAACAGCACAGCCGATATGATTGACGCAGAAGGCACATGAGACGAAACACACCTAGAAACCTTAGTAGACCTTGCGAAGGCACCAATTATACTAAAACTCGGCTTGCGAGAATCTTTCGTAATCTTTATTCTCCCAATGTGACGGAGATATTTTCTCCGTACTAGCTGGATCTATAAAATGAAAGCGTCGAAGCACATCTTCCCGAATTCGTTTCAAGTACTGAGGACGTCCGCACTATTACTAACTGGCGCCTGCAAGACTTATGTGATCAGTTTTTTTAACATGACGCTATGTGTTGAAACAGGCACATGCCTCAAAATATTTGCAAAAACGCACATCACCTCAGGAAATGCGCTTTAACTAAGAATATGTTACTCTAGAACTCCAAAGCTATGTGAGTTTTCAACAAGAATTATTTAGCACGCCAGGGTTTCTAACGAATCTATCTTACAAAATGTTCATTAAAATAACACAAATTTACATGTGTCTGCAGAAGCTGTAAAGCGAACCTGACATTATTCTGACTCGCAGAAGGAAATTTTGTACTACAAACTTTAATTTATCAAACTGTTCTTTCAGTGTATACAGAGGAGAACGGCGGAATCCTCTACCAAATATTGGGTGAGTGGCTGGCTGTTCATATATGGAGACAATCCATCATTTTCTTTCAGAACTGGAGAGGGCAAGTTTTTCGGCTTTTCTCTTCAAAGGATTGAAGAGCCGACTCCTGATATAAGCTTCCAAAAGGAATGTAATCGTCACTTCACAGGCGTTACATAAAAATCTAACAGTCATCACCAGGGTTGCTGCTTTAGTCGAGAGCGAAATACCTAACAGTACTTATTTAAGCGCTCAAGCTTTATTAATGTAGGACGCTCGTACGGGAAAAAATTATTTCCAAAATAATCCTACGATGCAAATCAAGCCTCCTTGCAGCTGTTCAGACCTCTGTTATATTTGTAATGTACTACATGCTTGTTCCAGGAACCTCGTAAAAAGACAGACTGTTACCCTTCAACGAAAGATACATTTAACTTGAAAGTTTTCAAAAATATGCTATGAGGCGCAGGATCGCGGTAAACGCACCAAATCACAATAATGTTTTGAAAACTTTCTGGCCGAACCTAACTGCATTTAGTAGTGCTTACTAGCATTTACTTTCATATAGAGCGCCATTAGGCAAGAAACTCTCTGGAGGTGTTAATGATTTTGGAATGAGGCTCTTGCCGCTCGGGAACGTCCTGTAATAATATGTACTTCTGCCGCACGAGGCGGACTTATGGTTGTCCGATGATGGGAAGTATCACTGACCCATTGGCGAAACGTTTGGTCTATAACACCTTTCTCAAGCATATCACCCCAGAACAGCCGACCACCAGGTCGGGGGGAATTTTGTACCCATTGAAAATCGCCAGGTACCCGGTGGCAACGGGGGTCGAACCCGGTACCTCCCCAATGCAAGGTGAATGCACCACCACAAGGCTACCACTATAGAACGTTCTAAATTTTCCCGGCCTTCGATTAAGGTCCCCGCGTATTACAAGCACAGTCCGTATGGAAGTTTCATCTTTCTCGTGCAGGTCATACCTGTAGCTTAAACCAGCATGCAAAATTCCGCATGAATGTCATCCTGTTATTTTAGTAGGGAATCGCTTGCCTGCAAGAAGGAATAAAATTAGCCGTGCTTTGCTCTTCCGTACTTGTAGACCAGACATGTCAGAAACAAAACCACGCGCAATGGCAACTGTTAAGCCGCCTTGTGCCATTCGAAGGCATGCCAAAACAGAAAAGGCGGATTGTATCCTGTCAGTTTGTAACTTTTTGATTCAAGCTCATTCGCTGCTTTATTGCTATTTTTGCGTATAAAGATGCACCTGCATAAACAAAGACTACTTCACACTTCAGAAGTGTAACCGTAATGCAGATTTCTCCGCCTCTTAAGTCGGCCGAATCTTCATGGTGCTCGTAAGTGCGAGAATAGGCTGTGGCAGTGATGACTGATCTTTTAGTCTCGCTTTCTTGCACATTAAAAATCTGCGCTTGAAAAAAATTTGTGTTTTTGTAATTAAAAGAGTTATTTCATTG
Source organism: Amblyomma maculatum (assembly GCA_023969395.1). Lineage (NCBI taxonomy): Eukaryota > Metazoa > Arthropoda > Arachnida > Ixodida > Ixodidae > Amblyomma > Amblyomma maculatum. Next base: position 143,653 of record JAJIZL010024962.1, on the reverse strand, counting down.
ACACAAGCCAGCATTATATTCTACTGAAACCCTTCACATGATACTGTTTAGAGATAGACAGGTATAGTCGTCTGTTCTTTAACTACCCATAGAACATTAATGCATTATATTAAGCGAATTGCCTAAATGTGCTTGGTATACTGTAATAAGTTAGGCTCTGAAAGGCAAAGGCTAAAATCATGCGAGATTGAGAGGGTATGGAGGTTTCGCCATTGTTCAAAGGGAATGGCTAACTACCTGCTGATAAGACAATTATGCTGCATTTTTTTCTTTCGTCACTTAATGCAGAAATATTTAATTCAACATGCAAAAGCTCTTCAAATGAGGTTTGTTAATCAAGGTTTTTGAATTTTCTGCAGAATTTATCCGAGCTTAGAATGGCACTGCGAAAGACTTCGAGGAGTCTTTCAAGCTGATGAAATTGCCTATTCTCAGTCCAAGAATGCAATGTACGTCTACAAAGGTAAGTTCATACGAACTGTTTTGTTACTTCCATGGTGAGATATGAAAGAATGGTACATATACTTAAACACTGATAATTTTCAAGAAATTCTCTGTAATAGGTGATCATCGAAAAGATGTGTGATTATCTTGCTATCTCCAGCAACTCGAATATAGACGCCAATCCTAGTCTAGCTGCAATGGTGAACTCTGCTGTAATTCTAGTTCAGCGCTGTCTCGCTTCGCTTACAACCCTCGTCTGTCAAGCGTAAAAAGAGAGGTAATTGAGCGCGAACCAGAATTGCGCTAGGATTCATGGAAGAACGCAATATCATTGCGGAAATAACTGAGAAGTTATATAATAAATGATTTCATGCCATAAAAGGAAATAACTAAAATACATGTGAGTGACGCTATACTGAAAGGCTCCGGACTGATTTCGTCGACCTGAAGTTTTTAACGTGCACAAAAATGCACTGCTCAGGGGCGCCTTGTGGTTCCCCTGAACAGAACACAGGCAGTACAGCCGGTGTGGCCGGAGTTGAACCTGCTTTGATTTAAAAGTCCTGCTCCTAATAACCAAGCTGCTGCTTTCAGAGAGAGGGAAAAAAAACAAGTCAAGAAGAGAACTAAGTAAGAGAATGGTGTAAGAACTATGTGCTTTGCTGGCCAAACAAGCATGCTTGTTTGCTAAGCTTGCTAAGCGTGCTTGCTAAGCAAGCATGCTAAGAAAAAGGTTTGAACATGATTTCCTTGAATGTTAACAGACGAGACGAAACTATAAACGAATTGGGTTTTGGGTTGTGTGCTAGTACTGGACAGCCATCCGTCCCATATACGATAAGAGCCAGAGGCCCGACTGTCAAATAAGCTTCCAGGACGGATGCTTAATAACACATTGGGCAGCAGTGGTGCCACGAATAGAGGCTGGTTACGTTACATGCATTTAAAACTGAGCTTCGCGCTAAATATTTCAACAGCGGCGCCCTCTTTAACAGTGTGGCTCTACCACCCGTAATTTGCAAACGGGCCCGTTTAGCCGGTGAAATGCCTGTGGGGTGTTCTCCGGCAGTTGTCGCAATTGAGACAGGGCAATGTACGTACGAAAATAAGGTAAGGTCATGAAAAAAAAATTACCATACCTGCTCAAGCTAATAAACGCCAATTGCACTGCCTTTGGATACATCTAACGTAATGGCGCCTCTCCCTATTGCGCCTGTTGCGCATCTTGATGAGCAACGCTCATTGTTGACAGGCATGCACAAACTCTGGAAAAAAGAGTTATTTTCAGGGTGGACAATAACCGAAGCGGCAGAGGAAGAAACTACCCTTAAGTGTTTTGGACACTACCGCCAATACACCGAAAATTTATGTCGCTTATAAAGAAACGTTTTGTTTTTGTTATATGTAGTAATAAATTTTATGATTCCATGATCAAAGCTGGCTACTTCAAGCTGAAATACAGATCTCAGGCCTTCTGTCCATTATATACAGTAGATTCTGTCTCAGCCTGCGCTAGATTGAAGAGTATCTGGTGATACAGAAATCAAGTATCTTTGTTAGGGGCGTTTAGATTACGTCGCTACACTCGTACGCGAAGCATAAAAAGGAGAAAAAAGGCTATTACAGCCTAAATGCCGAGGATATAATTTTTTTCGGGATGTTTAGAAATACAGGAATGTTTCAAGGACAAATAAAATGACATGCATATTTACATCATCTATAGTGCCACGAAGCCCACAATTACACTTACCTCAGTAGTTAGGTTTCCAGCAATAAACGTTACCAGGGTCAGTTTCCAATGGCGGCCTATCCGCAGTAAGGGGTGCCTGGTGGATAGACGCTATCGGAGGCGTGGAAGAGCGTTGACATTACCTTAATTCATAAGAAAAGGGATGCTAGGACTTGAATATTACAGACCATAAGATTACTATCCGCTACCTACAAGGTATTTGCTAACGTTCGCTAACAGAATCAGGAAAACCTCAGACTTCAATCAAGCAAGTAATCAAGCAGGTTTTAAGAAAGTGTAGCTCTACTATCAAAAGTGTACTCTACTTTGCAATACAATAACCCAGCTGATACAAAATGCTCGGGATATAACCAGGCTTTATATACAGCATTCATTGATTGCGAAAAGGCATTTGACTTAGCCATCCTTCTGCATAAAGAAAGTTATAAAATTCCAATAAAGGAAGTAATCAAGCGAGCAGACACGACCTTCCCAGTACTGCTCCCCGCTTGCTTAGAGGAATTTTCAGACTTGGAATGGGAGCAGTTAGGAATAAGGGTGGATGAGAATACCTCAGTAATGTGCCATTCGCTGATTACATTGCCTTGCTAAGTAATTTAGGGAATGAATTGTAAAAGATGATTGATGACGCAGAGAGGAAAAACAGAAAGGTAAGCAAAAATCTATATGCAGAAGACTAAGATAATGTTCAGCCATCTTTGGAGAGAAAAGCAGGTAGAGAAGCACTAATACGGAAAGTTGAGCTAGTTGGTACATGATTGCAAATTACGAGCGCTGCGACGGAGAACAACAACGAGAGAGTAATGACAAGGACAGGCGCTGTCCTTG
>JAJIZL010024962.1:103435-130631 GCA_023969395.1 Amblyomma maculatum | reverse complement strand
AGGAACAACCAAAAATCTCCAGCTCATTCGCTGACAGTCGGCGAACTTGGGATCGGCAGCGTGGAGTGTAGTGGCTCCGCTATAAAAGCGTACACTCGGTGAGCGCTCACAATACTGCCAAATCGAGAGCGTTGATACTAGCGACATTTCTTGTAAAGTGGCGTCCGTTACCGTGCCAACTATGCCACCCGTCAAGGTTGTTGTAAATGTGTCACTTTCAATGTTTCTAATGAAATATGCTTACGCGTTCAACATGCTCGTGGTACTCCTGCATCACCTAAATTTGGCGTTGGCATGCAGTACTGTCAGTAACGGCGAGAGACTGGCCACACTTGTGCTTTCATCGGCACGAGATAACATGTAATACGCTATTTGTTCTATACACCTTCGTCAGTAACTGCCAGCAGCTACAAGGCTGTATAGCTTGCAAAATTTCTACGAGCAATAACACAGACTATGACGTGAACGGTCGCTAGTCACAAGATGGGCAAGCATGCGACATTGCAAGTGAGCTGCTCTAATTCTTACACAGGACATGAATGCATCCACATTGGGAGGTAAAGATGTAAGCTCTTCCAGACATAAACGCTTTGAAATCACTGCATAGAGGCGTTTTTCTCTAGGCGGCGCTGCGTTCTACAATAATTTACACTAAGCGCATGGGCATAGTATAAATATGTGTCTGATCGTAAACTTACAATTTCTATTTCATAGCCATTGCTCCTTGCGCAGTTGTCTTGTTTCTTAACCCTACGCTTTGAGGCAAATCAGTATCACAGTTTGGTGTGCAGCGTTTCAACATCCGAACGTCCCTAAGCTTCTAAGACTATGGGGACGCCTTAGCGAAAGGCGCCCGAAATTTCGACCATATAGGCGTCTTTATCGTGCGCTGGCATCGCACAGCACACAGACGCCTAGCTTTTCACCTCCATCGACCAGCGGCTGTGTCAGCCTAGATCGCTCCCTCTTCTTGGGGCTTAGTGGTCAAGCGCTGCAACCGCTCAGTCACCGCGACCGGGCTTCAGTAATAAAGTTTTGATACCTTAGTCGGAAAGAAATGACACTATTTAGTTACTATTTTGTGTTGTGTTATATATCCTCTTTGCTCATTGACTTCAAAAATGTTTACAAACTAGCTTTCGGGTGGCCCCAGTACCTCTTTTATAGCGCAGCTAAACATTTCACTTTTAAAACCTTCCCACTCCAAAAGAAACAATTTTATCGGCGAAACAGTGTATTGAAGGCTGAATATATCTGACAAGAGTTACCATAGTTATATTTGGAACGAGAACAAATTCAAATTGAGTAACGTTTCACTGCGCACAGATTCTAATGCTTGTTATAGCACAGGGGTATATAAAAAGCGACGTAGATGTATCGTGTAGTCAAATACCGCTTTCGAGGATGCAATGAGGTGGAAGGGCGCCAAAAGAGTAGGCAACGAAAGGTGTGCAATCGTTACTTTTTCCAGACTAATTCGAATGCAAATAGTGCAGCTCAATATCGTGATTGAGTAGGATGTTGAAGTTTCACCCTAAGATCAAACGATATAGCGCCTTTGAAACTGTTTTTCATCGAGGAATGTTGTCGCAGAGAGACTCGCACATAGATTGGTAAAGTGTTAAATGTCTTTAGATGGTCCCGTATACGAATAAAAGAAGGCTCAGTACCTGTCCACATCACGGTAAAAACCAAGCCTTGTAATGAACTGCACACAATATCATGTAGCGATGTCGTCGGCTAGAACCCCTTACATACGTTACAGAACGTAGAACGTTACAGACGAATGGATGCTGAATCGTAAGACAAATAGTGTGACTCCACAATCAACTATACGCAAATAAAGTGTGCGTCACAGGTTCAACGCAAAATCATGTGCATATTTTTTCGCGCATGCTTCTCTCGATTCTGTATTAAAGCGGTTGCAAAGGCGACGCCTCTTAGACCAATAAGCTGTACATGCTATCGCATAAAAATATGTAATATCTTCGAAAATAATGCGCGGGCAGTACAAGTGTGCAATCACGCTGCAGTAAGCTCTGCGGGGCTACATTTTGTGAAGCTGTAGCAAACGCTGTTCATAAACCTCAGCGATAATCTCCACATATTGGTAAATATATTACCTCTGCACCATATGTTTATAGTCATGGCATTTTGTGCATGGTAATGCTTGCTTGCTATTGACAAAAAAGTGCAAACCAGAGCCATAAATTACGATAATGGACAGGCTACGGCTTCTTGTGGAATATAACCTTGGGTGTCGACAACCAGGAGATTCATCTGGATTTACCTACCGGCTGCCGCGTGGACCCGTCTGAGATAATATATGAACATCCTCAACGCCGCTGCACGAATTGACAAAGTGGCATCGCTGAAAGTCTCAATTCGCGTCTACTAACAATGATAAAATAGTTCGCAGCTTCGTAGAGGCACCTGCAGGGGACTCACCCCGACGACGGGCCTTCGAGAACTAGAATCTCTCGGTTATATTTTCATTATTATTTGACAAGTTAAAGACAACTAAATTCTCTTCCAGTGTTTCACAAATTGCACTATTTGTGATCAATAGATCAATAAAAAATTTCTTTAATTTCCATTCGAAACGTTAGAATATTCACTAAGTTGCAGATAATAAGGGCGGCTGATCTGAAAATCGTACGAACCATGCTATTTGATGTTTGAAGTTATTAATTCATTCTAACAAACGAAACACGTGGTGACCTAATCAAACCAGCCATAAAATGCCGCAAAATCACATATTTGTCAGTTATGCAGAGTTCCGACATGATGCCCAAATAAGGGGGATCACTAAGCTTATCATAGTGGAATTATGAAATACGGCTGAACTTTCGCGGGTTAAATGTTTTGGTTGAGCCGTTTTTCCTTCTATTTTCCAGCAAAAGAAGCGAGATTTCCGGAATTGGAGTTCAGGATTAAGGAATCAGTTATAGCAACTGACATGGAGAGCTGCTTTAATGAATTGCTTGGTGGACTACAACCACAAGTAAAGAACACCTTCCCTGCAAGAAAGCCAGCAGATCTTTTCCAGTGCTTCAGCAGTTGTGGAAATTACGTCTGGTGCCCAAAACAAAAAAAAAACATTAAGTGTCACTGCAAATATATGCTTGTCTTTTCCAACAGTTCAAAAAAAAATAAAGATTTAGAGTTCATTATGATTGACCAAAACAGCCATCAGTTCTTTGCGTCTCATATTCATGAAGTTTTTATATCGCGTATTTCCTGTTCGAAATTGCTTTGAAGTTAGAAGAGTATTTCCCATAGAATACTGTAGTTTTGTCATTCCTCAGAGATAAATGAAACGACCAAAGTAATTGTTTGCCGTTGGGTGACTAATTTATTTGGTCAATGCATGCACACTCGGTCAATTCTTCAACATCACCAAGTGATCGTCGACTGCCATGTGCAGCAAGAAATAATCTGGGGAGGGAAGGAGAGAGAGGCGGAATCCTGCTGCTCGAGCGATGTGTTATCTGCTTGGCTGTTCTACTCCGTCGGAAGTAATCCCTCGAAAGTCGTTTCATGGTCGCGTTCAGAGAATGGTTGTTCTACCTGTTGTGCGCTTGCGGCTTTGATTGGTGCTAACTTGTAACCTTGCAAGTACCACAATTATGCCCGGTTCCATTTTCAGAGCTATAGACCTTTGAATTTTGGGCTCTCTGGGCTCTGCCATATTGTTCACTGGACAGTCGTGTGCACACCGCGCAAGCACTGTGGAAGCTGCAGCGAAAGCGGCTTCCGACTGTCCAGAGAGGAGGAATATCGACAACTCCCTCGCCCGATGCAAACGGTCTATATAGGGGAGTGTTTTTTTTTTTTTTCAGATTGTTTATTGTCCTCATATTTAGTTCCCATATTTAATGTAATTTTTAATGTTTTCCGAAAGTAACTAGTGCAAAACGTTATTGGCCATACTAAGTGGTCTATTTCAAATACGTAATTTTCATTAGAGCTATTCGCACTATATGCATCGAATCCAAGCATATTGTGGCAGCTTGTGGTTTCGATGCATACGAGCCGATTGAGGCAGAGGCCGCTTCATACTAATAAAATACTTGCTTACCTTGTCATTTCCTACGCCTTCCGACGCAGTAACGCCGAGAAGTCGACTGTTGCGAGGTACTGTTAAAGAACTGGCCCGGTGAACTCTGAAGACTCCTATTATACAGTTGTGATCGTCACCGGTAACCGCATTTACTTTCCCTTCCTTAACTTCTATCACTAGCAAACAATTTCGTCAAATATGACATTGCACTCACTCACCTGTTTCTCTCGGGTGACTGCGAAATATTTGCCCTTACACCAGTCTCTGTCCGGAAGGGCTGTATCGGCATCTTCCCACTCAACCTTCTTTTTTGAGATGATGGCAGCAGATCTGCTAGCTGAACAAGCCAGAGCGCGCGGAAGTTTTGCTTTTGTACAACGACATATATAATGTCGAAGACCGACCTTTGGACTAAACAAACATACATCGTCACCCGTCGCAATAATACGGGTAAAGCCTGCCTCATTCACCGACTGTCTTATCGTGTCTTTCTTGCTGAGCGGCAATTTGTACAGAAGGAGGTCGACAAGATGCTGGCGGAAATTACTGAGCCTTCCTGCTGCGCCTGGCGTTTCCGTATCTTAGCCCAAAAAAAAGACCAAAGTTGGAGATTTGTGCCGCTTTCCGCCACCTTAATTAGATAACTAAAACAAGACATATAATTTTTCTGAAAATTGACGACGGGCTCGGTTGCTTGCATGGTTGCAGCTTTTTTTCTTCTATAAAAATGTGTTTCCGGCTACTGACAAATTTCTGTCGATGAACGTGATCGCGAGAAAACCGCATTTGCCACCTCCAACGGCCTACATCAATTTAAGGTCATGCCATTTGGCCTGTTTAATGCTCCTCCAGAAAGAAATTCAGCTTCGGCCGGCGCCAAATCTAAATTCTGGGTCATTTGTTTGACGAGACTGGTGTCTAGCCAAGCCTGTTAAAGTTTTGGCAGTGCGCAAGTTTCCTACCCAAGTAACTCGTGATGTGCGAAGTTTTCTCCGGCCTTGCTCCTACTGCCGCTGTTTCATTCCGAACTTCGCAGACATCGTTCACCCCCTTACTTCTCCTGCAGAAGAATGTACATTTTGCTTGACACCACGTGTTCAAAGTTCATTTAATTATCAAATATCACATTCGCACACCGGCTGGACAATTGTTTTGAATATAATCTCGGTCGATAAGAAATGTGGCTTTGCAACCCTAATGAAAAAGGGCAGGCATGCTGACTTTCTACCAGATATTTACTCACGTGGCCAGCGTGAGCAATGTCGCCGGCGGTCACACCAGTATGAAAACCACAGAAAACTATTGTCTTATTTAGATCGACTATAGTGCTCTTTCTTCCTTATAGCGCTGTCGAGGCACCGTTTAATTTTTATCTTTGGACTTAGGAAACCCACATTTCAAATTAGGACAGTGCAATTCGCGTGGTTAGGATAGTACTGTGCTATTGATATTACAATCCCGTATAAGGCGCTAATTAATAATTAAAGATATACTGAAAATAAACATTTTCAAAGTAATGCCTGTCTTGTTGGCTTTGACAGCTTAAAGTGAATCTTTATGAATCTTCGGCAAAAGCTTTTTATCTCACAGTAATCCAACGTTTCGGAGACGGCACGGCTTCCTTTTCAGGTGGGAAAGGAGGCTTGCTGCTTGCAGCTTTAAGTACAGGTGGGAGGGGCAACCAGGAGATAGGGAAAGGAGGAGAGGAATAAGTGTTGTGAAGGTTACGAAAAAGGAGGAAAGGATGTGGTCAAAATAAAGCCTCTCCTGAGTCACAATTTCGGGCCTCCATTTGCTCGATCCCATCTCGACATCCACATATTCCTTTTCTGCTCTTCCTCGCTCGTGTATATTTTCCATCTCGCCCCTCCCTCTTTTACTTACAGATACAATCAAGAAGCCCCTTTCAGCCCTGAAGAAGCAGCAGAGTTGGCTGCGATATGTTGGCGGTTTTTGAAGTATTAGGTTTTTTTTTTTTTTTTTTTTGCACACTCAAGTTCCACTTTGTTAAACTTCAATTCAGGTATCTAATTTGAAGAGTTTCGTTAGGGCTTATTGCCTTCACAAGGAGATTGATGTTTCATCGTATTCACCTTTTCTGGCAACTGCTTGTGTGGGCTAAAACCACTAGGCTGAACACGCTGTGTTACAGACGCTGGGCATATCTGCGATGAAAACCAGCCTGGTGTCTGATTATTCATGAGAATATCGTGTGTGAAAACAAAATCAAAAGCTTTGCTATTATCTGAGTTGTTGGTTTTCTATTAAAGCGGCTGTACTGCGATGTGTTCGAAAAGGCATCGCTAAGAGTAGGGAATTATTCGCCGCTTGACCGAGCACGTTAGCCCCGTTCCTAGCCCACGGAAATTAGGGGCCACTTCTTTCAGTTACTTACAAGATTTCTTGCTGTAAACACTATGATGGGTTGTGCGTCACATGCTTTCTACGTACTTTCTGTCCCCATATAGCCGCTTCGATAAACATTAACTGTTCATCACCACGCTTTTGGACTGGGATGGCTGACACTTGCTTGACTTCTCCCTTAGCTACCTAGCACGTCAGCTGCACATCCGCATTTGTTCTTGCTGTGTGTGTGGGCCCAGTGAACCTGCTTCATCAGTTCTACCCGCACCCCGCCGGGGTGGCGAAGTAGTTACTGCGCTCGACTACTGTTCCCAAGGACGCGGGATCGAATCCCGGCCATGGCGGCAGCTTTTCGATGGAGGCGAAAAGCAAGGCGTCCGTGTGCTGTGCGATGTCAGTGCACGTTAAAGAACCCCAGGTGGTCGAAATATCCGGAGTCCTCCACTACGCCGTCTCTCACAGCCTGAGTTGCTTTGGGACGTTAAGCCCCACAAACCACAGTTCTACCTCCTTCTGTGAAGTTTGGGCGGAGCCTGTTGGGGTTCTCATGCAAGAAAACCTTCAGGCTGTCTCCAACGCTCAGGTACATTTCTTGGGCGCGACACCACCTGTTAACACTTTGCTGTCCGCGCCTATTCCTATCGATAGCCCGTTATTAATGGCTTTACGATTCAAATTTTCCCGCTTTCGAAGCGCTCTTTGACAACTAGCGTCATCGAATGGGAAATAGAGGAACCCTTCTTTCATTTCTGTATCTGATTTAATTTTTTCCGCGGTGCCGCGCCCATCCAGATGGTCTCCGGAGTTAGGGGGGGGGGGGGGGGGGCCTATCCCGGCGGCGGGCCGTCCATTGGCGCGAAATACAAACAGGAACCTTTCCCAGCCCATGGCTATATAGCAAAATTTTCCCAAATCTTATTGCACCTAGCTGCAAACACTGCTCACAACCGGCCGCATTCATTCACATGGGGTGGACATGTATACGACACAACGCAGGCCGCAGAGTCCCAAGGGATCCGTGTTGACCTTCTCTAAACAGTGCAACCAGTCTTTTGGCTGGTTCCCCTTCTTTGGGAGTAAATAAAGAGCTTATCATCATCATCTCCGGAGTCAGGTAATCGCTCCTTGTTTACATCATGGCGTCGACGTCGCGCGCTCCTGCTGCGCGGAAACGGGAGTTACCGCGGAAGTTGACGCATCGGAGAGCTCGTTTTTGGATGCGACCAGCAGCGATGATTACTCGGAATATGAATGATGAAGATGAATTAAGTATATTCAGTAATTGTTACCGCAGTTACATTTATATCAAGAAATATTTAATTTCAATAACGTTTCACTGTGCTCATAGTCTAACGCTTGTTATAGCACTAGGATATATAAAATATATCAAATGCATCGAGTAGTCAAGTAGAGTTTTCGATGATGGTAGAAGGGCACGAAAGGATGAGACAACGAAGGCTTTGCAATAGTTACGTTTTCTAATTTGAATTAAATAGTGTAGCTGAATATCCTGATTGAATTTGAGTGAAATATATATTTAAGTAAATTAATTACAATACAAATTAATATGATGTTTAACTTTCGTGTTGAGATCAGACTTCTCAGCGCCTGTGACTCAATTTTTCGCCCGGGAATTTTTGTCATTGAGATACTTGCAAAGATATTGGTAAAGTGTGAAATGTCTTCAGTTGGTCGCGCATATGAAGACATTAAGGTGCAGTACCTGCCGCACATCTCGATGACCACAAAGTCTTGTAATGAACTGCGCACAGTTTCAGGTACGGATGTCGTTGGCTGGAATCCCTATCCTGAACTAGCCTCGAACTTGACAAGCGAATGTATGCTCAATACAAAGAGAAATAGTGCGACGCCAACTATACGCAAAAAACGGTTGCCTCATAATTTGATGCAAAATCACGTGCATATTTTTTACGTTTCTTTTAATTCTGTGATACAGTGATGGTAAAGGCGATTAGGCTTCGTTTTTGCGCGTCGAAGCTGGCCAGAAGTGCCAGTGATGCAGTGCTTAAGAAATGTGCTTTTCTTACTAATACTATTTACTTAAATACTATTTGACATTCTCACACCGGCCGCCCACTGTTGCAATTTGAAAGTGCCTCCTAACTGGTATTAAAAAAAGGTAATTAGTTAGTCTTAGTTAATAATTGGGTTAATTAGTACCTTTTAGAGCTCCTGATTTTTCTCGACACTTAACACCATAGTGAAAAAAAGAATCGACACTAAAATTTAATTTTCCTACTTTAAATAATATGGAAAATCTTAGGTGAAACACCCTGTATAAACACTCTTAACTCCGCAACATCAATGTTCAAAATTATTCAAAGCAACAGGATCAGGGAAGGAAGCAGGCCCCAGGTCTGGTCACATGAGCGAGGTAGAACGTGGTCTCCCAAAGCTCCGTCGACGCACGTCCTCCAATATCGCTGCTCCCTTCTCTCTTCGCGCCGTTTTAGCCTCCATCCTCCATGTTCTCGTCCTCTTCTTCCTTTCTTCGAACGTGGCCTTTTCTCTTCTTTCCTTGTTCCCTAAACGGCGCTTCGTGCAGCTTGCGTTTATAAAGAACAAAAAACACCTCTTGGAGCAAACGAAGAATATTTTTGACGCTATATGGTACTATACTGAATGCAATTTTTTGTATTTTTGATTAGCTGAGTTAAATACTACAAAAATAATTTCTTATATATTGGACGAAGCATTTTTCGTTCCTTTGCATACGGTTTAAACAACAACCAGCGAAATTCCTGCAAAATATGAAAAAAAAAACATTTGTGGGCTCTCGCATTACTGGTGCGATGCACCACTTTCTCAAGGCTGAAAGTACATAGCGGACATAAGACAACAAAGAACGATTTTAGGCGATAACGTATGCAGCTCGTCACGCCGAATCGCCGCCACACCAACGCAGAGATCGGGATAAGCATGTTTTGGTCGACAGGGTCATGCCATCGCGAATACATGACGCCAAGATGGAACTTAAAAACTGCAATATGAAATACACCTAACGAACGATGGAGCAGGGTGTATACATGAAGAGCAAATTAGCGAGGAGAAACCTTTATGTGGGTTATGCAGGAAATTCAATAAAATAAGTTTTTTGCCATCAAGGATAGGTGGGCTGGCAACGCATAGGTCACGACAGGCTTTTCTATTTTGTTTCTTCCATTGAGATAGTAAAATGCAGAGCAATCAAATTCTCAAAACACGATAGATGAGCGCCGCCGAAAATAAGGCAAAGGTAAAAGAGTCGTTGGTATGTGTTTAGGATGTTGTGAGGAGCCTTCGCCACACAAGAAGGACGCAGAAGACGAAGACGACGAAGCGGAGTGCGAAAAACAAATGCAAGGCCAGTCGAGAAAATGCCACGTGGAGAAGACAGCAAGTAGAGAAGGCAGCGCGTGCAGAGCGTGGCAGTCAGAAGAATTACAGAAAGCGAGCTGTCAGAGAAAGAAGACTCTCTGCTGTGTGTCTGCTGGCGACCCGAGTGACCATACATGGGCATCTCCCACAGACGTCCGGGCTGCCAGACGGGGACCGACCCTCATCCTAAGTCTCCAAACTCACCTGCCTGGCGCAGCTGTTCTCGGACTCTCCGTGGATAGCAGCTGTTATGACGTGGCCACCATCCGGATTACCGAACGCAAGCTGCCCGCGTTTCCACCAGACGCTGATCCGGCCATCTGAAGTACGCGAACGAGACAGATCCAGGTGGCAGCTGACGGATCCAGTAGGCAGCGCGGAGGCCTGCTGGCAACGCGACGGTTGACCCGACGCTTCGATTCGGAACGCGCCCAGAAGCACCCACTCCAGTTTGCCTGAGGCAAACTGTAGCGGCAAAGTACAAAACTACTAGCACAAAGAGTAAAATCAGCTGACATCGCTTTCGGGCGATATTATATTTTGAGCCGCAGTTCCCTGCATATCTTGTTTACTCTGGCAGAGAAAGTGTAAAAGAACCTCAATTCAGTGATGGAGATTTTCGCCGCAGTCATCCTTTCGAGCTCCCCTTGTTTGATAACGGGTATTCTTCCTCTTCTTCCCCTGCTTATCTGTGGATCTGTGGGTTGCCTAAGCTGCATTTTATGTGCTGATGCTTGTTTTTTCTTGTCAACGTCTTTAGTTATTCTACAGGCTTTCGATTTGATTTTAGTGGAGGTGCTGAATTTTGCCATTTGTTTGTAAGCTCTCCAACAGAGCACTCAGGAGCCTTGAGTGCTGCGCTGCATTCTGTAGGAAAAACACCTTTTCAGAAGTAAAGCCACCGTTTGAGAGGCTGAGCTCAGCACACCCTCTCCAATCATATTGTCCCCAGCAGCAAGTCAACCCTCCGATCAGTTTCCTACCGGTGCTCCCTGACGCGTATCATACGACCACGTCTTTCACGAATGCGGAAATCACGAATATACTGATGCATCTGCCAATATTCCCGGCGGCTATTACTTCATACAGACCGCAGCACAGAACGAGAGGAGAGGGCCGAAGTTTTGTCTGCATTGTCGACCGCTGCGGCATTATAAAATCTACCATGTTCTTGAAAGTCTAGGCATAGATGCTCTGCGCCGCACTACAATTTGCGTCTGAGACGAAGAAGGTACATATTCTCTGGTGATTGTTTAAACAGGCGCCGTTTATCTGCCTCGATTGCTACGCTCCCTAAGCAATGGCCGATTCCACTGAAAAATCCCGAGGTATGCAGCTCGTATTCAACATTAACAACACCGCGATGCCAGTTGGTACAACCTCCGACACCGTAACGTTCACTATCAGCCTGGCGATCTTGTATGGGTATAGGCACCAGAACGCCGTCAAGGACTCTCCGAGACGCTACTTCGCCGATACTTTGGCCCATGCGAGGTCATTCGGCGTCTTAGTACCGTGACTTACGAAGTTGGTCCCCGGGGTCAACGACCCTCAATACGGCGGCGCTCAAGTTCTGAAACTTCACGTAGTGCTGATGACACCGTATTATGAGAGGCAGTGATCTTTTGCTTGCGTGCAGCTTTGTGTTCCTTGCTTCTCCTGTCTGCCGCTAGCTTGAGGACACTCCCAGCGTCGAGTCGCCGCTTCGAAAAGAGGGGGGGGGGGGGGGGGGAGAAAGCCCCCGTGCCGAGAAAAAAAGAGGACGAAGCTGAGTGTAGTGTGTGGAACTGATTCGTTCAGTGTTCGCTGTCTTGTGCTCGTTACAGTATAGTCACGCTCAGTACAAGATGAGGTACATGAGGTAGCGAAGTGCACGAAATTGGTACTTTTGCAGACGAATGAGAATGTAAATATGATAGCTCAATATCCTGATTGAATTCGAGTCAGACTGATGTAAGAGAATCGATTACTAATAAAAATATGAGAATGTTAAAGGTTCCCCTTAAGATAAGTCTGGATAGCGCCTTTGACACCACTGCTCTCCCGGGAATTTTTGTCATGAAGAGACTTACACAGAGATTGGTAAAGTATTAAACGCGTTTAGTTGGTCGTGTATTTGAGATATTAGGGCGCAGCACCTGTCTCACATTTCGGTGAACACCAAGCCTTGAAATGAAAGACCTACAATTTGAGGTACTGGATCGTTGGCTGGAATCACTGTAACGAACTAGCCTCCAGCTTAACAAGAAATGGATGCTCAATAGAAGAGAAATAGTGTGACACCACCATTAACTATACACAAAGAAGGCTTGCGTCACAACTTTGATGTGAAATTACGTGCATAATATTCAGTACATTTTTCTCAATTTTATATTACAGCGATGGCAAAGCCAACCCCTTTTAGAGCGAATAAACTGTACTCGCTATCGCGTAAAAATGTGTAATACACTCAAAATTAACTCAAGAGCTATAAAAAATGAGCAATAACGCCTCAAAACGGGTAAGCTTTGCGGTGCTTCATTTTATAGAGCTGTAGCAAGAGTTGCTCAAAAGCGCAAAAACAATCTACACTCATCGGTAACAATATAGAACTTGTACAATGCATTTACGGCCTTCGCAGTTTGTGCATGGTGATATGAGTTATTGCGGCTGAAGGAAATGGAGAAACTACAGCCATATCTGAAGATATCGAACCGGTTACGTCGACGTCTGGGATCTATCCTCGGGGAGTGGACATACAAAGCATTTACCTGGGTTTACCTGCAGGCCGCCGCGTGGACCAGTCTGAGAGAACGTATAAGCAGTATTAACGCTGCAACAGCATTTGACAAAATTTCATCGCTGAAATCTTAATTTCGCGTCTACTAACGGCGACAGAATAGCTCGTAGCCTTGTCGTCGTACCTGCTAGGAACCCAGTCCAACGATCTCTCCCCGACCATTGACATCTTTCGGGAATAGTTCCACAATTTTCTAAGGAGTTGATGACAACTGAATTCTTCTTTATTATTTCGCACGATGCAGTATTTCAATCATCAGACAGTTGAAAAACGTTTTTCAGTCCTCATTCCTAATGTTAGAATGTTCTCTCAGTTTCATTATAAACTGAGGCCTGGTTTATCTACACGGGTGTTTTAAGAGGCGTGCTGCAAAAAGGTCACCTTTGATAGGCATTATTTATTAGATTGGTTAAAAATTTAACAACGCACACCATTTGACGCTTGAATAGTTATGAATTCCTTATAAACGAATGAAACAAATGGTTTCATAATGAAACCACCCAGAAGGTGCCCCGAATTTCCATATTAGTCAACTGCACAAACAACGCCAAAATTATTCCGGAACGAGGGGAATCACTGTTTAAACTGATTGAATTATGCAATTAAATAATGAAAGAGCGACTGAAGTTTCGCAGGATTGATACTATGTTAATGCCATTTTATATTTCAGCGAAAGAAGCGAAAGAAGAGGAATTGGAGTTAAGAATAAGGCAGTCAGTCATAGAAACATTTAGTTCAGACAGCTGCTGTGATGAATTACTAGAATTATTGACAAAAGAAAGATCTCCTTCCCAAACCCAACGCCGGTACACCTTTACCAATGCTTCATCAATTGTGAAGACCACGACGGATGCCCAAAAAATCAAAAGAAATAAGTGTCACTGCAAATGTGTGCTTGTTAATTTCGACCGTTTAGAAGAAATAAAGATTTAGAGTTCATCATGGTTAACTAAAATCTCGGTCATTTCTTTACGCGTCTCCTCTTCATCAAGACTTCCCATATTGCGTCGTTCCTGTTTGAAACGTTTTGAAGCTAGATGTCTTTCACGCAAAATATTGCGCAGTCTTGTCATTGCTTAGAGATAAAAGAAACGACCAAAATGATTAACTGGTGGCATGTGATTAATTTTTTTGTTAACAGATGTACACCGCTTTACACCCTCCCTACCGAAAAAGTTTTATGAGGCAATAACCTCACATTTTCACACACAATCTAAATCATTCACATAAGAAATCACATACAAGTCGCATGTAATTGCATGAAGTCTCATAGCTTCTTGTACATTAATATAAATTATGTACGATATTTTATGATAAAGATCTGAATCGTATGAGAGTCTATGCGATTAGATGAGATTTTATGAGGTGATTGCCACGTAGAACTTTTGGTTTTTCAGTAGGGCTGTACTCTACATTTGTGTGGATGTATGTACAGTACCGTGCCACCATCGAGTGCCCAGTGCAGGGGCGCCGACGTGAAGCAACCTGAAATCTGGAGAGGCAAAGAGCACGGTGGCGGAATCATGCTGCTCGAGTGAGTTGTCATCTGCTTGGCTGCTCCGTCGAAAGTAAGACCTCGAATGGCGGTTCATGTCCGAGTTCTGAGAACGCTTCTTCTACCTGTTGTGCGTTTGTGGATTTGATTGGTGCAAACTTGCAACGTCACAAAATACTGTACTTATGTCGTGTTCCTTTTTCGGATACTGTATAGATTATGTGTTTTTTCAGAATAATTATTGTGCCATATTTAATGTATTACTGATCTCGAGCCGGGCATCCTGAAGAGTGAAGTTGAATGGGCCTTAGCCAGCCTTGCTAAGAACAAAGCTAGCGGAATTGATGGTATTCCAGCTGAGTTGCTTCAAAACCTCAACCACGACGCTGTTAACACACTGCATACATTATGTCAAAAGATTTGGACAACCCTGCAGTGGCCACAGGATTGGAGGAGGTCAGTTTACATCCCCATTCCAAAGAAAGGCAGTGCCAAAGATTGTTCCAACTACCGCACGATCGCGCTTATTTCGCATGCTAGCAAGGTGATGTTAAAAATCCTGCAAGGTAGGCTGCAGCAGTATGTGGATCGGGAGCTTCCGGACGTGCAAGCTGGGTTTCGCAAGGGCAGAGGAACTAGAGACCAAATTGCCAACCTTCGCTGGATCATGGAAAAAGCAAGAGAGTTCCAGAAACCCATTTACTTCTGCTTTATTGATTATGCGAAAGCGTTTGACGGCGTAGATCACAGCAGATTGTGGCAAGCTCTCCAAGAGATGGGAGTTCCAATTCACCTCATCTGTCTCCTCAGGAACCTTTATGAAGGGCAAGAGGCCACAGTCAGAACTGGACATGGCCTTACTGATTGGTTTCCGATTGAGAAAGGGGTGAGGCAAGGCTGCATACTGTCGCCCTGCCTATTTAACCTATATGCAGAGTGCATCATGAGGAAGGCCGGTCTGGACGAGTCTTCAGCTGGAGTGAAGATTGCTGGAAAACGTATCAACAACCTTAGATATGCGGATGATACCACTTTAATGGCAGAAAGTGAAGTGGAACTCAAGAGACTTCTGATGCGCGTACAAGAAAAGAGTGAGAAGTTTGGGCTTAAACTGAACATTAAAAAGACGAAGATCATGGCGTCTTGCCCTATCAAGTCCTGGAGCATCAATGGACAAGAAGTGGAAGCTGTGACAGATTTTCTGTTCTTGGGCGCCAAGATTACCTCGGAAGGAGACTGCAGCCATGAAATTAGGAGACGCCTGCTTCTGGGAAAGAGAGCAATGGTTAGCCTTGACCGCCTAGTAAAGAGCAGAGACATCAGTCTACCAACTAAGATCCGTATAACCCGTGCTATGGTCTTTCCAGTTGTGATGTATGGATGCGAGAGTTGGACTGTGAAAAAGGCTGACCGCCGAAGAATTGACGCGTTTGAATTGTGGTGCTGGCGAAGACTCTTGAGAGTTCCTTGGACTGCCAGAAGATCAAATCAGTCGATATTGTCGACCATAAACCCTGACTGCTCATTGGAGGGTCAAATTCTAAAGTTAAAGCTCAGCTACTTTGGTCATCTGATGAGAATAGAGGAGTCGCTGGAGAAAGATTTGATGTTGGGAAAGGTTGAGGGTCGCCGGAGAAGGGGTAGGCAGCGAACGCGATGGTTAGATGGCATTCTCGAGGCATTGCAGATGAAGCTATGTGATGTTAAGAAGATAGTGAGAGACCGGAAAGCGTGGCGTGACATGGTCCATAGGGTCACGAAGAGTCGGACACGACTGAACGCCTGAACTGACTGACTGACTGATATTTAATGTATAAGCCAAATATATCTTTAGAATGTCGTGAGTGCAAATAGTTATTGTGCAAATAAGTTGCGATTTGAAATATGCGTTTCTGATTACAGATATCTCAACTATATGCAGCTGATCAAAACAATTCGTGGGTGCTTCTTAGGATGCTGAATTATACCAGCCAAATGAAGCAGCGCCTGCTTCGTACTAATCAGAAGCGCTGAACAGAGGAGGCTCACTGTAACAGCAGAAGTTGTTGACATGTCCTTTTCCTTTCATGCCTCGTCATCTCCTACGTCTACCGGCGCAGCAACGCCAGGCAGTAGACGGCCACGCGGTACTGTAAAAAAAATGACCTAGTGATGATTGAAGACTCCACCATTGTGACCGTCACCAATAACCGCACCTACTTCCGCCGCTCGATAAAGGCTGTATCTTATGGCTTTGCACTCGCTGACCTGTTCTCCTGTCTGTCTACGAAATTGTTGCATTCACGCCGCCTGTATAGGCAATTGCTGTTCGACCCTCTTTTCTGAGATCATATCAGTCAATTTGCCCCCTGCCCCAAGCCAAGCCCTCCTCTACATTTTGCTTCCGTACAAAGATGTGTTTGATTTGAAGGACCGACCTTTCAGCCAAACATCCGCGGTCACCCATCGCATCAGTACGGTGAAGCGAGACTCATTCACCGGTGTCCTTATCGTGTCTTTCTTGCTGAGCAGCAGGTCAAACAGAAGAAGGTCTATAAGATGCTGCAGTACAAAAATTATTGAGCCTACCTGCAGTTCTTGGACGGCCCCTGTTGTTTTGCCAAAAAGAAAGACCACAGTTGTAGATTTTCTGTCGATTACCATAATATTTATCAGATAACTAAAAAGATTTTATCGCCTTCCAGAAATTGACAACCCGCTTGACTGCTTGCATGGTTCCTGCTATTTTGCTTCCACCGACATGCGGTCCGACTAATGGCAGTTTCTGTTAAAGAACGGGACCACAAGTGAACCGCATTTGTTCCCCCCCCCCCCCCCCACTGACTATGCCATTTTCCCTCTGTAATTCTTCCGCAACCGTCGAGCACAGGATGCCCTCGACCCTTTGTGGTTTCAAATGGACAACATGTTATGCTTCTTAGATGACGTCGTCCTTTTCTCCCACACGTTTGCAAGCAACCTTGGCGATCTTTTGTCGTACATGTCTCCAAATTAATGCCAAGAAATGCGGCTTCAGCTGCTGCCAAATCAATGTCCTGGGTCATTTAGTTGATGCGACTGGTGTTCAGCCTGACCCTGTTGGAGCTCTAGCAATAGGCGAGCTCCCTACACCGCGTAACGCAAGTGATATGCGAAGTTTTCACGGACTTTGCTTCTAATTCCGCCGCATAATTCAAAAATTCGCTGAAATCTCTTATCCTCTTACTTCTCTTCTGCAGAAATAATGTGCATTTCGAATGGGGCTATGACCGAGCTCGTGCCTTCACAATGCTTATTTCCGCCCTCACCGCTCCAGCAATCCTGGCGCAATTCGACCCTTCTACACTATACCATATTGAACACCGACTCTAGTGCCAGTATTATTGGTGCCATTCTTACCCGGTGTCAGCATCAATGCCAGCAGCCTGCTATATCTCTTTCAGTGCGATTATATAATTATCGAGCGGGAATGCCTCGCATTTGTTTGGTAGTAGAGTGAGGTCCGTCTCTGTCTGTTCGAGAGGTTTTTCTGCATAGTGGCAGACCATCATGCTTTGTGTTGGCTGTCTTGTATTGGATACCCCACCGACCACTTAGGTAGCTATGCCTTTCTCATAAACGAGTACACATTCACAGAGATTTAGACGTCATGCCGATGCATCAAGACGCTGACTACGTGTCCCTTTGACACAAACGCGATGACACAAACGCACAATGTGACAAACTTGAGAAGTTTGAGAAGTAACAAAAATGGAAGTAACAACTTGAGAAGTAACAAAAATGGTTTTGCTCCAAATCCCAAAACCCGGAGGGGCCAAAGGTAACTACAACAATTTGGAACCATGTGGAAGTAGTCGCGCTTGTGTGCAAGCACTGAAGATACATCTGGGCGCTTATGCCGTTAGGAGCGAATTAGCACAGCCGTATCTTTATGGTTTTCAGCATGCAGACACAATAAAAAACTTTGCACTGAACCGGAAGCATTGAACCGACGTCTTAAAAGAAAACAAAGGATGGCCGAAAATAAACATTGAGAGCTCACGAACTATACTGAGTGGACCCATAGGCTCCACCTTTGAAGGTGTGAGGCGACAGCCAGTTGGATCTTTTGTGCGACATCCTGCGGATGCCCTCTTTCGCGTACATGTAAACTGCAGCCCTGTTAACTGGCGCATGCGCAATATCACACACTCGTAAGCTATCACATTGTGTGGAGTACCACGAGATAGATAAATATCCTCCCTTTAACCAAGCCGTAAGGAAGTATCTATGTGGCTTAGGAATAGCCTTCTGGTTTGATCTGCCACCTACTACTTCGAACAGGTATTCTCATAAAAAGAACCGAAGGTACAAAGATCAGCGAAATGCAGTAGGGCCATTCTCACTGACAATGATCTAAAAGGTGGTTATCAGGTATTACTGAATATCCAGCCTCAGGTAACAAACTATAAACTGCCGACTAGATCAGGTGACTCCCCAACATGTCCTTGTTGGTTTCTCTAAGCTTGACACACTGTGGGCCTTCCAAACTTTGTAGCAATTTGCAGTGAGAGCCGGTTATATATGAGTATCAACTGGTCATTGTCTTTTATATGGAGACAGATATGGCAACCGCAGAGGCACTTGCCCCTCTAAATAACTGCAGGCGCCCTTTTCAAGATCTCCCCCGAAAGGTAACACTTCTGATGTGAGCCTCCAAAGGTGAAGCTTCATGATGATTAATCTCCCCGTGTCCACTTCATGTAGAATTCTACATTTCAGCGCAACTTTTTGCCACAAGAGAGGAACTCATATTTTTTATTACACTAGCGCTCTTCTGAAAGAGCTAGGACGCCATTCTGCGTTCTTACTTAGTGGCTGGCCAGTTGGTTCATCATATTTACGACTACAGCGCAGTAGGGACACGGACAAGTACAAGAGAGTGGGACGCAGACACTTTCGCCCGTTTTCTTGTCCGTATTTTTTGTTCTTGACCCTGTTGCTACTCCGCTGTAGTCCCCACTATTCTGCATTTCAAGGCAAAAGCTTACGATCGCTCATTTAATAACATCTATACACAGTTGTGTATAAATGCCCTCCATTGAGCATTTGAGTTGTTTTTTAAAACATTGTGGCATGTAGTATATTTTGCTACATGTTTTCGGTATGTCACTTGCAAGCGGATATTCGCTGCTCTTTTTCACATCAAACCGTTCAGATTTTAAAATTTCGGCTTTTTTTGAACGACCGGCGAGCTTCTGATTCTGTACGGAATTGTGCCTGAAGGGCAGCGAATGACGACAGCTACGTCCAGGGTACAAGGAGCTACTGGCCGTTAAGTGCACGTGTTCCTAAGCTGCAGCAATAGCATAATGTTCAAGCCCAGCGGCCTGCAATGGCAATCTGTTCGAGTCGCACACGGGGCAAGGAATTGAAATGTTGAATTATTTGATGAATCCTTGTCCAAAATATCCTGCGTCGGCGTGAGTGTTTTGAGCAAAAAACGCGATTATGCCTCTCTCATATTCTAGTTGGCGGTAGGTATTACAGTACGCTGATTGGCCGGAGGGATATGTAGGATTCTTCTGTATGTAGGATAGACTGCAACACAAGAAAGCATAAGCCCCAAAGGCACTTTGGCATCGCTTGGCTGCAGCAACGCGTTTGATTCGTGTGTGCTAGTCCTCAGAAAAATGTGGCAGCTCAAAACATTATGGTGATGGGTATGCTAGAGATACATGGCGAAAAATATTAGTATAATTTGGGATTACACTGGTACAAGAGTACATGTAATGTACAGAGAAGTCTTGCAGAAAGCTGCACATGACAGCCATTAAAGTTGTTGCGTCATTCTCCTAAAGACGGAGGCGAAATAAACCTGAGCATTTTTTTTTTGTCCTTTTGGGTAAAATTCAGTTGAGATTAATTAGCCCTAACCATTAGTTACACTTTACGACCAAATGCAAAGACATTATTTATTTTTCTGGTATCTTTTCGGTCACTTGTTCATCCAAGGAGAGCTACTAAGGGATACAAAAGTTAATCTATAGATAGCTACAGTTTCATCAAGACTTTATGAGGAAGTTAAGGGTCAGAAGTTGCTTATTAAGTTTGCGAGAGAGGTGACTGTCGCCTAGAAGAATGCCATTTTTACTGAAATAAACTTTTTATTCCCTAGACCACAATTCCATCTCGTTCAATCCCAGAACATTATGTGGTTCAGTTTTGAAGCAAGCGAAAGGAATATGTCGGTCAGTTCTGATTTCGAGAATGTTGTCATTCATTACATATTGGCTTTTTAGTTGCCCTTAACTTCAGCAAAAATGAACGGCGTTTTTGTAACGTCGTTATGCACGCAAGAAAATGCGATCAAACTTTGTGTTTTGTGACTCACTGTGCTAATTAGTAGCCGGAGTTACAGTGATTATGACAGCTCTCTCAATCTCGATCGCTCGGGGTGAGTAGACATGTGCTGCCATGTTCTGCGTTGGCATGAGGTCTTTTCACCGATCAAAGCGATCTTTGTCGAGTGAAAGGTACTGTGACAATGACCGCCTGTTTGAATTCACTTCCACTAACAAATTGAATGTTTATTGTGTTTTATGTATACCAAGCCACTAACCTTTATCGGCGGTTTTAAAAGCCTCGCACGCATGCTGCCGCGTTTTCAGTGGGCAATCTGTCTAACAACGCGGGGAACAGCGACCTTCTCATCCGTAATAAGAGAGAGGGCCCTCTTGTTCGTGCACAAGCTCATTATGTTTATTTTTGCGAAATATAAGAAGCCCATTCCGAGCCATTGCGCTACAACTCCACTCTAGAGGATTGTTCGTATCAGCTGCTAAATAAAGGCCTCAGAGATGGGTGACGTAATACATAGAAATAACACAAAGGAAAGAGAACATTCTCGCTTGTTGCATTCACTCCTCGCTATCGACGATGACGACAGTCGGGTAAACGAGGAAACATTGCCAGCGCGGCCGACACAATTGACGACAACAATTGAACCGGATCAGGATAAGGCTTTGTAGCAATAGAAGACATCTTATATGCATTGTACCAATGAACAATACTGAAAGGAGAATGAGCACAATGAAGAAAAAAGTCGCTTTACTTAAAGCAGAGTCAATACGGTGGACGACTCTTGTAGTGTAGTTACCTGCCCAAAACCCACAGATGAGCGATGGTGCTTACTTCCTGCGGATGGCAAACGCAAGCAGTTAATTTGCTTTCTTGAATAATGTGCTTCGAGTAAGCTGTCTCATCAATAATACCTGGACAGCTACATTGTCCTACATAAGAGGTACTGTGAATATTCATTGGATTCCAGAACACGCACGGTTGTCCGAGCCTTCGATGCAGTTGCTGCAAAAGCATAATAAAAATGTCATTGCTGATGTGGCTACAGCTTCCCGGGAATGTTCATATTTTGAGTCTAACTTGAGTCTGAATGACTCAGCGCATACAAAAGAAGGGACTCGACAGCAAGGTTGACCGGCCAGGTGATGCATGCAGTGCTTGCAATAAAAAGGGCGATGTTCGCAAAGGGGGCGAAGCTTTTTGCCACGCTTTGGTGGTCCCATCGTCAATGGAACAAAAATAGAGCGAGAATTTCACTACAAATCAGAATCTTAAGTGCGGATATGAAGGGCAGGCATGCTGTCTGTTTAATTGCATCCTACGTATCTGAATATTTAAAATAGCAAAAAAAAATCATTCAGCATCTCGACTAGAGACATTATAGACGCTGTCACAATAGGCCGTTTCTGAGCCCAATTTGGTATAGGTAATGTCATGGTGATAGTTCTTACAAAACAGACACCCCAAAGCATTAGCGAGGCACAGCATTGGCCGCTGGAGCCAAAACAATTGTTTCAATATGTTTGCTGCGACTAACAATAGCTGGAGCGCAGTTTGATATGACTTTTTTGTCGTAGTGAGTGCAGTCTTGTACCCATGTCTCTGTGTTTCACTTCTGGTTGCGGCCAAGCAAACATGTACACAAAACATGTTACTGTTTGCTTATCGCGGCAACTCCACATGGTGTGCGACCGCTCGCAGGCCCTCCAGGTATTGCAACAAACCTGTCGCTTGAAACAAAAAGTAGGAAAGACAGAGCAATTGTGGGTTCAGGGTGTGTGTAAAGCTAGATAGCGAATAATTATGCCAATCAGAGTTGTTCAGCTTCTTGAGGTCAAGCTGGAAGTAAATGGAAGTAATTAAAGTGAGCCGACTTCACAAGAGACCATGTCACATCTCTCTTTTCACGGGCTCGCTGTTCCCCATCCGTTAAGCTGCACAGTTTACAAGACAACAGTGTAAATGCGCTGATTATTATTATGTGCGCGAAATAATACTGTGTTCTTAGCAGTAATTTATACTGCTGAGCGACTAAGACAGCACAGCGCTTCGCCGCAGATATATATTTTTTTTTTAATAACGTCAATTGTTTACTGCCTCAGGACATAATGGAATATGCTCTAGGACTTATCTAGAGAAATGCTGTAGGCCTTCTCTCGAAAAAAAGTTGTTTTCTTTGTTTCTTCGGTGCCTCCTCATCACTGCACGTCATGTGAAACCTTGCAAGGGGCAGATACAGCATGCGAATGCTAATACGTGTTTACCGCGGCGTCTTGTATCTCACCGGCCTAACCGCTCAGTAGTTTGTGGTGAAACTGCACACGGAGCTTTGATATTGCGGTAACTTATTTGTTCGCAGTAAGTTAGGTAAGGGTGCTTAATTCGTTGCTGCTGCATACAATGCGAACCCGCAATCTGCGCCAGTATCAGGGGCCGAAAGCTGCCAACGCCGGCACATACCATGGGTTCGCGCATCGCGCACGACCGAGCCAGGTAGCTACAGTTGTCTTGGCTAATTTACTATACGACGAAAGTTCGTACGCTACAAACTTACTACGCGACAAAATAAGTCTGATGCAATCAAGTGAACAGTTGAAGCGGTAGAATTTTAAAAGACACCATAGTATTGATACATCACAACAATAACTAACTCATTGCATTGCACCCATTAAACCGTCGTTTATCTGTGTGCTATATTCAGGCTAGTAAACTCAATACTTACCAGCGTATGGTGTCGCCTTGACTTGATCCGAGGTGCGTATTTTGGTTTGGTGGACACGGGAACGGAGCGGTTGCCTCCGAAGTTTTGCTGCACTACGTACGGCGCGATGCACTGGGGCACGGCATTTAAGGCACCGACCTAATGCTGGAGACCGGTAAGCCGATTTCGACGTCCATTTGGCATAGGAGACACAAGAAACGAGAATATACACAGGCGGAAAGCGCCCCGCAGGGAATTGAAACGAGGTCTCCGCGCGCAACCGCGCCGTGGTTACCGTGGTTACCGCGGTGCTCGTGTGACACCGGAAGTGCAAGGAAAAAAACTTCAAAAAAATGTTTCTGTCTACAAAACATTCTAATTTTCTTTCCTGACAACTAAAAGTTAAGCGTATTACAATTATTTTGGCATGAGTGGTAGTTTTATGGATGCGTGACGTCGCAAAGAAGCAGACCAATAGTCATTCGAAAACGCGTGTACGTAGACGCGTTGCACGGAGGAGACGAGGGACTGCTAAAGTGGAAGGAAACAAGGCGCCAACTTTCGAATAGGATTGCGGCACCTGTGCTGCGCGTAGACGTTTTTTATTACGTTCAGATGTGTATCGCAGCATAACCTAGCGACAGAGATAGTTTGCGGGCAATGCTCGGGAGGTGTTTGTGGGTCCCTTTAAGGCGCTTTATTACCTGTCATGGCGGCTGCCACCTATTCACAGCCAATAACGTCACGTCGTCCGGGCCACTTGAGAGTACCCAGGTGCCGGTCTCCCTTTACCCCACAACACTAAATATATTCGAGCTCCGATATCGAGAAACCTAATGTGCAGCGCTTCCTGTTTTCTACCTTGTTGGCTTAGTATTGTCGCAAAAGAATCTGAGCAGGTTTGATTAGGCCACTAAAGTTCTTTAACCTTTAATTGATAAATACAATCCGTGCATTTCGCAATTTTTGGCATTTCTGTGGCAGCAGTTTCACTTCTGAAAGTGATTATTCCCAATTTTCGTTTCTGTACCAAGTAAACTTATAGGGACGCCTTGCTAACTTGGAATTCACGGAGAGCAGTGGCTATTCAACGTCAATGCAGGGAAGGCATGAGGTATTATTTTAATTCCTGACTTCTTTTGAATTAGGAGTGTTACGTTGTGCATGTGGGAGGTTAGAATTGGCTGCGTAAACCCAATAGCGAGATATTTGCGTCAGCATCTTCCATCACTCGTACCAGAGGAAAATATAGTGCCCTCTGAACAGGATGGATGATCCTCTAGCCCTTTTTCCTCATGAGATAGTGCGCGAAGTTATGCCGTTTTTTTTCCAAGCCCCAGCATATTTATTGTGATTATCAGGAAAATCACAAAACCTAAATTCATACTTACTTAGGCTCTTTGGAAACAGAATTGTACTAATTATAGAATAATCCAGCGCGAAAAAGAAGCTGACAAAAAGTAATGTAGTATACCGCGCTTCCGCTCTACTGAAATCGGTAATGCGTTAAAGTAACACATCTATCATAAGCAGATATGGGCGTTGTGAAAGGAAGGTGTCAGGAAAAACGCAGAGGAACGTGAAATAACCGACAACGTCAATTCAGTAAAGCAAACCTCCTTTCACCAGCTGTACATAGGGACGGGTGATACAATCTATATCACCACTCCAAATATGGAAGCTCTAAGGAAACGTCAAGATGCGCGTGGGCTGGCCATTGCCCCGACGAACGGAAGCCCACAACAAGCGGCGCAGTCGGGTCAGCCGGCGCGTATTGCCCCGATAGCGGGGCAATGTTTGGTTGATCCCCCCGAGTCCCTGAATGGGAAGGAGGTGCCTCTCCAGGGTGCCCGTCCGTGCGGGTCTCCTCCGTTCGGAACGGATATCTTGGGCGAGGCAGGAGAGTCTTGGCTGTTTAACTTTTGACTTTTATGTACAATATATTTACACTGTATGTGTATACGAGATTGCAAAATCTGTAGCAAAAAAAGGTACTGGCTGGCCTGTCCTCCTGGGAGGCACTCCCACTTTTGGCAGAGCCGATGGTGAAGGACACCGACCAAAGACATGACCCGACTGAGAACAACTTGCATTCCTTCGGCACCTTCCGTTTACACCTTGCGTTCACACCTCTTGGCCAGAAATATCCAATCACTGGCCGTAAGCGGTGTGATTGGTCCAAAAAAATTCACCCTCGCCCCGTAGCACGGAGCACGGAAGGGCAATTCCTTAACATTCAGGAATTCAGAGGGATCAACCAAACATTGTCCCGCCGTTGGGGCACTACGCTCCGGCTTACCCCTAAGCGCCGCTTCGTGTCGGCTTCCGGTCACTGGGGCAATGTCCGGCCCGCGCGCATCTTGACGTTTCCTTATAGCTTCCATATATAGAGGGGCGATGTGGATTGCGTTACCCGTCCCTCTGCACAGCTGGTGAAAGGAAGTTTGCTTTCTTGAATGGATGTTATCGGTTATTTCGCGTTCCTTTTGCGTTTTTCCTGACACCTTCTTTCACGACGCGCATAACTGCATATGATAGATGTGTTACTTGTCGAAGGTACTCCCACTTTTGGCAGAGCCGAAGGTAAAGGGCAGTGACCAAAGATAATAAATTTGGTTTCTGTATAATAATTATCCATGCAACAATTTATTGACAGATTTTGGGGACGTTAGCTTGAGGACAGGCTCTGACCACACACTGCCGACACGGTCTGCCGGCGGGTGCCAGTGCCACCACTCATGACAAAGGAAATGTTCTGGCATTAAAAATGAAACGCACAAGCCGCGACTACACCAAGCTCCAATCTTGTTATGTCACCCCCATTGATTAACCGGGAAGTGTCTGAAGCCTTCAGCAGCTTTCCAGCCCACGTTCCGCCCAACCAGGGGTCTGAGTTAACTGGTTCTTTATCAAGGAAGGGGCCCGTTGCACCTGCGGGTCTCCTCCGTAAGGAACGAATATCTTGGGCGAAGCAGGACAGTCTTGGATGTTTGCCTTTTGACTTTTATGTGCAATATATTCACTGTGAAACTCCATTTCACGAAGTGAGTGCTAAGAATATGTGCCCCTGTTACTTTAGTACATTGTGAGCCATTGATCAGTTCCCCTTCAATGGCTCCTCGGCTGGTTGATGTCTATAATGAAATTTGTAAAGCCTTGAAGTCTCTGTTGTTACCGCTTATATTTAGATTAACACGGCAAGTCTCGATAACAAAGTTACTTCAAAATTGTTTCGCTAAACGTAAAAATGTATTATTTCTGTACAGCGAAGAAAACGAAAAATTGAATTCTAAAAAAATTGAAGGCCCATTTCGCAACAAAACGTGAATTTCTTGAAAATCAGTTGTGAGTCGGCTGCAGTTTGCAATGTCCACTATTGTTTAACTTCAGCAGACATCAGACTTGAGTTGCCTTTCGGTTAAACATAACCATCATATTGCCCTAGAGGTGTAACAATTTTGGCAAAAGTTTTATCATCCATTCACATTGCTTCGCATTCACCTCGCAAAAGCCTGTGAAGGAGTTGGTCACAATTACCACTTCTCAATTAAAGA
Organism: Amblyomma maculatum; assembly: GCA_023969395.1. Taxonomy (NCBI): domain Eukaryota; kingdom Metazoa; phylum Arthropoda; class Arachnida; order Ixodida; family Ixodidae; genus Amblyomma; species Amblyomma maculatum. The sequence continues at coordinate 103,979 of JAJIZL010024962.1, read as the reverse complement.
ACGCGTCAGTGCTGCTGCTCTTCTGTGAAAAGGGATGCACCTTTACTATAATTACTGATCCACCCACTTAATCGTTAAAGGATGCTTTTCCCAGCCTATATTCGTCTTTTCCTGTCTCAAACAAAGATGTTCATTATTGCCTCTTACCTTTGGATTTCGCTCAGAGCCGCTTTGCGTATGAGGTTTTCCTGTCCGGAGTAAAAAGGTACAGATTATTTAATATGTAGATAAGCAACGATATTATGCAAGCACACTCCCATTGTCATTGAGATTGCTGGGTTATTCGCGTGACTCATGCATTTGACTTCAATCGTGCAGGGCACACGAACCTTTAAAAAATAATTTGCCAGTAGTTCGGATTGTGGCAGTCCCTGCCATCACAATATGCTGGCATGGGTTGAATATGTGTGCCTCCCGAGTACATTGGAGTATATAACCACAAAAATGCTGCTGCTTGCTACCGCTTGCTGCCGCCGCCGCCGCTGCTGCTGCTGCGGCTACTACTACTACTACTACTACTACTACTACTACTACTACTACTACT
>JAJIZL010024962.1:90616-103425 GCA_023969395.1 Amblyomma maculatum | reverse complement strand
ACTACTACTACTACTACTACTACTACTACTACTACTACTACTACTACCACCACCACCACCACCACCACCACCACCACCACCGCCGCCGCCGCCGCCACCACCACCTGAACCCACTTACCTACCTACCAACCTACCTGAAGCATTACTTGAACTCTCCTGGTCTTTTTGGTGTATTGATTGGGCAACACCTTTACATTAGCGGACGTCTTTGAGCCCGAGTGTAGTTAGCAGAAATCATGCGGTCAGAGGTGGTGAAAAGTGCAGTTGTCAACTCTTTAATAAATTTTTTTATGAGTTCGATGAGGCTGCACCATTTAGTCAAGCTGCATAAATGCCAGCTAATTGAACAAATCATCTGCATTTTTCGTTCTTAATTCCACGGTCGAATCGTTTCATTTGAGTGTGTTTCGAAGGTTTTCTCGTTTTTTTTTTTTTTTCTTCAGGCCTGATACAGAGGTCTATATGGCACCACGATAGCCTCCGTGGAGTGTTCGCATCATTAGAAAATGCCTATTCACAGCACAAGAACGCTATGCATGTATATAATGGTAAGTGGATATGGAATTTTCTTTGCCTCTTGTCAGAAACAAATCCTTCGTATATAGAGCGTTAAACTCGAAAACCTCTCACGAAAGGCCCTGTAAGCGGTAACAGTGTAGACTATACGTGATTGTCTCTCTGTATTTTCAGTACCAAAATTAATGTCCAGTGTTAGGTCGTCTCAATCGTGAACACAATTGCTATTCCTGTTGAGGGCTGCATCGCTTCGCTTGCGGCCTTCGTCTTCAAAGCCTAAAACGAGGCCATTGACCATGAACACAAACTGCGGTAGAAATGAAAGTTAATTGTAGAAGTATCTTGAACACGACTGCAAATTTCTAATGTAAAAGGGATTGTTTCTTAAAGAACCTAAGAATGAGCATGAAGACATTCACAAAGGCTGTGGATTAATTTCGTCCGCATGGGGCATGGAGTATTTAACGTACACTGTCGCCTTGGGATTGTTAGCATGCGTCGAGACAAAGCGAGTGCAGCCGGATATCAATCTGCTTTTTCGGATTTAGAAATCCACCTTTTAATAACTAAGTTAACGCTGCGAGGCAATAATCACCGAACACTAAGTCAAGAAGAGAATAATTACGTAAGTGAAACGTGTACGGACAATTTTTTTGGGGGTCACGAAATAAGCAAATGCAAGTAAAGAGGTTCTAAAATGACATCTCTAAAGGCTAGAAGTTTTATTTGACACAGAAACTGGAAACATATTGGGTTCTTGGAAATACAGTCCGGGGCTATGCTGGTGCCGCACTGCCGTCCGCCCCGACTCGACCAGAGGCACAACTGTCGATGACGCAGCCAGCTCGCATGCGTCATAAAGCATAGCGAAGCAGTGATGCGACGACTAAAGGCCGCATTACATGAATCATAAACTAAACTTCGTTCTATACATCTCAACAGGAGCACTCTCACTAACAGCGTAATTCAACTGCTAGTAAATAGGTTGCAGATAGATATAGCCACTGAAATGTCACATACTATATATATTTTTACAGTCGCCACTATGGGGAGTGGACATACAAATGCGAAAAAATTGCAATCTCTTTAGGATGCAATATTACAATACCTGTGACGTGCATAAAGTGGCATTTCCACTGCTTTTGGAGACCTCTGTAGTAGACCTGTCTAGACATTCTGCGTTCCTCGATGAGCAGCGCTTACGCCTTATACGTATTACCAATGACTGGGTGAAGACTAATCCTTAAAACAGCCACCAGCCTAGGAGAGCAAACATTCTACTTCTTCCCTTAAAGAGCTTTAGAGAATTGTGCTAATGCATCGAAAGTGCATGGAGCATCCATGAAAATGCCTATTTATAGCTATATATCAGAATTAATTTTCTATGATCCCGTGATCCAAGATACTGCTTTAAATTTAAGATATTGCTGAAGTACAGACCAAGGCAATTTTAACTCATTCTTATCTGACCTCATTTCTACGCAACATAATAGGTTGCGACTCAGCATGAACTCAAACCGAACGAATCAACAAATCCGCTCATACAGAAGTCAAATATTATTGCTTAGAGAGCTATGACTACAGGCTTACGCTCGTATCCAGAGTTCATAAAACAAAAAGGGTTTTTAACAGCTCACTTCATCGGGTATAAGTTTTTACATTTTTTTCAGAAGGGTTAAGAATTTGTGGCTTCTTCAACACTGAAGAAAGCAGCATGCATATATGAAGCCTCTATAGTGCCACTAATAGAAAATTAGTTTTTCATGCACTGAAAACCGGCGTATAATCCAGACATTATCGCCAACTGTTTCCATATAATATACTGCTCCACTAAATCCTTTCTTTGTGGACGGTTATTTGTTTGGCCTTTTAATTTGACTGAATGAGGTAACTACTTCTCATACGTTAATTTTTTATCACTACAGCTCATCGACGTGAGAGTGGCAGCGGACCAAAACCAGAAGGTAAGTGTTTTCTAAACATATATTGAATAAAAAGCTTCATCAGCGGTGGAAACTTTCTTTCTTGCAGGCCACTTTTTGCACAACTCATTTTTTGACTTAATCTTATCTTCATCCTGCAAGCGAGATTGTTGGGAGATGCTGCCTTCCTGCATTGCGTTGCTGTTGTGCATGTTCAGCACAGCACGAACAATTTTCAGCACATGTTCAATGCCCGTCTTTAAAAAGGCTACCTTGCATATTTATGAAGGTGATTAACGAGGATGTGTCAACTCATTTGTTGAAGCTTAGTACTTTTCAAGTGGTCAGATGAAGGCTTTATAGATAAACGTTAATTCCAGTGAATATATTTAACAGAAGAGAAGTATGTAAAATGACAGCTTTATTTGAAAACTTGTACAAACTGATTAGAGTGTAAGAAACAGAAAGTAATTAATCCGTTTCCAGAACAAAATTTAGAGATACTTCGCCTCAAAAGCAAGTCTTGTCATAAAAAGAACACAGCAAACATAACAAGCAGCAAAGGTTTCATTTCATAGTAATGTATATTTTAACGCATTCAAATTTCGTGATAAAGACTTATCATCATTGTTAAATAAGGAATAAATGTTTGTTATTAAACGAAAACGTTATACTGCTTTAAAGACATAAAATCTGAGGCTAGAATTGGTTTGCTGAGCCTGTACGCAAAACGATTTCGTGAAGAAAAGGAAATAACTGCAAGTTTGTAAGAAAAAGATTAAGTAGGAAAATAAGACTAAATATGAGACATTGAGTAAGAAAATAAGAAAATGTCACAAGTTTAAAAAACCGTTCATTGGAAAAAAAACAAGGGCCACAAATATTTGGACACCCCAATATATTGCCTCAATTAGTGCGACAAACACAGCCCCGCCGGTGTGGCGCTGGGCTATCGCATGGTGCTACCTACGTTTCCTTCGGGCGAAGCAATGAAGACAACGGTTTTCCTTCACTGTGATATTGATAGGGCAAAATATTACAAGAGAGAAGCCTGGGATACCCTGCTGCGAAGCGCGGACCCTGCGATCCAGCACCGCACCGTCCATCTGGCGGAAGAGGCCGCAAGAAGCCAAGGGCTACCTGCCAGCCTCTAATCCGCGGGCGCACGACTCCCCGTTTCCGATGGAAATAAAAGTTGTACAACCAACCAACCATCGTGAGCCGTTGGAAAAGGCCGGTGTACTACACTAGGTGACTGGCATTGGACCCTTCCAAATGTCTTATATCTGGATGCTGAAGATGAAGGCTGAGGAAGCGAAGGAACGCCTGCTGAAAGAAGGCGCGCTGGAAGTGAAGAGACGCTACTGTGCGGTCATCGACCCGAACAAGCGTGAGCTGGTTTTCAGGATGCACTGGGTGCCTTTCTACGTTTCGAGTGAAGCGGTGCAGAGGGTGTTCGAAGACTTTGGAGATGTGAAAGAAGTCAATTATGAGCAGTGGAACAGCCCGGGTTTTTAAGAGGCCGAATCGACAACTCGGCTAGTAAAAATAGTGCTCAAAGACGGGCTTTCGATCGATGATTTGTCCCACATGTACAAGTTTTACGGAGGGCTTGTGTTAGTGGTGGTGCCTGGACGGCCACCAATATACTTAAGATGTAAGAAGACAGGCCACATTCGACGTGATTGCCGCACTCCTAGATGTAGTTCGTGTCATATCTTCGGGCACGACCGGGAGGGATGCGTCCGCACGTATGCCCGTGTGGCCACGGGTATTGTGCCCCCTCAAGACGACGGGAGCGAGTTGATCATGAACCAGGAGGAACTGGAGAGCGCTGGAGCTCTGCCCCCTACAGGATCCGGAGAGGGACCTGATGTCCAACAGCCGGAGCACACCACCGGCGGAGGGAAGACGCAAGTTAGCGAACCCGCTGCAGAAACGACTGGAAAGGGGGCGGAGGCTGCTATGTCGTCAGATCAGCCAACAGCCAAAGGCACTTCGGAAGGAAGCGTTGCTGAGTCCCCGATGGATATGACAACCGCCTCCATAAAAAGACCACGAGACTACGAAAAGGTACCAGCTACAGAACGGGAACTGCGTCACTAGAAAAGCAGTGGAGGGTGGAAGGCGCTAAGAAAGGCAAGTTAGCCTTATCGCAAACCGCGTTGTGGTCCTCGTCGCTCACTCGCGACGAGAGACTGAAGAAGTCAGCCTTTAGTCATTGTTGGTTAGCTGGGTTTAGAGTATGGCTTATTGGAAAAAACCGCTAAAAGTGGGCACTATAAACGTCCGAGCGCTCGCCTCGAGACGGAAGCAAGTGCAGTTGAACCGTTTGTTGAGCGATCTAGATTTAAACATCGTAGCCATACAAGAAACAAAGGTTGAAGATGAGCAGCAAACAGATAATATGGTGTTTGGTTTTCGGTCACACTTCAATGTTTGCGTAAGCCATGCAGTCGGTTTGTCGGCAGGTTGGCAGGTTGCTGTCTTTTCCTGAGGAAAAGTGCAGGCATAGCAGTGGAGCAAGTAATAACTTGTGCAAGGGGCCGTTTCGTCGTGTGCGACATCAAGTACGAAACCTGTGCGGTGAGGCTGGTGGTCCTGTATGCACCAACGACACAAAAAGAACGGCGCGACTTTTTTGAACAGTTGGTGTCTTTCCTTGAATGCAGTCGTGCGCTTATATTTTGGGAGATTTCAACTGTGTTGTAGACTCTGAGGAGCGTTCGAATAGAAATGTTGGAAAAGACCAAATGCCGAATTGTTGAGGTGTGTCCTCAATGAGTGCAGCTTAGAGGACGTGTCAGTCCTGGTGAATGGTGAAAAACGTGTGCATTTCACACATTTTCAAGGTAGTAGTCACGCGCGACTTGACAGAATATATGTGTCACCGGAGTTTTCGCCTACCTGTGAACAGTATGAAGTGTAGCAAGTGTCATTTAGCGACCATTGCTTAGTTACGGTCACGCTGGGCGGAACGAAGCAGTGTAAATCAAAAATGAACTGGGACTTATGGAAAATAAACTCGAGGCTTAGAGAAGACGAACTATTTTTAAGAAAAGTTAAGGAAAGCATTGATATTTTTTATGAGAGCGAAACAGGCTGTATTGAATCCTGGAAACGATTTAAACAGGAGGTTAAAATGAATGCAATTGAGCGCTCTTCCATTATTAAGTATGAGGAAAAGAAAGAAGAAAAGCAACTGCAAGAGCTCTCAAAATATTCAGGGCGTGAAGAAGAAGGAATGCCGGGCATGTTCATGCCTGATATAAAAGGCATCAAAGTTAGGCTAGAAGCTTTGGATGCCCAGAAGTACAAAGGCGCTGCGATAAGAGCGCGCACGGAAAAATGGCTCGGTGGCGAGACACCAACAAAACGCGCCCTCGCTGATGAAAAGCGATATGCGCGCGCGAACGAGATAACGGTTATTGAATACAAGGGGCAGAGGCATGATGAGCAAGGCGGAATTACGAGCGCCTTCCTGGAACATTACCGTTAGCTGTTTTCGAGGAAAGCACCAAGTGAAGAAGGGTTTAGAGATAACCTTATGCCTCTGATGCCAATATTAGGCAAAGAAGTTACTGAAGAATTTGAGAACGAAATAAGTGTGGAGGAAATAGAAAAGGCCATTGATGAATTGAATGTCGGAAAGTCCCCGGGTCCAGATGGTTTGAGTGCGGCCTTTTACAAGATCCTTAAAAGTGAGGTATCTATCATGCTCTATAGGCTTTTCAAGGAGTGCTTTGATTTGGGTTATCTGCCACCGTCGTTTAGCAACACGCATACGGTCTTGGTTCCCAAGACTGATAAGCCAGCCATGCTTTTAAAAGTTACAAGCTATAGACCGATCACGTTAACAAATGTTGATTATAAAATTCTGATGAAGGTGTTAGCTAAGATATTGCAATACATTATAAAAGATATTGTTGGACCTCATCAAACATGTGGAATACAGACCAGAAGCATATTTAATAATATTCATGCAGCGCGTAGTGTGTTCGAGTGCTGCTCTAAACAGGAGAGTGGCCATGGTTGAAGTTGATTTCGAAAAAGCATTTATCGTGTGTCTCATGAAATTATGCACTGTTTGTTGGAACATATTGGTGTTGGTGCCGCTGTATTGAAAGGAATTAAAATGGCTTATGCATGTTTTTCTAGACGCCTTATGATTAACAAAGTGTTATCTGAAAGAATTGATGTAAGAGCATCTGTGCGGCAGGGACGTCCACTGTCTCCTCTCCTCTTTGCTATATATTTGGAACTATTGTGTAGAATGGTAATTGCTAACGACTACATCCGTGGTTTTAAGCTGGGAATATGTGAAGTGAAAATATTGGCATACTCTGATGATGTGGCGCTTTTTTGTGAAGATCGCGAAAGCATTTCGGGAGCTTTGAAAGTAACACAAAGGTATTGCAGGGAGACTGGTAGTGCTGTTAATTTAAAGAAAAGTCTCGGAGTCTGGCACGGGGAATGGGAAGAGGAACCGGAAATTTTCTGTGGTGTAAGATGGGCTACAAAGCCCGGAGTTTATTTGGGAGTCCCATTGGACAAATACGGGGAAAATACGAATTACTGGATTGAGAAAGCGGAAGAAATACGGGAAAGGACGAAAGGATGGATGGGACGTAATTTCGCTATTTTCGCCCGTGCGACTGTATGCAATAACTTTTTGGTGGCAAGAATAATGTATTTACTTCAAGTATTGTATTGTGCTCGAAGCAATATACAAAGGTTTCATCGTGTTTTTGCGGTCTTCATTTGGTCGTCCAACTGGGAACGAATTAGCAGAGATAATCTCTTTCGGCGAGTTAAAGACGGAGGGTTGTCTCTAATGCATCTATATGTGCGGCAGATGGTTGTAAGATTTTGTTTCCTACGTGACCAAAAAGATGCATTCCTGAGAACCTTTATGCAAATCATGCTATCCAGTGTAATCCCAGAGTTTATAGTCTCTTCATGCTCTGCTCGGGGATACACTGTAAGGCTGTTCGCTAATGACTGCGTCCTGTACAGAGCAATAAAAAGCCGTTAAGATCAAATAAGAATAAACAATGATATAGCAAATATGCCCGAATTCAGAGTGGAAATGACCCCTAACTTCGACAAAACTGTTTCTATAACTGTGACGAATAAGAAATCAAAACTGAGTTTTCCTTATGGCTATGGCAGCTCCACACTCACGACCGTCGCCGGTGTCATTATATCAACCAACCTGGGACGGACTGCTCACGTGGAGCACATGGCAAATAAAGCGATGCGAAAGCTCATGTTTTGTGAACGAGCCCTGCGGTGTTCCACACAGGAAGCCAAGTTTTTGGCCTACATAACAATCATTCGCCCAATCCTAAAATACGCAAACGTTCCATGATTCCCGCAGTTGCAAGATCACATAACTACGCTTGAGGCTTTCCAGCGAAAAGGTGTACGCTTTATCTACAACAGATATAGGCGTACCGATTCACCGACTCAGATGTTATCTGAAATCGGGCTTCATACACTAGCTAGACGTGCGACGTTTCACAGGCTGAAGTTTCTGTATATGCTGTTGCATAACAAGCGTAAAGTTGATTTTCACACTCACATTACCTTCAACACTGCCAGAGAATCGCGTCACAAAAATAAACTCACACTAGAAGAATATTTCTGTGAAAAACACATGTTTATGCTTTCCTTTTTCCCGCAAGCTGTATGGCAGTGGAACTCCCTACACGGTACGGTGATTGCACAACCAACAGTCGAGAAATTCTTAGAAATGGCTGGCAAAAATGTGTTGCCAGGAAACAAGACGTGATATCCTCTTTCTCCCCTTCCAGGTGCTTTACGTGTTTTTGTAGTCTCATGGCCATGCACATTGTGATAGGGTGATGCTGTATTAGGTGTTTTCGTATTCTTTGTATTCCTTCTTCCAGCGCATTGTAACATTGTCTGAATATTTCCCAGTGTTCTTATATTTTTGACACATTGTTATGTTTTGTCGACTGCATCTCTGCAACCAAGAGCAAACTCGCTCCTGTAAAAATATCTGAAGGATTGGCAGTATTAATAAATAAAAAAAAAACACAAATGCGGTTTCGGCAGCCAAATTTAGGAGCATATCATTTTTGTTCTGGTACCTAATTAGTGTTTAGGTGCTTAGCTGAAACGGCTTACATGCTCCATCAAAGAGATGAATAGCCTGCACTTAGTCTTAGCTTCGGGACAGACAGGTAACTCTGAAGAAGGAAAACATCATGATTTCAAAACCGAAATGTTAAAATACGCCTCGCATAGAAATAAATAAAATCAGAGATCATTTTATTTGCTAAATTTCAGCCCATGATTCGGGGCTCCCAACAACCGCTTATAAACGCCACTTTGACTTTTTTGAGAAGGCCAAGTAATTTATCTCAGCACGGGCCTGTTTGACCAGTTCATGTCTGTCATCCTGAACAAATCTACCAGGTCAATCACGAATGACAACAGCTGTGACATTATAAGCTCGGTATATATTTAACTCATCGTCCTGTCATTTCGAAACCCAAGTGATCATAGAAATTATTTGTTCATTTGTTTCATTTTGATATTTAAGTTCAGTTTTGAAGCATTGAATCAACTATAAATAAAAATTCAACCTGCAAAATAATTAGAAGGAAGTACTTAGACATCCAGTATGGCGAAGGAGCCATTATTCCTCGGGCTCGTCTTTGCTCTGCTATTTGCTGCAGAATCATCTAGCGCTGATCACGGTAAAGCGCGAAGTGTCGACATAAGAAAGGTAATGTTTTTTATTTATTTTATTTATTTATTACAAATACCTACAGCTCCCATTGGGCATTATCGTAGGGGGGGTTAATTGCAAACATAAAGCAAACAGAAAAGCTGAAGCGAAAGCATACAATCAGTTCTAAAAAAAAAAAAACCTTTTAACAAAAGAATGGAAGCACATTCAATGCCAAGTGTAAACGACACACCCAACGAACATTTGTGACACAGTTTCACAATAAAGTACACTGCCTGTAATGTAACACAGATTAATATAAAGTTTTCGGTGGTTAGTGAAAAATTTGCACAGATACGACATCATCCGGGAGTAAATTCCAATCTGAAATTGAGCGCGGAAAGAATGAAAACTTAAACTCATTTATGCGACTTTGATACGGCCTGCTTTTTTTGGAATTGTCTCGTCTCTTAAACTGATAATGATTTTAGGAGCTTCTAATTTATTCAATATAATATATCCCGAGGGTAACTAATGGAACCTCTCACTATTTCCAGTAATCTAGAAGCACCACTGGTACACGTTTTACTAGACAGAGGCTAGCTCCAGGGCCAATACCTTTATTTCATGGAAGTGAAAGCGCGAACAGGCATTGTGAAACTTGGAAAACTTCCAATCATCAAATTTATTTTAGAGGCACACGATGTTTTGAAGCCCGTGGGCTTCTTTTTGAGAGGCGACGGGACGAGGGGGGGGGGGGGGGGGGCCTGTTGCATGCAACTGTAAGGAAAGGAAAGCGCTGGCGAGGATGGGGCGAATACATGAGGGGGAGTGAGTGCTAAGAAGGGTGTGAAGGGTTAGGGGGCTTAATGCCTATGTTATGTCACGATGCCGGCAGGTGCCGCGGTGCTCGCTGGCTTCTTTTTTTCTTGTCATTTGTGAAGTCCCAAGCGACGATCGAAGACCCTGTAGGCACACGCTAGGTAGGTCACCTCTTCTTTGTTTGGCATATATTGGTGTCATCATATATGTCCTGATTCAAGACGGCGCCTTTTCCGATAATTGTCGTCTTACTCCTGGTCGAATTCTGCTTCAAAGTTTATTTTGTGGTCCAAGACTTCGGAATGTTGTTTTTGTGATTGCGTTCTCTTGAAAAGTTCAGTACCTAAATGTGCTGCCGAATCTTTTCTTCATGCATTTTCTGGCGAATGTAGCTGGCGTCGCTATCGGCGCAGAAATTATTGCAAACAAATATCCAATAGAATCTTCCATGGTAGCATGCAAGTCCCCCATCATCCCTGAAGGAGGAACAGAGCCGCCTCCGAAATGTGGACATTTTTATGTGAAGTCGAGAGCTTATGGTTGTATAATGTTCAAGTTTGATTTAGTTGCATACAAAAGTCGACATAAAATTCATTCAAAATGTTTTGCTTTAAACCTGGAAATGAAAGAAAATTTAGCGTTTCATCAAGTGAAAAATATTCTCATCAAACACGATGGGCTTTGTTCGCCGTTTTCTGAAAAGATATTAGATGTAAGTTATTCCTTGGAAACGAATCGTTCATACGCATGAAAAACTAGGCATGAAAAAACTCTTGCTTAAATATGTATCAGAACTGGAAACAAGAATGTGGACATGGATTCCTCTTTATAAAACTATGACGCGAGATCGTCATGGCTTCCGTCTGAGCGCAGCTTGTGAATGTTCGTTCGTTTGCATTTACTTTGCAGTCTGTTTTATCCCTAGTCACGTAATTGGTTGTCGTACACGTATTTCAGTCTACGTAGTGGTAAGCTGCCGCTTAATGTAAAATAGTAGTCGACATGTATATTGATTTTCTATTTTTCCATTCTGAGTAAACAGTGTTCTAAGATATAATAAATTTGTATTGCCTGTTGCATTCGTTTTGTCGACTCATCAGAAACTTGACTTACAGTAAATTTATTCTACCACCGAGCAATATTTTGTATAGTGAACGTTTTGCAATTTACATTGCTACAGAATTGCATTGCGAACAAATGGCAGGACTTTCCACAATAACGGCCAACTTTGAAGTGCTCACGATAAAAACCAGTAAGCAAATCATAAGCGCTGTTTACCGACATCCAAATGGCAATGTCGAAGACTTTTTCACGCTTTTTGAGAGCCTAATGGATTATGTTTCTCAGAAAAGCTTTGTTCTCAGTTGTGTTGGTGATTTCAATATTGACATCACGGACGAAAATAACAATTATGATTTTGATGCTAGGCTGCTTTCTGCCGGTTACAAAAATGGTATTAACACTTCAACACGTGTTACTCGTTTCACCTCATCTACGCTTGATCTTCTTATCACTAATCTGAAAACAAATATCCTCCAGTGCGGGTAAAATTTCATCCGACATAAGCGATCACTGTCCTGTCTGCATGACTTTTCCAGACCCCAGCAAAAAACACTTGACCCAGGCATATACTTACAAGCCTATTTCCGAAAGTGCTTTAGAATCATTCAAACACGAAATTACTGCGCATAACTGGAAATTTATATTGGAACTCAGTGATGCTAACTCAGCCTACTCGGTATTTCGTGAAGCTTTTCTTCTTATCTACAATAAATACTTCCTTTTTAAGAAAGCAAGACGATCGCGGAAATCTAGGAAACCTTGGGTGGCCTCACAACATGTCAAGCGTATCAAAGAAAAGAACAGCCTTTATCACGTTTTTCTTCGTTCGCGATGCCAGGAAAAGCTAAAAAAAATTTAAGACTCTGCGGGGTAAACTTAATGCAACACTAAAACAGGCAAAACGTTTGTAGTACAAATATCTCTTAGTTAAAACTAGAGCTAATAACACACCTGCCATATGGAATATTTTCAATGATATTCTTGGCCGTAGAAGGAAGGCCGCATCACCGAAAACAGTATATAATGATGACGAACAGCTGTGTGGTACGAACTTGGAGATCACTCCAACCGGCACTTTGCTAACATTGTCTCAGCAAGTACTTAGGCCCCCAAGCATGAACACCCTGAGCTACAGTCTCTCACAGAGTTTCTTGAACCGAATGACACCGAGTAGGTCTACCACACTTTCTTTAACATGAAAAATTCTAACACGCTAGATACTAATAACATACAACTAAGAACAGTTAAATTTTAATAAAATGCACTGCGCCTGTTTTAGCCCTCATATTTAACTTAGCTGTTGAATTGGGCATTTTTCTAAATGCGAAAAAAGGATAGAATTACTGTGGTGCAAAAAGGGGATGATGTAAATGTCGTGAATAATTATTAGCCACCATCTATACTCTCGATTTTATCAAAAGGACTGGAAACGGGTATTTTTTATAGATTTATTAGATTCCTCGAAAAAAATAATGTAACACCTAACTGCCACTATGGGTTTAGGAAGAGACGATGGACGGAAATTGTCCTGCTCTCGCTAAAAGAACAGATAGTTTAAAATATAGATGCTGATCTTTTTACACTAGGTCTGTTCATCGATTTCAGCAAAGCCTCTGGCTCTGTTAACCATAGTATTTTTACAAGTAAGCTATCAGAGCACGGAATAAAGAGACAGCCCCTCAATTTAATTCCGTCATATCTGAAAGATAGAGTTCAATGCATCTATATAAATAATATTGACTCATCTTTATTGCCTCTACATTATGGAGTACCGCAGGATAGTATCC
>JAJIZL010024962.1:55256-90516 GCA_023969395.1 Amblyomma maculatum | reverse complement strand
TATATATATATATATATATATATGATATAGTACACATTACGCAGTCAGCTAAATTATTTATATATGCTGACGATAGTAGCCTACTTTTTGCCGGTAAAGATCCAAATGACTTGGTTACTCAGTGCAAAGAAACTCTTAATAAGCTTGCATGGTGGTCCCAGTCTACCCGCATTGTAATTAATCCTAAAAAGACAAAATGTTTACTGTTTAGGCTCCGCAATAAAACATTCTCACTCCAAACTACAATCAGCTTTATGAATGATCGCATCACAATAAAAGATGAGCACAATGCTGTGGGCTTTACACTGAACTGTCATCTGAGCTGGGATCACCACTTTAACGATGGCGCAAAAAGCTCTCAGTTGTAGCAGGCACTTTGTCCTGCTGTAGGAATATACTTCTGCAAAAAGTAAACTGCAGTCATAGCATGCGCTATTTGCACCTCGCGTAAACTACTGTACTCTTGTTTGGAGCACAGTAACCAAACGGAGTAATAATAAATCAACGCGCTTCAGAAAAACGTCGTGCGTTATGTTGCGAACGTTGGCATAGACACAACTACAAAATACCTATTTTCGAAGTATGACATTATTCGAATCATACACAGTTATGAATATAAATTGTTAAACTAAGTCTAACTCTTTTATGCAGAACCTGTAAATTTAATTAGGCTTATTGCATAATTACAACATCATATGACGGATGTATGCATTAGAAACCTTCCTCACTGGTTAGTTCCCTTAGTTCCCAATTTCCGCACCCGATACATACTTCAGTCAGTAAAATAGAATCTACTAACCCTTCTCAACAAATACCCTTAACAGGCGTTTTCATCTAAGAAAGAATTAAAAATATTTTTGTAATCTGTGCTAAAATAATACGTGTCACCTTCATCTTCCCGAACTTTCTTTTATGTGCCTTGTTTAGGTAAGGCGATGAGTTGTTACTTTGGGCTTCTGATGTGGTTCTGTATTATAATAGTTTCTATTTTATATACGTGTGCGTTTAGCACTAATTAGGCTTGTACATATCTGTGTGGTTTTGATGAGTGGATCGCTTTTATTATTGTTTATATACACTGTACAACTGCGTCGACTCTTGTCTTTAACTTAGGCCCTTGGGCCGTCGTCAAGTCGCTGACTGCAACTTTTAGCCCAGAGGCCATTCAGAGTTGCTTTGTAACTGTCCTCAAAACTAAATGAATTGAATTGAATTGTACAATTTCAAGGACAAACATTTGAAATACTTTGCCGTCAATTATAAAATTGTTTAATGAAATTCTAAAGTACTGAAGGCATTATGAAACACTTGCGAACAACGTGATGGTCGTTTTGTGTTGTGCTGCAGTGGTGTATTCGTCGGTGTAAAATAAAATACACATTAATATATTGCTTTCTACACACTTTTATGCTTTGGTCTTTCATCGATATTAAGGTACTTTAATTTAAAATTTATCTGTGTTTACCTACATGCATTTTATTTTTGAACCCCACACTTGCCTCTGACTACGGGTTCAAACAGTCTTTGGAAATTTGTATGGCGTAATAGGAGTTCAGTGAAATTAAATTGAAAAGCTCGTGCATGCCTGCGTTGCTCAGGCTTTGCGTGTTTAACGTGAGAAAGATTATTCCCCTCCCCCTTCTTCTGGCAATGCAAATAGTCATAATTCCGGCAAACTGCAAAAACGAAGTCCATGCATGCCACGTCGAGGGGGAAGGAAAAAACGCCGTGGTTCCTGAATCTTTCGATGGAATCGCTAATTTTTTGCTGCCGTCATAAGTAGAATTTTGCAAAACATGTGGCAGAAGTTTCTTATTACACAAGCTAGGATGTGTCAGTGAGTTATTTAATCATCAATGCAGTATTACACTGTTTGAGCACTGAAGTAAGAAGATATGCCAGTCTGTTAATTCTTATTATGATGCCGATATTCTGACGAAATTCTTAACAAATGCCGATATTCTGACGAAATCAACTCATCAATATGCAACAAACAAGAGTTTATTTGTGAAAAACGAAGTTGTCTTGAAATGCATTTGTAGTCACAGTACGGCGAGCCCAAAGAAAAAAAAGAAAGCAAGGCTGATAAGGCAATGCATTTAAAGTGTTCGATGACAGCGAATGAAAAAATAATTTTCATGATAACGTGAAATAGTTGCTTTATTACCATAGTGATGCAGTAATTCATTCTAATTTTCTTTCTCGCAGTTCCTTAACACTAGTGACGTTATATGGACCTACAACACAACTGCAAAAGAGCGCCACATATGTCAAATGGATATGAAGAAGAAACTACTGGCTGAAGAAATATATTTCACGCGGCATCATCTTCAGAGCAAAAGGTAAGGATTATAGGTAAGTTTTAAAATGCCTAAATTAAGATATTGTTTCAATCACAGAAAATGGAGAGCAAGAGAACTTCACGGACAGTTTACAATATTTTTTGGTACTTCTGAAGCAGGAAAAGACCCGTATGACACAATGGATGTGCAAACCACCCGCAGTAAGTGATTGACTACACATTCTATATGCTTCGGACGTTGTCAAGCATCCTCTGTTACTACTGGTACAATGGCTTTCGCCTTCCTTAATATGGACCAACAACATGTCATACGAACTCACAAAAATAACAATGAGATTTATATGCATTGATAATAAAATGTTATTTAAATATCTGCCAGCTTCATTTTTTCGCCATTAGTAAAAAAGAAAGAACCCATCCGCTGAAAACCAGGAAAGAGATAGAGCAGAAGAAGAAAGGCAGGGAAGTCAACCGAAGCCGGTGCATACTGAAGGACAACGGGCAGGCGAAAATTAACAGCTGCCTCCTACAAAACGATTTATATCGTTTCCTATAGTTTAACGGATTATTGTACTGTAGACGTCTCATCTGGCGTTCCTCATGGCTCGGTGCTTGGTCCTTTATAATTGCTAATATACATTAATGACTTATCTCACCGTACCAAATCACGAATAAGGCTATATGCGGACAACTGTGTTTTATATTATGTAGTTAATATACCCAAATATCATTTGCAACTAAACACCTCATTTGTTAGCTTTTGTGCTAGATATAGTAACTGGATAAAGTAAATACGTTTTATTAAACTGTAGTCATGTATTTTACTAACAGCCTGTCCCCTTCTATGTTTAATTATGCCTGCAATAACTTACCATCATTGCCCAGGATTTTAGAAAACTATTATTTTATTATTTCGGTGTTATATTTATTATTACGCTTTCCTTGTCAAAGCATAATAATTTAATTTGCTCTGAAGCACTCACATCAGGTGCCTATTTGAAAACTTTGCTTAAATTTCCAAAAGGGACTAAGCTACTAATGTACACAACCTAGCTAAAATTACTGTGATGTGCTATGCAAGGCACTGATTCTAAATGTGCCACAACATCACGCAAAAAATAAGCAAAAGCGAACCACAATGACTAGAATTACAACTGATATATACTTCACATTATTCAATAATTACCATCCTTACAAGTCAAGAATGTCACAAAAAAACATGAATCACATAGCATAACAAATTCAGCAAGAGTGGAATGATTTACCAATAAAACAAGATTTACTACATCACTGTCGGCAGGGACGGGAGGAAATACCTCATCACAAAACGAAGGCATTAGCGTTGTTACGTACTGCATTGTACGGATCGAATTTCTATCGCGTCACTGATCCCGTGAACAATTTACCATGCCTATACGCATATTGCATGAATGGCGGCAATGAATATAAAGCGTTAACCGCATGAGGCGACAATTCACGGCAACACGCCGCGCGACGCCATCGCGCGGTGGGCTGATAACCGCCAAAGCATTACCGCTCGTCGCTGTCGCTCAGACTCGTTTTCAGGAAATTTCGCTTGTCGCTCTGAAGCAGCTCTGCAGGCTGCAATTCGCAAGAGGCTTTGGTGTACTCAACTTCCGTTCGGGCTTTCTTTTTTTGCGTGCTATAGTTTTGTTTTCCTACTCCTGTTTAAGCGAAGGACATGCAAAGCATGGGCGAAATCACCGCTCCTTGTGGGGATCCGGCACTTCCAAACATTTGCTCCTCAAACCTGATGTCTCCCGCTACGAGGAGCGCTCTTCTGTCGGTGAGAAAGTCTTTTACGTAATTGTAGGCCCTTTCGCCGAGTTTCATGCGCGAAATTTGTTCCAGGATCGCCGAATGTGTGACCCTGTCGAATGCGCTTTCGAGGTCGAGTCCGAGAATTGCTTTAGTGGAATGGGTCTTGTTGTCCAGGATCTCAGCTGGAGCATAGCGTCTTGCGTCGAGAGGCGAGGCCGAAACCCGATGATGGTGTGTGGGTAGACACCTGTAGGATCGAACTGGGTGTTTACTCGATTGAGGAATGCATGCTCCATCACTTTGCCCACACATAAAGTAAGCGAGATTGGCCTCAAACTCTCCAAGCTAGGAGCTTTGCCGGGTTTGGAGATGAGTACCATCTCCGTGGTCTTTCACTGCTTTGGTACGGAGCCCTTCCTCCATTGTTCGTTTATATATTACGTGAGTTTGTTCACGGAGTCATCGTCCAAGTTTCTCAGTCGTATTTGTGACACCATCCGGTGAAGGAGCCGACCGACTGTGAAGGTCGTGCAGGGCCACACGAATTTCTTTGCTGCTGAAATCTTCAACTAGTGAAGCATTGTCCTCCCCGCGTAAGAACCTTGTATGAGAGAGGGCCCTAGAGGGAGATAACTCTGGCAGAGTATATTCACCACCCTACCTTCGCCCGGTCTCTTGATTTCAATGTACAGCAGGCCGTTTGGTGCGGCTTTGTGGTATTTAACAGATGCTTCAGTAGTTTCCATATTTGTCCGTTATGTAACCGTCCGTCGACCGAGTTACATGTGCCGTTTTACTGCTGTTTGGAGAGGAGTCGACAGAGCTCATCGATATTTTTGTTCAGTTCAGCAACCTTTATTCGCAGTTTCCTGTTTAGTCGCCGACCTTTTCATCTTCAATTAGATGAACGAGGTGACTGTCCATCCTCTCCATTTGAATGTCGATCGCAATGGTCTTCGTGGCGTTTCTGGTGTCGGCGTTGAGTCCGCGCGTCCATTCATCGATATCGGAGCTGGACACGAAGTCTTGCCTCGCCTTTATGACTGACTGGAACCCTTCCCAGTCTGTCCACTTGAATTCCTGTTTGAATGATAAGGACTTATCTGAGGTCGGGAGGAAGATCTTCAGATTCTTATGATCGCTTCTAAAATCAACCGCAGTGTTTTTCCGAGTGACGTCTTTGACGTTCTTAGTGAAGTCGAGTATCCGCGGATAATCGACCTCACTGCAATACTCGACCTCGAAGTCGAGTATCCGCAGATTTCTCGTTACTTCACGGAGATGATGCTGGAAGAAGCTCGGCGAAATTCCATTGAAATCGCTGCGGAATCATGTGTCGCACACAGAGTCCATTTGAGCACATCCGTGCACCTCCGCGGTACCGAGTACTTGAAACCAACAAAGCCGCCAGCAGGAGTGTATTTTCACAGACTCCAAAGCAGCCTAGTAAGCCTTACAACCTGCTCTTCACCGTAACGCTAAAGAGCAACTCGTCGCGGAAATACGAGAACTGCATCACTACGCCATCAATAAAGGACACTCATTATCTTGTAATGGCTTCCAGGATACCGCGGCATATCGGGCAATCTCTGCGCGGACGAGGTCGCACGAACCGCTCACCACGACGGAGACTGTGTGTCGATCTTTTTTACCAGAGCAAATGCTACTGGCCGGCTTCGCGCACTTGCGTGGGAGCTCACATTCGCTTTGTGGAGTTCTAGCCATGCGAACTCCCGCTAGAATCCTTGGACCCTGACCTGAAGCTCCGGCTTCCACTATGCCTACCCCGAAATAAAAAAAAAAAACATTTGTGTTCCTCCTGTGGGTTAGTGTAGCAGTGACCAACCACGGGACTAACTATTATTTCTTTCTGATAAATATGGCTAGTATCCAAGCTTGTGCCACCAGCAGGTGTGGCGAGACCATATCCCACATACTTGGTGGCTGCCTCGTGGTTGCCAGTCACCTTATCTATTTCCCTTAGTCTGGGTTTTACAGCTACTTGCTCCAAGTTTATTTACGAACGAGGATACACAGCCATCGCGGCGAAATCGCAAAAGGCGGACAACATTGCTTTTGCATCAAAATATTTCCCCAATCAGTCTGCAGGGAAAAATTCGTTTCGAACAGCCTCGCACTTTTGTATTTTTTCTCACAAAATGTTCTGTACTGCGCATTGTATTCATGGCTTGAAGAAGTAGGCATTAATGAATTTTATACTTCTATACTCAGGTAAAAGTTGGGTTGACCGTGAGACACTTACCTATCAAAGTGATGACAAGACATGCGGCGTGTTTGCAGTCATGAATGGTGGCAACGGTATGTATGCCTATCACGTTTATAAAAATATGTCGCCTAATTACTACTGCAACATCTGGAGATCATGTGGAAGTAAATGTTTGGAACTGGTATTGCAATGGCTGATGTTCGATCCTAATATCTACGCCACTCTCTAGACCCCTTCTACGATAGTTGCTTTGGTGGGCACCATCAGCTGTGCGTCCGTGCAGACAGTTTACATTTGCTGACACATGAACATATTCACGCTGAATCAATTATTATGCAATAACTTTGCATCTAGTGTGCCTGCGGATTAGCCGTTTTTGAGACGGTCAGGCTTGTAACAAAATTGTCTTTAGGTTCTCCAAATTGAAAGAAGATGTCTATTCAAAGAAAGCCCGAAAAGTTAAACCAAGACTTTCAACTTAAGAGCCTCGTTTTACATAGTGAGACGACCTATCGTGCATGACAGAAGGTTCACAGGTGCTCAGAACGCTCTGGACAAATGAAGCATATGCATGCATTGTTATCATTTGAACAAGAATTGCGCATTAAAGAGGGCCTTTAACAGTGTGGTCATCGTTTTATCAATAAATGCTGAATTCTATATTCGGCTTCGAAAATAGAGTAGAAGTTATGAAAATAAGCTTAACAATAAATTAATTCCCTGACTGTCAGTACCTATGCACTCTCTTCCCGTCCCGATAGCGAGATAGTTGCGAAATTGCACGCAGATGTCGAACCGGTGCAGACGACGTACGAATCGTCGTTTTATCGACGGCTGGGTTTCCAATATAAAGGAGCAAAGCTAGCTGGCCTGGCTGTAGCAAGTCAGAGATATTCTAGTCAGAAAAACCTGTAAGCTGAAATTATATTTCATTAATATTCTTTGCAATAATTCTGATCACGAGCGTCCATGAGCGTCTGTAACTGCAAGCGACGTGAAGTTACTCAAATAAACAAAACGAAAGAAATGCGCGCTACAGCGTGCAGCAATTTAATTTCGCAAAGTAGTCTAATAACTGACTGGCAATTAGGCCATAGTTACGAGCCCTCTACATGTATCACAGATTGATAAAAAGCGTGTGGAGGTCGCTTGGAGAAAGAAGAGCGTTTTGTAAATTACAACCTGCGAAAAATGAAAGACAGCACATAAGGTTGAGAAATGCAACGTCCGCTACTTGGAACCGTTTCTTCACGGTGTATGACAGCGAATCTATACTAAAAGGGGAAAGATGGATCATAAGAGTGATAGACGTCCACCAGTGGAATGAAGTATGCAACAGAAAATGCACCCCTAGATGTGTACCACTTTATTGTGGATAAAATACGATTTTATTCATAAAAATCTTAACACATGAAGAGTTCTGCAGTCGCTACTTCCTTTGATAAATAATATGCCGCCCAAAAGTCTAAAACACGGAAATTGTGATGTGAAGTAGCGTTGCGGGCGCCGTGTATGAGATCTAATCCACATAAAGCAAAACGCTGCACCAGCTGTTTTGTTAATGATCATCTAGCATACAGTATTATACCCATATTCAAAGCCAAAAACAGCACCGTTGGGTTCCTGTTTCCGCGTGATTGTAAAGTCTGAAACAGAAAGTAAGAGAAAAATTGTTGTGGGACTTCAAACACTGTCTTTAAGCGTATAATTTACAAGTCTAATGGGAAATCATTGAGGCCAGGCATATCACTCGATTGGGTGCAAAATGCGTTAGTGAACCGTCAATCGCTTTAACAGATAATGAGGTTGAGTTTCTTGAACGTGGTGTGTGTGTGGGGTCATCTTGATTTTCTTGTTTAGTGTGCAGTTTGGTGCTGCTTGGCTGGGTTATATATGTGTGTTTTTTTCAATAAACTTCAGTAGTGAGTCAGCACCTGTCCTGTTTGTTCTTCACCTCCGTCCACGTTTGTTGCGCTGTTTTTCTATCATGTTTCTATCAAGGCTAATGGCTAGTTCGCAGATATTTCAGGTTCAAATATATCCTCTTCACAACTCTCTTTATCACTAATAATTTCGTTTGCACGTCTAATAGCTCACACATACTCTTTTTCAGGAAGTCCTAACCAGCCGTATAAATTAAACAAAATGAGGGACACATAGGCTCAGCCTTTAAAAATACGACGTGATATTCCTAACGGTTCTCACCTGCAACACCCCTTGTAGATCCTTGCTCGTGTGCATCCTCTTTGCTGCTCGCTTAATCTCTAATGTCTTAATTTGCTCCTCTATTATAATCCCGCGTACATTAGCAAACAGTCGTAAGCTAATTATGTACACGACGACCAGATTAGCTAGATATAAAGCCTCGCCTTAAGCAACCCGTTAGGGCTTCCTAGACCTGCGTGGTCTAAGAGATGTGTATCTTCATCTCAGTGAAAAGGTAGTGGTAGGTTGAATTCTCATCTCACCTACCAACCTCAAATTAGATGCCCAGCGCCTGACAATGCGACTATACCAAGTTTTTCTGTGCCGTCGCACAACCCGAAGGCCAGTTTTCGCGTGGCTATGCAGCCAGCCAGCTACTACCTGGTAGTGCCACAAGTGTCTCATTGTTCGCTCACAACGACTACGCCGTCGAAAGAATTTCTGGGGACTGAGGTCTTTAACGCTATCAAGTGAAAACACGCTGCGGAGATATTAAGCCCTGCTTTAACCAAGCCGTGCAGATATGCGTGCGTATCCTAAGGTAGCGGGCTTGATTCGGATTCCAAGGGTGCGAAAATATACGAAAGGGTCAGATTTTCCTCTAGCTATCCCAGCCTAAATGAACTGTAGGAGTAGACAGCTGCTGCCATTTGTTGATGCCAAGGGGTATCGTTACATAACGACGATCAGTTAACGCCAGGTCATTTAGGCCTCCTATTGTCATACTTCAGAAGTATGCTTCGTAAGGCTATGCTTCCTAAGGCTTGTGATAAATCGCTATTGTCCCAACCATATGTTTAAACAAAAACGTTTTCGTTTCAGCTCTTTGAAATAGGTAAGACTTTCCAGACTTAATGAAGCTCCAGCACCTGGCAGAAGAGCATGCTGCCTGGCCTGTAGGTTTTAAGAAAACCTACACATTATATGTGTCCTATGTTAGATGGCGGTAAAAAACTTTGCTACATGCATTTTCAGGTGTATCATACGACCTCAGGGTGAAAAATTCTACAATAAAAACGGGCCCGAGAGAAGACTGTATGCAAGAGTATTTGAACCACATTGAAGGAAAAGCGAAAATTAGGCGTGTATATGACCATCGATGTCATGAAAAACTAAGAAACCATCATCCTTGGTTTTTGTCTCAAGGCTGAAGTCGAATAAAATATATCGTAATATGCACGTTGTAATTTGCGCACTACTTTCCAAAATTTCAATAACGCAGCCCCAAATAGCTGATGTATAAACTTTCGGCGCACGAATTTCTGACGCCTTTCTTCTCTCTTAGTTTAGACAACACGCACACCTGCAGTATCATCTGAGAGAAGGTGTGTTCTGGTATCGGTCAAGTGGCCGGAGAGCAGCGCAGTGGCATGAATATTGCAGGCTAATTCAAACTAGCAATATATGTCTGAAGGAGCTTACAGCACCGTTGCTGTTTTCTAAGGGCCGTATAGGCCATGCTTATTCGAGCCTGTGTTAATGACCCCTTTTCTATTTCTGTAATATATTTTAACGTGTTTTGTTACCCTCACCTCTTTCTTCGCCAATCGGTTCTGATCCCACCAATAACCTGGATGCCTACTACACCATTCCTTTGATTGCAATGTTCTCTGTACGCTGTTGTAAACGCCGAAATAATAAAGGCAATGAAAATCTGAGCCCTGTTCTCTCAGCCCAATTGTTATCTACAAAATAAAAAGAGTTGCGTTCCATTAAACTTCTTAGCCCTTTAAGACGATAAATTTGCTGGTAATTGTTTATGGCGTTAGCAATACTGCGCCAGATTTCAGCCCGTCGCGTAGTCACAGGAAGGGCCACGTTTGACCTTGAGCCGCAGCAGAGCGGAATACGGCTTAAACCAAGCCGTTTTAACGTACCTTAGTGGCCTATAGGAAGAACGTGATTGCCATGGTCCTGGCAGGCTGATTCTGACATAACATAGGCAAAGAAAACTTGTCCTTCATTTGTGCGCCATGTCTTTACTCATAGCTAAACATCTCAAGCTACACCATGAGGTACACTACATGCTGGACCATAAGTCAACCATGGAGGTATTACTAACGCAATTCAACCTGGTTTAACCAGAGCTAAACCACAGCCAACGTTTTTCTATCAGGAATAAAGCTTCTGCTGGCTGTTTAGCTGCTGTCTACCGTAAAATATGCGAAGAAAAATAAAATACGGGTATGAAGCGATAGCCTACGCGACCCCCGACATACAGAGCCAATTTTAACCATGCTGTTGAAGATGCCTGCATGACCTAGGAGTAACTTGAATCCAGTTGTACCGGCAGACTGATTCTTATATAGCCTTCTCATAATAAATGAAGTGGCCAAGTTGGCAGCTCCTGCCAAACCGTGTACCAAGAAACGCTACGCACAGTCAGTGCGCGGTCATGTCAGCTGCCAGCTACCACCAGCCAGCTCCATGCTCGTCATTTTTCGCTCAAAACACCGAGGACGCCAGATTTTCTATTGAACGCGTATTCACCATCATCATCATCACCTTTATTTTCATTGTTAGATACATGTACATGATGATCAGTTTAAACTGTCCAGGGGACCTCCTATGACAAAGTGAATAAACTTCGCCGGTAACTTACGAAGCAGTTATTAGGAAAAGAATATACAGGTGTGCAGAGAACAACTTATAATACTAACAATACTATATAATACAATGCAAACGACAAACAGTATAGAAAATTGTAAATAATCAAGAACTGGAAACAAAAGCGCACTAATTGCAGAAATCTGCGAATGCAGTCAGCGTAAAAAGAACGAAATAATGTAAACACGGAAACTTACAATCCAGAGAAATATCTTTAGTCGGAGGAACACAACAAGGTAGAAAATAAGTAAGTCTTTAATGAATGATGAAATGAATGAAGAGCCCGCTGCAATTTGATTTCGGAAGGCAGTGAATTCCATACAGATATGCCTAAAAGTATGCAGTTTCTTTGCCATAATTTACCCTGCTCTTATGTTGTATATTATGATGTTCAGCAAGTATAGTGGTATTATTGTTAAAAAGTTTGGAGGACTTAAAACCACTAAGAACGACTTGATTATTACGCGTTTTAAAGGTAATTGAAGCCTACCTAACATTAAGCTGTAGCGACAATGGCAGTATGTTTATTGTGTGATAAAAACTGACAACATATGCACGGTAAGGGCTGAAAGTAATCATTGAGTGCTGTATTTTAAAGGTGGTGAACACATGAAAGGTGAGGGTTGTATATGTTACCCCAAGATGATATGCAATACGAGAGGTGGCTATGTACGAAGGAGAAATATAACATGCGAAGTGTACGTAGGTCGAAGTAATGCCGGTCTTTAATTATCACGTGAATACCAAAGGCTGCTTTATATTTAATGAATTTGGTATGCTGATGAAACTTTAGTTGATTATCTAAAATAACACCAA
The DNA here is from genome assembly GCA_023969395.1 of Amblyomma maculatum. NCBI lineage: Eukaryota > Metazoa > Arthropoda > Arachnida > Ixodida > Ixodidae > Amblyomma > Amblyomma maculatum. The sequence continues at coordinate 78,577 of JAJIZL010024962.1, read as the reverse complement.
GAAATGTAGTGGACTCTGACGGGTAAATTGCGTTTATGGCTAAATGCACCTGAAGAGCAGGAACTACCTTCTTTTTGCATGAATGAAAAACCATAAAGGTGTTCTTTCTTGGATTAATTTGTAGATTATTATTTTGGTGCCTGGGATGAATACTCAGAAGGTCAGTGTTCAAATCGGTGGTTATTATAGAAATATCACTAGTGTGGGAAAAAATAGTAGTATCGTCAGGCTAAAGAGTTGAACTAGAGTAGTTGAGGCATTTTGGCAAGTCATTATAATATATATAAGAAAGAGGAGAGGGCCTAAAATAGATCCCTGTGGGACACCGCGGTTTATTAGCTTTGGGTCAGAAAATATGCCAAAAAATTGCTGTTGCGTTAAAAATACGCTATAAATGCGCTAGAAAGCATGCTAATACAAAGTAATGCACTAATGATAAAGTAATAATGTGTGAAATATTTTCCATAGTTGGCAAATGCATTCTACCCCAATCTTACTATTCTCGTTTAGTTTTCGTGATCCAGATCTGCTGCTGCTACCTGTCCTAATTGGACGTATTTGTCTACGACACCCAGCGCTTCATAACGTATTGCAAAGAGCTGTTTCCTACCGAGGCAGTTTAGCATGGCCTTAGTCTTCTGAATATTATCGTTAGGTCTACATTTCTCTTTTTCATGTCTAGCTCATTATTCATTATTTACAATTCGTTCCCGGTTTTTGATCAAGACAGCGTCATCAGCGAACTCAGGTTACTACTGACATTCATATCATCAAAACTTATCCCTAGCTCCTCCCATTTAAAGTCAGTGGACACTACCTCTAAGAAAGCCGTGAATAGTACTGAGGAGATCGTGCATTCTCGCCTAACACCTTTGTTTATGTGAATTTTATTCCTTTGTTTACACACAGCTATGGTTGCTGTGTCGCCGCTATAGATATCTCCCAATAGTTTCACAGCTCATTCGCACACTAATTTCGCGGTTTCCACTGAGTCAAGCGTTTCCTTGTAACCGATGAATGCCCTACTCAGGGGCTCATTATATTCCAATAAGTTCTCATTCTCTTCTTGATAGTATGTGTATGATTTATGATGGAATGCCCAAGTCGAAAACCCGTTTCATCATTTTGTTCCTTGAAGTCTAATGTTGAATTCCAGAGGAAAATTTCGAGCACTTCGCCGATCATAGGAAGAGCGCATCGCTCCAGTCGAGATCCCGTCCTTCAAATTTGCCATTTGAAGATATTCCCTCACACGGGAGTATGCTCCCGTTGTGTGTGGGCTCCCAATGAGCCCACACAACTCGTTCTCGTGGCACAACCCTCTGCAATGTTCGCGTCCACCTACGGCGGCCTTTTCTCTTTGGCGAGTACATTTTTGCTATTATTAATAAAGCAAGCATATCTAATGGCATGAATCTTTGTGTTTATTATAAAGCATAATCGAATCTCGAAAGTTAACGAATATCTTTGAAGCGGATTAGACGTTGCTTCAAAAAGCTGCCGACGCTCTGCGCTGCGGCATCTGTAATACATATTGACGAGGGTAATAGTGGACAATTGGCTTGTTAGGTACTCTCAGTCATGAACTATTGAATTTTTCTACGTCGTTCCTGATTGTTGTAAAGACTTCGTGGGCCAGTGCCCTTTTGAGCCATGCCAACTTCTTCAAAATTTCTGTTTCTATTTCGGACAGCATTTTCTAAGCAATTAAGAAATAGCTTTAAATACATTCTCACAGATCGGCTGCCGCGGCTAAAATTCTAAAATTAACTGTAGGCTCCACAAACCAAGCCGGATTGTACAAAAATGAGAGTGAAGCTGCTAAATATAATCATGTTGTTTCCAATTGTTGCACCATAAGTGCCTCAGCTGGAATGATGAGCAAGCAGCACTCTGGGACAGCGACTTGATGAAGGGATTATAACCTCCTGGCAATATGAAAAGAAAGACTCGTGCAAATCTTGCATCTGTATGGAATGTTTTTAAAATAAAATACATAGCTAAAACAGCCAACTAGACTAGCCGAGACGTGACACACACAAAAAAGCTCATTACACTAATAACACGACAAACACTAGGGCGCATATTTGTATGCGTCCATGCTCTTTATTAGCACTGGGCTTTCTTTAAACTTATGGTGGCTTTCATTTTTTTGCGAAAGCAACACTCCGAAAACCAAAGGGAAACCTCGGGTGGCCGCAGCTACGCCATGGAGAGGCTATGGTCTCCGATCGTAAAACATAATTCTCTCCATCGGCAATCGAACCTGCATCCCTCGGATCCCCTGCCGAGCGCTTTGACAAACTGAGCCACGGCCAGAATTTTTTTTCCTTATTTCATAGAAAAGATACCTTAAAAAAAAAGAAAAACTTTCTTCAAATTTGTTCATGTCTGAAGTAACCGAGCTACTTAGTATGAGCCCGCCATATCCCTAGCCCAACACTGCACCATCATCAAAACATTAAAATTCTGGGAGACACATACATGCATCTAGGTACGGTAGCCAGTTTGGAGGTTCTTCGCGTGCAGCATATACACTCCTCAGCAAAGCACACTGGTCACAAAATACGGATTTGGACAATCTTGGTGGCTCAGCATGCCTGTCCATTATACGACTTTTCCAAAGAATGAACATTCCCATTAACACAAATCGATCATAGGCACCGCAGTTTTTGTCACGAGGCCAATATCTAATAGTACATGGTGTAATTTGAATCCTTCTTAAGAGTTCGTTGTAGTATGTCCCAAAAGAACATAGCACTAGGGCACAAAATAAAGCAATGATCAATTCTCTCAGGCATTTTACACAGACGACATCTTCTTATGAAGAAGTGTCTTGACCAGCAACTTCGCTGTGGGTAGTTTGAAAAAGAACGCTTTTGCGGCTGAGTGAATGCACATTCGCCTAACACGCTTTAAAACAATGGTGTCCAGACACCAGAGATAGGGATGTCGATACAACTGTGTAGGGAACAAAGCCTCAGTTAGAACCTGGGTCATCTGCTTTCTCGAGATAATATACAGGTAATCTGAACAGAAAAGCACAGTACGAAAATTGAAAGTGTCGGGAACCTCCTTTAGGAATCCTCGTAAGACCCCCTCATGAGCCTGCCCAATCGGTACAAATAAGTAAATCAAATGAGGACTAAGACGCCTAATGAGCGCAGCTGCACGAGACGGGTGGTTTGCCGATATAAAAGAAAAGAACGGGAAACAAGCTGATTCACAAACAAGTGAACAAGGCCCACTCCACCAGACTCTAAAGTAAGGAACAAGTAGTCACGCCGCATGGACGCCCATTGAAAGCGCCACACAAATGTTGCAAATATTCTGTGTATTACATGTACCTTTCTCTTTACGCAATGCAGGACTTTAAGGATATACGGAAGCTTTGGAAAAAAGAATATGTTACAGACATGTGCACTAGCAAACACTGAGAGTTCTGTATACCCATCAAAGCCTGTGTTTGTCGCCGCATAGGTACAATTTGTGAATTCCAGTAGGCTGCACGGTTGTGAACTTGGTGCAGCGGAACCCCTTGGCACTGAAGAGGGCTACAGTTCCAGCATATGCCCCCAACCTGGCTTGGCCTAGTGCCCCAATGTCCGAACAAAAAGCCCTTCGATTTATCTAAATTAGGAGCCGCACCTCCATACATCGCAGAACTGTTTAGTCTAGTGTGAAGCCTGAAGTACACTCTTTTTGTCATAACAAAAGAGGGCGATATCAGCGTAGGCTAAAATCTTAACTTCACATTGAGCCAGAGAGCAACCACGAATAGCTGCGCGGTTAATTATACTGAGACAGAGGGGTTCCAGATATAGGGCAGACAACAATGAAGACAGTGGGCATCCTTTAAGTACAGATGATTATAGTGGTATTGGTTTTGTTAGCTTCTGATTAACAATTAGTCTTGTAAACGAGTTCATATTGCGCAGCCTTATGTCATTGAGTAAAACGTCACCATTGTTTGCATGCTCCAAGACCGCGAACAAGAATTCGTGCTGAACTTTATCAAACGCCCTCGCCAGGTCAATTTGAAACAGAGCTGCTTAGCTTGTCTCATCTGCTATTGTCTCCATTACTGGATGTGCAATATAGAAGTGTGTTTGAATACGGCGCTCTCTGATCCCATATACCTGATGCGAACCTATCAAGTCCATATGACAAGCTGCAGACGACAACAATGATCCTTGGCAAACATTTTGTAATCAACATTACATAGGGAGATGGGACGATATCTTTCGACAGTTTTCAACTGTTGAGCATGTTTGCTTTTGGGAATAATATTGCGTAGCCGGAATAAAAAGATTCAGTTCAGTTCAGTCGTTCAGTCGTGTCCGACTCTTCGTGACCCTATGGACCATGTCACGCCAAGCTTTCCGGTCTCTCACTATCTTCCTAGCATCACATAACTTCATCTGCAGCGCCTCGAGGATGCCATCTAACATTCGCATTCGCTGCCTACCCCTTCTCCGGCAACCCTCAACCTTTCCCAACATCAAATCTTTCTCCAGCGACTCCTCTCCTCTCATCAGATGACCAAAGTAGCTGAGCTGTAACTTTAGAATTTGACCCTCCAATGAGCAGTCAGGGCTTATGGTCGACAACATCGACTGATTTGATCTTCTGGCAGTCCAAGGAACTCTCAAGAGTCTCCGCCAGCACCACAATTCAGACGCGTCAATAAAAAGATTACAATTCCTTATTTGAAAACTCTCTTCGACTAGACAATGAAATATGTGCTGTAGTGGAGGGAACCCTCACTTTAGACGAAATTAAATCAGCCATTTCTGGCCTTCAGAGTCAGAAATCTCCTGGCGCAGAGGGTGTTACTAGCGAGTTCTATAAAACCTTTTTGCCTTGCCTAGCGCCTATTTTGATGGAAATATTCGACGCATCTTATGGTGTGGGTTTCTTTTCTCGCACTTACTATTCCGGCCACGCCCGGGATCGTGAATAGCGCATTAAGGATGATAGGCTAGTCAGTGGTTCATTTCGGCTGAGTGTGTACTCAGCATTGAACACGATTGAATTACTTTATATTGGATTGAACTGGATTGGATTGGATTTCTTCGGATTGGACTGGTTTGGATTGAATTCTACAGGATTGGATTGGATTGTATTTAACTGCAATGAACTGTACTTGATTGGACTGGATAGGATCACACTGGATTGGTTTGGATTGAATTATATTAGACAAGATTGGATTGGATTACACTTCACTGAAAGCGATAGAACTAGATTGGAGAGGTGTAGACAGCCTAGCGCATCAGCTACATATATCCTGGCTTAGCTGAGCTAAGCCACCGCCAATTTCTAAGCGTAACCATAGCTCCCTAGCTTTCGCTAGCCCACGGTTTACCTAGAGCTAAACCACTAGTTTTTGGTTCAAGTGTTGAACCGCAGAATCGTTTTTCTTTATTATTCGCGTGCATAAAAATACATAACTTCCAGGGTAAAATCATCCATCAAATGCGCTCCTCGCATGTGTATAAATGAAAGAAAAAAACATGTTAAATTGGACTCATGTTTAGCTAACGCTTATCTTTTTTTTCACTCTCCCACTGCACTTATCCCAGAAAAGTCGCATGAATCGATTACTTCCAGATTATGAATAAAGTGTTGTTAAGTCCTACCGTGGTAGATTCGGTGCGCGAAGATGTACGCAGATATCCTGAGCACAAAGGTAGACTTCTGTTTTACTGATTTAATGCGAATGTATGCGGCTTCCAATTGACAATTATGTGATATGCATTTTTAAACAATGTCTGTAATGTTAATGCTGCATCCCCACTGAATATTTTACCGTGATTTTCGGGAACAGCTCCTTCGCCAACTTTTAAGAAAAACCCTGATTGCCCTGTGCTTCGAATTTTTCAACTCGTCGGCAGCGACATCTAAACAAAATCTAAAAAGGCGTCGTTTCTGGTGTAAATAAATTAAACGATTGGCGCGAAGAAGTGCCAAATGGAGGGGGGAATATCTTCAAGCACGGTGAGAACTCGTGCTGCTCTTGCCGTGCCAAGGCAATTGATTAGAAAATGGCTACTAAGATGAAAATATTACAAACCCGGTATCTAAACTTTCTTAATGAGAATTGGCGTTTCACTGTGTTTATATGCAGCACGTTTCTTTAACAAAAGCGTCTGCACTCGCAGGAAAACATTGTACGGAAAGACGTATCACCAGCAACCGGCGTAAAAGAGCGATAGTCTGCACTGGTACCACGTAAAAAAGATGCTCACAGGGGCGATAAATAAACAAGAAAAAGTATGAAAATATGTGAAATTATGTTCATAGGAATAGTTTGGTCAGCCTTGCCACACCATGATGGAGCAAATACAAGCCGATTGTTTTGCAGTAAAGAAACTGCAATAGTACCGCTACTGCAGGCGATGGGCGAAGGTCGAGAAGAGAAGAACGCCTGTCTCATAGACACGTCTTTCATCTAACCAAACCGAATTTTTAGTATGCCCTTGGGCACTCGGTCAAGAATAAAACTTAGCCAGCAAAACAAAAAACATCACTCTATTTTCACCTAATCAAATGACCGTCGCCGTGGCAAGGAAGGCAAGCATGATTCTGCTCTCGATGAGTACACATGAATGAATCAGCTGTCGCTGAATGATGTCTTGAGCCGCTAGGCTTAGCCCTGTCATTTCGTTAAGTCGGAGCCTTATTTGGCTGTTTCCGAAAATTTGTCCGCAAAACATGGAAGCAAGTATGGAAGCAAAATATGGAAGCAAAATGTAACATGGGATTTGACGTCACATTAAGATAGCACTGGTATTAATGAATGTGTATGTAATAACAGGCTGTTTATAAATGCCATGTCGTGCCTGGTCATGTCATTTAAGTCATTATAGTTTAGCCATGAGTCATTGTCACATATCATGTGTCTCGTCAGATCTAAGATTCAATGGGCATGACTATGCAATTATAACTTTTGTAAGTAAAGCAAACTCACGAGCACAACTTGTGCCTTGTCATGACTATCAAAAGTGCGGAGTCATGACATTCTGGGAGCCCATACCCACACACATGCTTTCGCATTTCTCCAATTCGTATCTCTGGAGTGCTATAAATGTTTTTTTTTTTTTTTTCTGTTCTAACAGTAACTTTTCAAACATATGTAAACACGTTTCTTAAGTGGTGTCATCTACAGTGCACTCAGAGTTGTGCTACTTTTCAGTGGCAATAATGTAAGCTTCCCCACGTTTAAATCATTATCTACTAGTCCAAGAATCTTACTTGCACGCGTCATCTGCAGTATCCCTAAAGGTTGCAACTTAGAGCTGGCACAATAAAGTAGGCACGAAGAATCTGTGGAAGCCATGCAGTTGTTACGAATATAGTTTTCGCTTCTTTAAGGTACTATTTAAGGAATTCAGAATGCACTGCCCCTAAAAGCAAATTATTTTTTTTCATTACTCTGTTTCTTTTTCTGCCTATACAGCTTCTTGCAAAGTGCGGCTTCTTTCATTTTACATGTCGCCCTGGCTGCTCTCCGCAGGATTATATTTGGAGCCAGGTTGCATGCAATGTTTTTAAATCCACTTTTCTGTGGCACCATATTTAACTGTGATACAAATGTACATATTGTGCAATACTGTTATAAACATTGTAACGTTATGTATTATAAAACCTTTGAAGCAACCGTGAAATATTTTGACATTCTTTTTAAACTGCTATTGCAAAATGTGTGATCTTGCGATGCGTAGCAAACTGTTCTGTATAAATTTTGCTGCCTGCTTACATCGAATAGTAAAGGCTGTTATAATAAAAACGATGCGGTGCGTTTTCAAATATCAATAGCGAAACCAAAGGAACATTTCGGACAAAATTACAGACGTGTTGTTACCTCGAAATCATGCAAAATTAGCGCACCAAAAATTTCCTGATAGGAAAATGTACTTCTGCAGAACTTCCGGGTACGTTTGAACACGAAAAAGATGCATAGATGAAACGCAGGCAGCCATTCTGTTGAACCTAAACTACCTTGGGCGTTTATCCGTGCGGTTTTTAGTGCCCGTGTGGATGCAAATTTAGCCCTCAGTGCAGCCTTCATGCACACCAAGGGGGGGGGGGGGATATTCCTGTGAAAAACACTGTATGAGGGCTAGCCTTTCGACGACTGCGCCGCAGTAGGTCCATGTCATGCCTCTAATTCATTCCTGCGTGTACCTGCAAAGCTCCAGCTCTGTCTTCAAATATCAGAGGGCTTTTCATGGGTGTTGATTCGGTGACGGAAAGTCACCTTGTTATGATGATTACGTTGGGAAGAAGGGTTCTTTGCTTGTGCTGTTGAGGTGCTTAGTGGGATTTCGATCATGGATATGTAGATTTTCTTAAACCGCAGGGGAAACGCACTCGCAGGGCTCCATCTTACCGCTTGCACGAGCTGCGTATGGTGTCACGCTGTGTACTAAAGCAACGCGCTCACCATTAAATTTCATAGAATGCACACTTGAGGTGCCGCATCTTCCAGGGGGTATGCATCCCATTCATAACTCCTTCCGCAGCTTTTACCAAACCAAACCAAATTACGTCTTAACGCAATGCACGAATGCAAGAATTCTTCAGCTGTAAACAAAACCAACCCCCCAGGCGGATTCTGCTGTAAACATAACAAAAGTAAGCATTTTCCGTTTGGTATCAGTCAGTAAAAACCATAGTAACTTTTGCTTTCTTCGATCACTGTCGCAATCAGCGAAGACGTGCGCTTTCGTCCAGAAGGATATCGTTCTGACAGAGAGTGCAGTTTGCGACAGTGACTCATTAATCAAACGGAGATTTTTGCTTATTCATCTTCATAGGACGAAATTCCTGGTAGCAAAGTGTCCAGATGTTTCGTTTCAAAGGTCGATGTATGACTTTAGGCGCTGTGGTTTTGACGTTTGTCACTAGAATGAGCATTCGACAGAAGAAAGGTCGCAAACAGAATAAATATGCGTGAAAACGTACTGTGCTCTTTAGACCACTTACGTTTTATTTGAATCTGGTTTAAAGATTAATGTAAATCGTGATAATATATTGGAGCTTGCGCTTGTACAGCTGTTTTGTGTTGATATATGGCGTAGAGGTTGCTTCCAATGCTCTGGGTACATAATAATATTTGGTTCACATTACATTAAATGGGCAGTATCTGTCACACTTGTTCATTGGAAACCCCAAACGCCCAGAAAGGAAAGGAAGGAAGGCTGGAGTTCGAGATAGCGAAGCCCTAGTGGAGTGCTAAGGAGTAATTTCGACTACCTGCGGATTTTTGACGTGCACTGTTATCGCACAGAACACAGACGCCTCTCCATTTCAGTTTTATCGAAACGAACGAAGAGGCTACATAGAGCGAAAATACTTTTTCAAAAATAAAGCAAAAGCTGCGAAGGAATGAATAATAGGCACAAAGAACAGCTGTTTCGGTCTCACTTGATGAATGGTTTGTAGAGCATTATGAGGGCGTCTGTCCACTCGAAGCGTAGGTCCTATAGGCAGCAATACTGCCAACATAAATTTCATATCGTGTCGATCTTCTGGACGATATTTACGAGCAGTTAGTAGTGTATGCCACATCTTCGCTGCCTTCGAAGTTCAGTTTGACTGATTATAACGAACTTTGTAATTATTTTCACATCAAGTTTCCAGTTTAGCTTTGATAAAGTTCGGTGGACTGAGCATTCGTTCAACATCGGTGTTCTACAAAGCAGTGTCAGCATAGGCAGAGCAAAGGCGGCCAGCTAGATGAAGGAATGTTGCCGAAACAGGGCAGTACTTGTTCACTTTGTCTCAGAATGCTACTCTGCACACAAGGTTATTCCAGGAAACAGGAATGGTTTCCTATCATTGCAATTGAATGGCAGGGATGTTTGCTTGTCGTGGCGCTAATGAATTCCATAAGAGGCACTGATGACTCTTCAGTAACTCACGAATAGCGTTTATTAGTATTTGCAGTTTCAAGGATGCAGTGCAGAAACTTAGGGTCCTGCAGGTACTCTTCCGCATTTCTGCAGTTGCTTGACTTACGGGCAGGTTGCTTGACCGCAACAGGCTTCACGGCGCCATTAACAATGCGGCGTAGAAAAATATAAAATGTATTGAGCGTTTTTCAGTATCTCAGGGCGGTCATACGCTCAAGTAATGTTCTCTTGCAGAAATTGATGTAACTTTAAATAACTCAAAATATTTTAACAGATTGTACCACCTCATGGGTGTCTTCAAACCCTGACCTGAACAAAGCAGCGGCTACATATCGGCGTGCATTGCTCCTAGGCCACTGATGAAGAGCGGCCGATGTCTTTTGAACGCGTTCCGTTCAAGTTAATATCCTTGTGGTATTTCCATTTTGATCAAAAATCATCCTGAAAGTAGTGAGGCATGGTGAAGTTCATCAATCGAAATGCTGAAGTTTATGCGATGTGATGAGATAGTTATTTTTATATCGCACCGATTGAAAGTGAGTAATAGCGACTCAAGACCTCATAAAATATGCAAATTGAAAAAACGTTTCGGCACGTGGATCAGTACATTTAGAGTGCATTATTCCAAATAGAAATAACCTTGTGTGAAAACATAATAATCACTCACAATATCACAACAGTATTAATAATAAAAAGACCCATAAAAAGACAAAGCGAACGAAACAACGGAATAACGGGGTGCTCGAAACGGAAACTGTCTGCAAGTACAGAAACATATATAAATAAACCCGCTGTATAAATGTTGAGAAGCTGGAAACTCGGCTACAGAGAAGTAGACTCATAAGAAGCACAAGCTAAACCAGGCATTTTTTTCTTCATCCCTTTAGCAAAAAAAAAAAAAAAAAAAAACTGCCTTATTTATCTAGCCTCACTTGAATTAAGACTTGTAGAAAACACTAGACAACGGTTTTTGTTTCCGTACTTCTAGCCGTTGTTTTGTTGCGATATCAAGCCATACTGAAGTTCGAAAGTTTTTGCCTAGAACTCATCTCAAGTGGTCCCTGTTTTTTTTTTTTTTTTTTTGTTCGCCGCTTTGGTTTTGAACATGTGCTAATTCATCGTCTAACCAGTGATATTGAGGTAAATCCTGACCTAACGTATAGTTGTGAAAGAAACATGCGGATTAAGTAGTGAATACTCATCGGTATATGAGGCTGTCAGACAAATTCAGCAAATTCAGTAGCTTCTATTTTCTAGCTTACCCTGGGTTCAGGAATGGCAGAACAAGATTTAAATGAAGTTTGACAAATTTCAAGAACGGCTAACACGCATTTAAGAACCCCAGACGCTTTCTACATGCCCGCAATTGCCCTTGTCTTAACAACGCGGCACAAATGTGAATATCAGGGACAATTGCATCCCTTTAGGCGGAGAGGGATGGCGCCAAAAAGAGGGCACGCTAATGTAACTTGTTAATTTTTGGTTACCTAATAATCAGTCAGAGTCATGGGGACACTTTTGGGGGGTTGGTATCACTAAATGCGCTCATTTTATCGATGTAGCATTTGACAAGGCTAATGTGGAAAGAACTCACAGGGTCGGTCGCTATCGGCCTAATACAAACCGCTATTTACTTGCGAAATTTGGCTAATTGAAACAGAAAGGTTCGTTGTTCCGGGACAAAAGTTGAAGAACAACGAGTTTGCAGTTCGCCAATATTTTTCGTCAATATTTAACGTCTTACCCGCAAGCAAAATTAACTGCTCGAATACACAAAAGAAAAGATTTTATTCTAGAAACTCCTTTATGACAACTACTGGTTGGCGAACATTGCTTTATCTCTGATACTCTCTCCGATGCTCTCATCCCGTCCATCAGAATGGCAGCAAATTGATTCAGTCAACTTATTGTAAATCTGCTTTTAGTAATAAATCAGGCGGCTAGTGTCGAATTCCTATACACAACATTTTGCTACTTAACTTCATCAGCGTAAAGAAAACAAGGCAGATTCTGTTGCTAGTTTTATTTACAAAGCAGTCCTAATAACAAAATCATAGTAAGAAGAGAGTGTCAGTAAAGTTGCGAATTTCTCCCCTTCGCTTGAAGAGTACAGAAAATACCGCAATACGCAGGGCGAGGTTGCTTAATACTTGTTGACAGAGCACTTGCGAGTGCTACGATACACCCTAGGCGGAATACATGCGAAAATATGTGGCGTAATGTTTTGCTTTATAGTAGCAAATAATTCGTGTTCGGTGATTTCTAACAAACCCATATTACCTCCAGTCCTCCATCATTGAAAATACTGTCGAAAATATTAAAGAAACTTAATGTTGCCATTATGCATAGAGGTGAGTTCAACGTGCCACAAGTCCGATTGATTGATAACGCGCCTGTGACACCATGTATTTTTGCTCACTACCTTGAATTCAGCAACTCTACGAATCATGAAGTTCAGCCGCACCCTTTCGCAATCTGTGAAAGCCATTATCCGGCTAGTTCATAGTCTTCCCCTGATCGGAAAATGTAGTATTTATACAGAGAGGAAAGCACTAAAAATTTCAAGAAGCTCAACTATTCTTGAACTAAATCAAGAGCGTATAGCGTTCGGCCGGCGCCGCATTCGCTACTGCCGCTTCAGTGTTCGCTCAATTCTGTGCTTGGTATAAGCTTCTCGGCAGCGGGGTAGTGTGGCGTTTCGTTTTTTTTTCTAGAGATAGCGGCTTCATTTGACTCAATACAAGTTAGATTCTGACTGGAATATCTACCTTACTGTAACACATCAGCACCTGTACAAGGACGTGCAAATGCCTGTGCATCGTTCATTATACTGAGGAGGGGAAGGTAATAACGTCTTAGAATGTGATAGCGAGATGCTAGTACTACCATCAGAAAAACATTTCTTCTTTTACACAGTGGTACTTTGCCTGTAAACCATGGTTGTGGGGAAAAGGCTCGTATGTACCGGGGTCGCAAGACTCCGATTTGCCTTCGGCCGGAAACCGTAGAAAATGTTTTCCTTCACAACTGTGATGCAGTATTTCTATTCGAAATCTTACTGAGAACTTTAAGAAAGGACTACCAATCACGCTCTATGGTACAGGGCTCTTGTCCCTAATCAGGGCATGTACCATACGACTTAATCATGTGGCTTTGCTTCATTAGTGTATGCAGGACAAAAAGAGCTATGAGACACACTAAGGTGGATGCTCGCTCTGAAGGAGTGCTTTATCAAATGTATTACTAATCTCAAAGCAAGAGTTAACGTACAAAATGTGAAGCCTGTATGGTTTCCAGTTTTGATCTAGCTGACTAACCTAAAACGTTTCTGGAACATGGAGTAGCCTTACTCTTCCCACACTGTAATTTTCATTGTGAACTAAAATAAAGAAAATAAACAACAAATGCTCTGTAGGGAAGCTGATCTGTTCTTTCTGGCATAGATTCTGTTATTTTGTGATGTACAGTTAAACGTGATTTGAAGGTAATAGTGCAAGCGTCGACCACCCTAGTGTTCCAGGCGCCTAGAAACCGGTTTCAGAACAAGGAAGAACACGATTTCGCTTGCTTCTCTCGCTTTTTTGCTGTTTCATGCTACAACCATCTCCCCCACGACAAAGTTACCACCCTGTCTTTCTATTCTAAGTTTTCCATTCGTTGCGATAAAGTGTAGACTGGGCTACCTCTTCGCGAACGATAACAAAAATTGGCCGAAATACGTCACGGCTACATACGATCACCGCCTGTTCGCTAAAGCAAAAAGGAAGCAAATGAAAAGCTACTCGCGTCGAAGGGAGAGTTGGCTGCCTAATAAACAGCGAAGAGTGTGAGGGAAGCTGGTCTGATACGTCCCTCACCACGGCACAGACGGCAGAGATTCTGGGCCATGGCGCTGTTAATGTTCACGATCGACGGTCGCGCTATAACTTTCAAATCACGCTAGAATGTACTCGCGTCGTTGCCATGATGACCGCCATTGATTACACATTGCGTAATAGCGTGACTTTGAATCTTTACCTTTTTAAGCTTGGAAGCGACTATCATTGCCACCAAATCCTAGCAGCACCTTTTATGGTAAAACATGGCACGGAATCAGCTATGTAACGCCTGCAGCGAACCCCCCCCCCCCCCCCCCCCCCCACCCTCACTGCTGTGGCAGCTGCCGGTGCTACTCCGCCACCAAGAGGCAGTTTGTGCTGACCTACTAATCAGCGGACCTCAGGGCCTCGACTCAAACTTACCATTTACGCGAAATTCTAGGCCCACTCCGGAGGCGAAGGCTCAGTGCACGATAGTAGCCCGCTACCCTCGAGGTCGCGGTGGTGGCCGAGCTCCGTAGAAATGCCAAATTGTGATCAGCACTATGTCATAGGGTCCAGAGACAATCCTTACCTTCCTAGTAGCACCCCAAAAAGCCATACAAATGATGTTCCTGTAAAACTGAATCTGTCACGGACTGTTTCTAAACACCAGTAAAGTAATATTTTATTCCTTAAGTCTCCATAAAGAAGGAATTGGCAGAAATGAGGAAACTTATTACTGATAACCCGAAAATGCAGAGGGTACTCGACAAGTCACCTATTCAAAATTCGCAAAGCACTAGTCAATCGTCTCCATGTAATACAAACGAAATGGTACATAAAGAAAAAATGAATGTAAACGGACACCCGTGTTCCCGCGAAAAGACTCTACCCAGAGAGGAAAACACAGACAGCAAGCCCAAAAAGGTGTTAGAAAATTCGAATGAAGAAGCATCGACCCCGACTTACAGCAAGCTTAGGTTGGACATGAATATACTCATGAAGCGGGCAGGAACTCAAGATGCCAGTATAGATGTCGTTTCGGTTAGAGTTGAAAAACTAACCGAGCAGGTAGATAATCTTACGGCGGAATTCGTCATGGTCAGAGAACAAACAAGGACTTGCTTCAAGCAAATTATGGAACGACTAAACAACATAGAAGCAAGGCTTCCCCCAGTTAAGTAAAATTTGTCGGGCTAGTTGGTTCATAGTTCAATGCAATAAGAAGCTGCGCTAATACGACACGGACAAAGGAAAGGCAGGACGCACCTTCGTCCGTGTCTTATCAGCGCAGCTTTTTATTGCACTCCCCCCGTTTGCCGGCAGCACCCTCCCTCAGCTGCCCTCGCAGCAACAGTCCGAGGACATCATGGGCCCTCACCAACAAATTAAAATCTGGCAGTGGAACTGTAGAGGTTTCAACTCTAAGAGAGGACACCTGCAGGCACACATTGAAAAAATTGAAAACACCCCCGATGTAATCACGCTAGAAGAGGCAAGCGGCACAGTAAAAGTAACCGGCTACGCCGCATATACCCCGCTAGAATTACAACGGGGCCATAAACCAAGGTGGTTCACGGCTACATTAGTGCAGAGAAATTTGACAGCAATACAACACAAAATACAACACGTAATGAGATTGGCGGTAGGGAAAAACAGTCAGACGTTCCACCAGTGACGAAGGACGAGGTCAAGAAAGCACTAGAAACTATGAAAAGGGGGAAATCAGCTGGAGAGAATCAGATAACTACAGATTTGCTGAAGGACGGGGGGGATATCGTGCTAGAAAAACTGGCCACCCTGTATACGCAGTGCCTGGTGTCATCGACGGTACCGGAACCATGGAAGAATGCAAACATTATCCTCATTCACAAGAAAGGGGACTCTAAGGACCTTAAAAATTAGAGACCAATCAGCTTACTGTCTGTTACGTATAAGGTATTTACTAAGGTAATCGCTAATAGAATCAGGACACCCTTAGACTGCAATCAAGCAAAGGATCAAGCAGGGTTTCGGAAACGGTACTCTACTATCGATCATATCCATACCATCAATCAGGTGATAGAAAAGTGCTCGGAATATAACCAGCCCTTATACATAGCATTCATTGATTACGAAAAAGCATTTGACTCAGTTGAAACCTCGGCGGTGATGCAGGCATTGCGAAATCAGGGGGTAGACGAGCCGTACGTGAACGTGCTGGAAGATATATATAGTGGCTGCACAGCAACCATAGTTCTGCATAAGGAAAGTAACAAAATTTCCATAAAGAAAGGTGTTAGGCAAGGAGACACAATCTCCCAGTACTATTCACAGCTTGCTTAGAGGAGGTATTCAGAGACTTGGAATGGGAGCAGTTAGGGATAAGGGTAGATGGAGAATACCTCAGTAATCTGCGATTTGCTGATGACATTGCCTTGCTAAGCAACTCGGGGGATGAACTGCAAATAATGATTGATGACCTAGACAGAAAAAGTAGAAAGGTAGGCTTGAAAATCAATATGCAGAAGACTAAGGTAATGTTCAACAGCCTCGGGAAGGAACAGCAGTTTACATTAGGTAGCGAAATACTGGAAGTAGTAGGCGAATATGTCTACTTAGGACAGGTAGTAACCGCAGATCCGGACCATGAAAAGGAAGTAACAAGAAGAATAAGATTGGGATGGAGCGCATTTGGCAAGCACTCGCAGATTATGACTAGCAGCTTACCGGTATCGCTCAAGAGGAAAGTATACAACAGTTGCATCTTGCCTGTACTCACTTATGGGGCTGAAACGTGGAGGCTAACCAAGAGAGTTCTACATAAGTTGAGGACAACCCAGAGGGCTATGGAACGAAAAATGGTAGGGGTAACATTGAGAGATAGAAAGCGTGCAGAGTGGGTCAGAGAAATAACTCAAGTTACCGACATTATAGTGGAAATTAAAAAGAAGAAATGGACATGGGCAGGACATGTAGTGCGAAGAGAGGATAACCGATGGTCACTGAGAGTAACAAATTGGATTCCAAGGGAAGGAAAGCGTAGCAGGGGGCGGCAGAAAGTTAGGTGGGCGGATGAGATTAAGAAGTTCGCAGGGGTCAAGTGGATGCAGCTAGCACAGGACCGGGTTAAGTGGAGAAATATGGGAGAGGCCTTCGCCCTGCAGTGGGTATAATCAGGCTGATGATGATGATGATGACAACACGAACTCTAAAACACAAGTGAAGACTATGTAATGATTGAACTAATCGAAAACACAAAGGGAGACAGCAGTCTCTTGTTTCTGAATACTTACAACTCGCCCAAAAACCGAGGGGCAGGGCTGGTAGATCTTTTACGAAAAGCCATAAGACTAGCTGACAGGAAAGGGCTAATAATCACTGGGGAGTTCAATGCCCCGCATCTGGCATGGGGATATAGGATGACCTCCCCCAAAGGAAACACACTAGGGATGGAAATTCAACACTTAAGACTAACAATTCTAAACAACCCACAAGACCCCACAAGGATAGGCAACAGTATCAGTGTAGACACGCCCCCAGACTTGACGCTGCGCAGTGACCTAGAGGGCGAGAAGGAGTCAAACACAGGACACACCTTAGGTAGTGATCACTATATCATAGATAGGATTGCAATACATACCAGACCGCTAAAGGGAATGCTGCACAAAAAGAAGCGGACAGACTGGGATACTCTTAGAAAAGTCAGGGACAGAACCGCTCCGAGGGAGTTCGCCAATCTAAATCAATGAGTTGAACGACTCAAATGTGAAGTAAACACGCACACTAGAGAGATCCTAACCCAGAGAGATCCAACTCTCCCAGTTCTGATGTACTCTGAATTCCTGTCTCTGCATGGCGCCGCTGTCATCGCTGCATGAGATGTGTCATTTTAGCGCCGTTTACAGAGCCCGCAACGCACACAGGTATACGTACAAACATTTAATACGTGCGCAAAACTATAGGTGTGTATTCTTTTGTTACTAGCGTTATTCACGTTTGCATAATAAACCAAATGCTGTAAGCATTCGTTACCCGCAGCAACACGGGAAAATACACTTGGAAGACCACATCAAAGTGTGTTGCCGTCCACCATTACGTAACAATTGCGCCTCTTAATTCAAGAACAAAATTTCTCGCTTGATAATTTTTTTTCTGAAGCAGTTAAGTGTTTCCAACGTGACCAATTTAAACAATGCGGGGAATACCATTTGCTTGTGAGTAAGGCTCACCAGCACACTGAATTGCCCCTAATGCTATGGCAGTGAAAGGAAGATTTGAATGAATAAATCGATGTTGCCACTGATTGGCGTCACATGGCCGAAGTCTGTGGTTTGGATATTTACATATTATTTTGCGGTCAGGCCGCACGAAAGCATACAGGCGTGAGCTGATATCATGGAGAGAAAAATACAGCGCAGGCACAATCTCGTCAATCTGAAGGTAGTCTACCTGCGTTTTGCCTCTGCACTTTCGTTCTCGAAAGGGGAGGGCGGCACTCTGAAATTGGTTCTTAACTGTGCTCTCTAAGGCCATTTTATGTTTCTTCGGCCGGAATTTCTTTACCTTTTAGCCACGACATTTTAATCGAACATCAGATTCCTAGTAACTCATACCTCTGAGCTTGACCACAAACTTATTTCATAAAAACTGGCCTCAGAGTATCCGCACAGTAGAGCAAGAACAAGAAAAAAAATAGCTGTCCTCGTTGAATGTATAAAGCTGAGGAAAGAATACGTTTCGTCAGTCCACAAAGTCGTTAGTAAACCCAAGCTTGGTTTTGGAATGATGCGCTGTGTTACGTGTATGTGCTCAATTGTAATTAGTAAAGGACATAAACGAAATTTTTTATTACACCTACCAAGTAAACATTTCTATTAATTTCCCTAAGCGGCGCAATCTGACTTTCTCGAAACAAATCACCCAACAATGCACAATTTGTCTAAATTTTTTGATGCGCGGAGGTAATATATAGCATGAGCATGTAGTAATCTGCCGACCATAATTACCCTTCGTTACGCGTTCAAATCACAAATTGTACCATGGAAGGGCGCAGGCATACCACTCGGGCTGTAAACGTCTTCACTTTTCACTTCTTATTTCAATCAGTTCGGTCGGACATTGGCTAAATAAAGCAAGAACTCTCTTGCTGAGTTATCATGCCTGGATTCGTTTATGCCAAAGATTATGAACCTATTACGGCCAAGCATATTCTAAATTGGTATAGCATTACAGACATGACGTTTTTCTTGCTGTTTCACGTGGAGGGCAGACTGACTTCCGGCTGTGCAGGCACTAAGCCTGATGTTCAAGAACAGGGATGGGGTAGTTAAGGGTGCAAACTACACGAATAACACCTTTGCTTCGCAGGGCAAGCGATAAAGGGTTTGATTTCAATCAAGAGTGGCGGCTAACTATAACGGCCTCAGTGAACTCAGAAAATAATAAACGTACTTCCCAGCACCTTTCTAAATCATAGCCATTCAGTGATCTTTCTCTGCCGTCTCAGATTTTCCTGTCGTTTGCCGTGCATGCTTTATTTAAAAAGCCGAAAATGAAAACAACCCGGACAGTTGAAAATGAATCCGTTCCTTTAGTGATGACCATTCAGGTGTTTTACTCCCTATAAAACATTTTCTTAAATATAATTTACTTCACAGCGGTTTGGACGCACTGAGACACTTTAAAAGGTTGCTTCTTTCCGCTGGGGTCAGAAGAAAGTGAAATACAACTTCAAATCTTTAACAATAGCGCCAGAACATATCGAAAAAGAAGCAATACTTTGCTACTGCGTAGGCAAATGTCGATGCGAGCTTTTCATATTACCGAGAATAATAACCACTCGTTCCTATATAAGTTAAAACGTCGCGGATAATCTCGGGAAATAAACCTGCATAGCGGTGGCATGGCATCCATTTCACAAGCATCCGTCTTCTGCCTTTGTGCAGTGCTTGTTTCTTTTGCACAAGCTAATGACCAGATAATTGAAACTGAGACGAATGGCCCGCTAGTCGACATACGAAAGGTAATGTTTCGTTTTGTTCATGTTAACACAAACTTCCGCACAAAATCAGACGACGGTGTATAGGGCTTTCTTGGCTTAGTTGGTCGCCGCTTTTGTGAGCTAGGAATCACAACGTCATTCTAGCAGGTGGCAGTTAGGAGGCTTGATGTGGCCAGGCACAGATTGGGCGGGGGTTGTATGATGTTACGAGATCACAACATAAGCCGCTGTTGGCAGGAGGTGTCAACTGTACCAGCACATGTGAGATGAGATCGAGGAAAATACTGAATCAATCCAGAAGCACTTGGACCCCGAGACAGACGCGTTGGCGCTACCTAGGCCACTAAGGCAGTTTAGCAGATTTGTTAAACTGAAGGTTTGTAATTATGATTAGTAATCTTGCTTGTACTTAACCAGTTAACGAGTATATGCGAACATGTGTCAGATAATAGAGGCACAATGTAAGATAATTTTCATTATGGAAGTAACAAAGTGCAATAAGCTGTCACGTAATGCAGTAAATATCGATGCTAAGAGTTTTCGTACTTTTTTTACTTTGTAAGTCATCGCATGGCTTAAGTCTCTTCAGCGTAATCGGTCAAAACGGCCAGAGTAGAAATATGAGTGAAGAGAGGTGGTTTCCATAACAGCTAGAAACGCGACATTAAAAACGAAGACAAGCTGCCTAACCGTGACGTACAAAGAAAAAACAATCAAAACCTTGGCGCTACAACTTTTCTACTTTCTATGTAGCCAATCACTATCGGCTCTGCATCGAGCTGATGAAGAATAGTTTCGAGCGGTGTCAACAGAAACTAATCCTAAGTCTGTACATACAGATACCAACAGAATGCGACAACGGGGCGGCAATGACCTCGAAAAAACAGCGTGATGTCTTTAAGACACAAAGGTGGTGCAAAGGTGCGATTGAAGTCTTCGCATAGCGGAGTGTAGATGACGCTAGGGTAAGAGGTGATGGTGACAAATCACGTTGGCTTAAGGGGATGGCGTAGCATTAGATTTGCATTTTTTAATTATACGAAAATAAATCTACAGTTTATAAGATAAATTATACCACCGAATTAAATTGGATTTAGGTACATCACGATATATAAAGGGTGATTTTTGTTGATTGCATTGTATAAGGAATAGATTACATTAGATGAAATCTCAAAAGGATGGGTTACAATGTGAAGCTCAAGTATTCATCCATTTGTGAGCTCACCATAGAAGATCACACAGTGTAGTCGGAGAGGTAAATACACATGCACAGCTATCAACTAACTTATAGTATGTCTGGCTTCTTTGTGAATACTACCTTTATATTAGGTTATGCCAGAGTTTGTGGGCAAAATACAATATTTTGAAGACCAATTGTAGTGTACTTGCAATATAATTTTTGAAGTTTCTTTTACCCAGTAACCAAATGCACATTTGTATGAAGATAGACGTAAGTAAAATGAGACTATAAATGCTGACGTTTCTAGGGATACATTGTGTTTTAGCATGTATACTGCCTACAGCTGAGACAGCTAATAATATTTTATCTATCGTCGCAATGGAAATATAATAGTATTTCCCCTATGTATTCGTG
This sequence comes from Amblyomma maculatum, assembly GCA_023969395.1. Taxonomy (NCBI): domain Eukaryota; kingdom Metazoa; phylum Arthropoda; class Arachnida; order Ixodida; family Ixodidae; genus Amblyomma; species Amblyomma maculatum. Next base: position 57,283 of record JAJIZL010024962.1, on the reverse strand, counting down.
CGGGGAAAGAATAATAATATTTCAGTGGCACATGAAATTAAATGAACTTTGGGCCTCCAGTCTAAGCGCGGTTATACATATGAAAGTAGGGTAAGTAATTCAACACATGCATACGTGGTGGAATATTTAACGAAATAAATACTTTTGCAAGCTTCCTACATATGCCAGACACCTGATGATTATTGGAGTACAAAAAATGTGTTGTTATGAATCATTTCTGATTTGTCAATCAGATCAGTAAGACATGATGTGAAATTGATGGCTCATAAATAAAAACCTACGAAGAAACAATAATATTGTTGAAAATACATTGTTTTGTAGAAGGGGCTGCATGAAAATTGTGTTTCAGATATCCAAGCTTGAGGTTAGCTTTGTTATGTAATGAACCTGACAGTCAGCCGCCCAAGATATATAGCGAAGAGATATGGGAACTGGAGTTTTTAGCCTGATTGACACTTTGAGAGCTGGTCCGCGCAAAAGTATTCATTCCTCGAGTACCACCCTGAAGCTAAATTAAGCACAGTACACTTAGCGGAGGTCCTGTCCTCGCCCGGGCCCTCGTTAAGGTCCTCCCCCTGGAGCGTCGACGCCGCAGATTAAACTATTCGGCCCCCATGGAACACGCTCCGGAAGGACCATAGGGGCCCATTCTTTCTGTACTGCAATGGCAGAGTGACGCATCTTTCTTCACTGGTACCGACTACGACACGTTGGAGATTGGCTGGCCTCCTCGAAGAGCGTCAGCACTTACATTCGTTTTGACGATTGGATGAAACTAAGCAACACCCTGTTCTTCCTCACGGACATTGCCAATCTGTGCTTTCAAGACCCACGTAGTCGAAATGCCGACGTGGTCCATTTTCACGAAAAGATTTGCATCCCGCGACCATCTGCGCTTCGCCGTGTTGCTTTCTTCCTTGACCGTTGTTCTTTGTCCTTTCCGGCGGTTGTAAGGTGCATGCTAACGCCGATCACCAACTAGCCGACCTTTCTTTGTTGTATTTGGCACGTAAACTCCGCGTACAGCAACGTCGACTTCCACGGGCTCAGCTTCTGTTCGACACATTTGCCACCTAAATTGGTCATGGTTTACCTCTGCAAGCGTCTCAATCCGTCCATGCTGATAGCGAAAGAGTGAACCACACTCTCATAAAACTGACTGACGGCACGTTGTAAATGCTCCTGTCCAGGAATATATTTCTTCCTGCGACGGTTTAACACTGTGTCAAGCTTTGATGAGCAATAGAAGCAACGTGCTTCATTGTGACACTCTGGCGCAGCGGTCGAGGGCAGTGTTGGCTTGGCGCTTGCTCTAGCATCTGCGGAGCAGTTCTTGGCCATGCAAAGTGACTTCTTCCGCCAAGAAGGCAGACGTCAGCTGACCATCTTACATCCCGTTCAACCGACCATCTGTCCTCTGAAGTTTGGGCCGTTCTTTGTGCTGGCTATCCCACAAGTTATTGAAGAGAAAGTCGCCGAAGTTCGGCCACCGAGTGTCCTGCTTCCTCCGCGTTTTACCATAGAAGAGTACTTTTTATGATCAAACCGCTTCCGTGTCTCCACCTTCAGCTTCGATTCCTTGACTCCAAAAACGAATTGCGAACCCATGGGACCCGCAGTGGTGGTGCAGTGGTAAGACGCCCCACTAATGTGCCGGAGCACCCGGGTTCGATTCTGACCGCGGTGGCTGCGTTTTGGTGGAGGCAAAACGAAGTGGCGTTAGTGTGCTGTGCGACGTCGTCGTTGTTGTTGTGGCTGTAGGAAGAAATAAAAGAAAATGCACGGGCGGCTCCGTAGCTGAGCCGCCTCCACTGCCTCGTGCTGCCCAGCCCCATAGGGCCAGGAACAGCCACCCTTCACCACCTCTTGGCTTGCTGTGCGACTTCAGCGCTGTGGTTGTTGTTGTTGTGGCTGTAGGAAGAAGGAAAATAAAATGCACGGGCCTGCTACTGGCTCTGTAGCTGAGCCACCTCCGCTGCCTCGTGCTGCCCAGTCCCGTAGGGCCAGGAACAGCCACCCTTTACCAC
>JAJIZL010024962.1:23760-55246 GCA_023969395.1 Amblyomma maculatum | reverse complement strand
TCGTGCTGCCCAGTCCCGTAGGGCCAGGAACAGCCACCCTTTACCACCTCTTGGCTCGATGTGGGATTTCAGCGCTGTGGTTGTTGTTGTTGTTGGTGTTGTGGGCGTAGGAAGAAGAAAAATAAAATGCACGGGCCTGCTACTGGCTCTGTAGCTGAGCCACCTCCGCTGCCTGATTGAATAATACCTCGTGCGGACAGGAGAGAAAGTAGAGAAGGAAGAAAAAAGAAGAGGGAGAGAAAGGTGCGCGCCGAAACAGCCGTCGTCCACCACCTAATCGGTGGCGATCGAAATGACAGCCTACAACAGATAAAATTCAGTGGCAGGCTAGCTCCCGCCGCAAGCGGCGTTGGCATACCTATCCCAGCCCCATCAGGGCCAGGACCAGCCACCACTCACCTCTCCTCCCGATGTCAGCGCACGTTAAAGATCCCCAGGTGGTCGAAATTACTCCGTACCCCTCCACTACGTCTCCCCTTTCTCTCTTTCCACTTTCACTCCACCTTCTTCCCTTCCCTCACGGCGCGGTTCAGGTGTCCGCGAAACATGTGTGGCAGATACAAAGTCTTTGCCTTGCTGAGAACCAATTAAAAAAAATTAAAAAAACACACGTGAAACCATCGACAATGGCTCCATCTCCTTCGATAGAGACTTCTGGGCCACGTCGCCCCTCTTTGCCATCTCATCCTTGCACTGATTCCTTAACAATAAAAACCTGAGCCACCTATACCAAGTGTCTCTTCTGCATCGTCTCAAACTCACACTCGATACACCACATGACGCTCGGCTTCACCTTGCCGATTGTCTATTTCACCGATGTATCGGCGACAGAGGCCTATGCGAGGAGAAAACTGAATGCCGCAATTCCGTGCACAAGACCTGCCTGTTTGGCTAACACGTTAAATCCTCCTTCTTCTCCCTTCGTTGTAGGGAGAAGAGGGAGCATTCGTTGAAGGCCTTTCTGTTTTCGCGGTACTGAATACGGGCGCTACCGTGTCCACTGTCAGTGATACCCTTGGGGAAAAATTCGCAAGGTCACGGCGCCGCTTTTCGACTTTTGTTTTTGTACAGCCAGTTTGCAGTGCACCAACCGAGTGGCAGCACGCACGGTACAAGTTATCATGCACGACCTTGCGTATATAATCGAGATAGTTCTATGTGACTGTTCTAAAGATATGCTAGGCTACAACTTCCCTCGACCCGTAGTGCTATGATTGTGCCCGAGCTGAAGTTGCAATTTCCCCCATGTGTAAAGTTTCCCTGTGTGACCGTGCTCTGTGCGTAGCTAAGCTTCTTATCGCTGAAGACATTGACAACCTTTCTGTTTTTCTACTCTCGTTGTCCTGGACTCGGCCTCTCGCTGGCTCTGTCCTCTTCACGCACACTGCCACCGCTGCCCACCATTACAGCCTACTCAATTTCATCTCTGTCATAATTTGCGATGCCACCTGTGCCCTCTATTCTGCAACCTTCTTCCGTACCCGATAGCTGTCGTGTGCCTCGGCTAAATTGAGATGACCATCATATTCCCCATGTGATATCTGACCATCGTGTTTTATTATATGCCGTTGACATGACGTCTCGTGCGACTACAGTCGATAAGCTTCCTGTCGACGCCCTTCATTGTACCATCGCTACCTACCTTCCGCCCGACCAAAGCGACCAAGTATTGGTCCTTCCTCAGCGCTTCAGGGCTTCATTTGAAATTTGCCACTCTACCTTTGAGGTGCGTTGGCCATCTCTCACAAAACTGATGCCGGCACGCACGCGATCTTGAGCCAGCGCACGTACTGCATATCGCTCACTGAGGGCCACGTCATCCGTGATAATAACGATGACGTGTATCAAACGGCAATCATGCAATCAATCCTCCCACAGCCCTCGGGCCTCCCCATTGTCCTGGTGATGAATAAAAAATGGCATGATACATTTCTGTGGGGAGTACCGCAATCTGAATAAGATTACCCGCGAGGATGTTTATCCACTACCTAGAAATAACGACGCGCTGGATTGCTTGCAGAGACCAGAGGTCGTTTCGTCCCTAGATTTACGTTCTGCCTACTGGAAAGTGCCGATGGCTTCCGCTGACGGGCCGAAAATAGCCTTCATCACCCCCCCCCCCCCCCCCCAGCTTGTATGAACGTAACGTGACGGGTGATATTCCCAGCGGTATCAAATGGGAGACATGTCTGTTATCTTGATAACATTGTCGCTTTCTCGAAAGATTTTCCTTCCCACCTCCTCTGCCTTCAGCGCGTACTCACATGACTACTGAAGCTGGCCTACAAATCTACTTGAAAGAATGTTACTTTGCCGCTACCAAGCTAACATTACTAGGATACGCTGCCACCAAGTAATGCGTTCTACGGAACGCTAGCAAACGTGGCGGCATTGCTGACTTCCCCAAAGCGACCATCTTAAGAAAAGGTCACAGTTTCATTGACTTGTGCTCATATTTCCACCGTTTAATCCACAGGTGGGCCAGTATTGTCGTCCCTTTAATGTACCTTCTCATCGGCTGGCCGAACCACTCCTCTTAGTCCACAGCCTGTGATAAGGCATTGAATACTTTACGTCACCTACTAGTCTTTCCTCAGACTCTGCCATTTTCATCGTATCTGCCCGACCGAAATGCACACTGAAGAAGTGGCTTGGGTCTGGGCGTAATTGCAGCCCAATGGAATTCGATATTCGTGAGTTCCTCCAGTAGCACCGTCACCAAAGAGGAATATATCTACTTTCTGACCAAATAAGAGTGTCTGGCCACAACCAGGCAATGCCCAAGTTTCGTCCTTACATCAACCGTCGCCCGTTTTACGTCGTTGCAGGCCACGCAAACTGTTGGTTGTCTCTCAAAGGTTCGTCTGGCTGCCTCACCCGCTGGGCTATATATTTTCAGGAGTACGGCATCTACGTCATATATTGATCTACACTCAAGTACACTGATCCTAATGCCTTTTTCTGTTCGCCGTTTGCAAACAATTCCATGTCTCACTTCATCTGCGCCTACGACCTGTCGCCGTTTATGATGCCCGACGTCCTAAATGAGCAGCTAGAGAATCTGTGGATTTCTTTATTCTTAACCTTCGTGTCTACGCCCTCAGCGAATTATCTTTCCCGCCCACTTCATCGTCAAGCCCACCCCTTCGTCATTCTTGCACGCTGATTCTATCGTAATTACAATTCTGAGGGGTAAAATGGACTGCTCGTAATTCCTGGTCACCTCCGTGCTGTCATCTGCACCTTCGTCCAGGCTGAATCCCAATATGGCCACGCGAGTGTATTGAAAACATGCTCGACTGCGTCTGGAATATTTTCGGCGTGGCGTGTACCGGTTCGTTCATCAATACATCAGATAGTGTACCGCCTGTGAAGTCGCAAGAACCCACGTACCCCACTATGCAGCTGGTGCGTTGCAGCTATTGCCTTATCTCAGCGGACCTTTTGACCACGTCGGCTTCGACATCTATGGCCGGCTTCAAACCACATTTTGTTAATAACCGCTGAGCCATTGGCGTAGCTGACCATCTGATACGTGGCGAGGAAACATTGGCATTGGAAACTGCCACCGCGCGGTGTGTTTCTTTGTTCACCCTGCATCACCTGGTTCCTTGTCACGGCGCACCGAAAAAACTGCTCCTTGACCGTGGACGTATTTTCCTCCGACACCGTCGAAACACTACTTAAGCAGTGCCAGATCTCTCACCTGTGTAACAGCTTATCACAACAAAGCAAACCGCATGACTTAACAAGTTAAGCGCACTCATTATGACATGCTATCCATGTACATTGATACAGCTCAGTCCAAGTGGGGAATGGATACTGCCTTTTGTCACGCACGCCTACAACATGGCTATGCCGACCGCGAATAAGTTCTTCACTTTCTTTTAGTACTGTCGTGAACCTATGTCCACCATTGATTTTATCCTCCTTTACCGCCCTAACCATTTTGAGACCATTCTACTTTCTGCAGCCAACACGTATGCTGAGCAATGCCAACAACTGGCAAGCTCATTAGCAATTGAGAAAAAGGCTTACCAAAAGCACAGTCGAGAACCATGAGATCCAACCCCCTTCATATCCCTCTGGTTATCCCGTTTGGCTTTGGTGCCTTCCTCCACTGCCGGTCTCGCAACGAAACTTTTTTCTTTATCGAGGACCCTGCCACAATCTTGAAAAATCTCCCGTTAATTACATTGTGGAGCCCATTGACAGTCTTTGGATCATCGTCACTGTGGCCAAAAACGGTACATGTTGACTGCTTGAACCCTATTATGTTCTGCCGGCCCTTTCGTCACGTGAATCGCCAAGATGGATCAACACACGCGACGCACCGAAGTGGAGCCTGGAGCCTGGTTGACACTTCAGAGTTGATCCGAGCAACGGTACTGGATCATCGCCTACCGGCCTGAAGATAAAATAAACACCTTACAATAAATAAGGATTCGTGCACAGGAGAAAGCTAGCAGGAATAGCGAGAGAAGGCTATCGTTGAGGAAAAGCTCTATTTAATTGCTAATTTCTGCCGCGACCGCATGAAGTAATGTTTATCCAAGCTGTAGTGTCATTTTCTTTCTACCGCAGAAGGCATATACAGTCTTAACACCGGCGTGAATAACGGATATGTTATCATAGTATTTTGCTTCACAGAAAAGAACACAATAGTGAGTGAACAAATTAATCAGACGGTAACGCACTTAGACATGTCTTCGATGCCGATGAGAAAACGTGAAGTTGCGGGTACGGCGCATTGCAGAACACCAGAATGAAGAGTATGTAGAAAAGATTTAATATCGGGAGTGTGTAAAAATTGCTTGCGCGCTGAAAAAAACAAGCCATATTAGTGCATGAGTATGCAGCCTTACCATGTATAATTTCAGTAATAAAACATAGTAGCACACTTTAGCGAAGGTCTTCGCGAAGTCTAGATAGTAAACACTCCACAAGGAAACGGATATCTTATCTGAGGACAACTCATAAGTGGATAAAAGAAGCTCTGTCTTAAACGGGTATGTTTTGTGGACGCCATACTAAGTATCAAAAATAATGATCACAGAAGATGTCTGTGCTGGATATTGCGGCGGACCGACAACTATCATACAAATTGTAGTCCGGATATACGAACAGGAACTTCATTCTGTTTTTTTCCATTCCCCTTGCATTGTGCCAAAATATATGAATTGTTGGAATATTTGAGAGAAAAATAATTATATTTAGTTTCGTGCTTTCCGAAACTTTTGCTGATGCCGTCAATGCCTGTGAATAAAAATGATAATAAAGTATAAATTGCTTTGTTGGTTCCTTCCGGGATTACAAGAAGAAGCTATAAATATAGAAAGTCATAGGATGATAATTCTTAAGTCAAATAAAAACGAGGAAGCAAAGCAAATGAAACAGCGTTTTCTGTACACTGAGTTTGTTAGCGCAACATGTGACACATAGATCTAACATTTAACTCTCCAATGTTTTAAGATTACTTAATAGCTTAACTGATAATCCAGTAGAACGGAGATTTACATAAGCAATTTAACCAATTAGGCGTGCATGGCTGGAGATTGATATATTAAGCCCCAACATGCGTGCAAAATATTGAGCGGCGAGATACAGATTAATTTAGGTTTTCGCTTATTAAAGTTTCGTTTCTGCTTTTAATAAAAGCGATCTTGGAGTTCCTGCTAAGTAGTGTGAAACATTTTTATATTGCCGGAATTTCAGCAGAGCGCTTGTAAAATTAAAAAATGAAGATGCACAGTCCTTTCTGTACAGCAGCCCGAGGGCTTGGAAAAACTGAAGGATATGCTTAGAATGAAAAAGAAAGCAAGAAACATATTTTTAAATACATGGACGAAGAAGTGGGCAGAGGCGTGGTGAGGGGTACGTAACTCCATCCTGGCCTTGCAGCTTCGGTGCCTCGCATCTGCTTCCGCCGTCGACAGTCGGCGCCTGGTGCGCGTCGCTCGGCTCTTCATCAGCCTATCTTATTTGACTAGGCCAGGCCGTTCCCCACACCCCTGCCATCCACCGTCTCAACCATAAGACACGACGAGCCATAGAGACCCCACCGATAGGACACGCCAACCAGACGCCGTCACATGTGAACGCATCATCCCTGCCCATGCCTTGCGATGTGCCTGAGCCTCGGCCTTCGGACCATGGCGACCTGCGGCCCAAAAACTTCCTGGATCAGGCTTCATACCATCATCATCGTGGCAGCAAGCAATTAACTTTATTCTCGTCTGCTTTACTTTATCCCGCCAAACCCATTATCACGTCATACATCAGGTCCTCTACGGCATTCTTCCTTGTCCTGAATCGGGACGATCTCTCTAAGGATGTGAAAAAATGAGCAGTCAGAGGCATGGGCAGGAGCCCTCGTGCTAGCACCGGTGACGCGTAATGCCATACCGTCGACATTTTTTTAAAAAAAAAGTCATCGTTCATCGCCATTGGTCGTGTTCGGTTTTTCCGTGTTCACAGTTTTGCCGCCTTTTAACAGCATAATTTTCATGATTATTTATTACCGTCCGCATCCTTGCAGTCTTAAGCTTTTTGATGAAGCAGGGATTCGGCCGGAAATTCATATAATTTGCTGATATTTCCATTCAATTCCAGTTCTTCAGTTCCAACCTCGAATTGTGGGTTTATAACTCGACAGAAGAGACGGAAGGTGAAACATTATGCAGATATGACGCAAGCTACAATATAACCGGCAACAGTATATTTTTCAAACGATACAGTGGAAAAACACAAAGGTAACTCCGCTATCTAAAAAAAAATTGAGGAGATTTTATTCAATGCTTCTTTTTCAGTGTCAACAGTCCCCAACCAACACTTTTGAAAGGAAACTTTTTGAATTGGAATGATAACAAAACAATTGTGTTTGATTCTTTGGAGCTCTACAAAGAAGGCAAGTGGAGATCATTCATTTGCCATAGAAATAGTATCGTGTTATCAGGAAGGAGATCACGTGGTTTAAAAACCGATCTGAGAGCATCAAATTTTAAACTTAAGACATAGGGTCCCCTGACAACTTAGAAAGCATCTCAATATTTCTGAAGTGAAAACCTCATATGACACGTATAACCTAAGAATAGTGAACATTGCCAGCCTGCCATGTCCTGTCGTCTCTATATCTGTGTGCCGTCGTTGTGGCGCTTCAGGTATTAGAAGCAATGCATCAACTTGCCCCCCAAAGTGTTTTACTGTTTTACCATATGTTTTAAAAGCCTCCGAGTTCCAAGCATGCCTTAAAGAGGTTTCTTTTTAAAAACAATAATTTCCCTCCCGCTCACTACGCGGCACTTTTATTTCATTGCAGTCACTAAATATATGGAGATCTTTTGCAACACTATAAATTTATATATATAAAAGAATATAACCCTAGCTATTTATTGTGGGTAAGAGTGCTAACACTACAGATATATCGTGGTCCTAAATATATAATGGACTGTTACCCTCAGTGTTAAGTCGCGATATCATTATTTGCTTTCTTTGCCACTGGTAATGAGAGTGTAACTGCAAAAGTGACCGTGTAGAGTTTGACGAGGTATAAAAATTGGGTTACGAGGAAAAGTGCGCATTGGTTTATCTTTCGCAACCAACTATATAAACAAATCGACATTAAGGATGATGGGTCAATGCATTCGATGTCGCTTGGTAAAAATGCCGCTTTTCTTCCACATGCAGGAACGCCGGAAATCTTTAACAGCTATGAAGTGTATGAATATGCCGGGAATGAACTGCAGTGCGCTGTAGTTTCTGTGCTGAAATTTGGATCAAGCATGGGTAAGTGTCAAGTGACTTCAGACAAGATGGGAGTAGCGAAAGCGATAACCCTTAAAGCGATATAGTTAATGGCCCCGTGCACCGAAAATCTGGCTTTATCGTTGCGAGTGAAAAATGTTGGGGATTGCGCTGGCAGCTTCCATGGGCTCTCATTGACTGGACCCCAGGTTTTCTGAGACTACATTTGGCAGGAGCTGGTAACTCGGGCATCTCCTTCCATATGAAAGAGTGATATCAGGATAAGCCAGCCAGGAGTCTCTCATTTATTCCTACTTCAAACAAGCACCTTTATACGTCCTAATTAAAACGGAGGTTTATGCCAGGTGGTAGTCTGCGTGCGCTGTCGCGTCATACCCTTACATATGGTGCCTAAGTTTAACCCGTAATTTTTCTATGCGTGCTAATTCCGGCAGCTACTGAAAGAGATATGCTGAAGTTAATGCACCTTGTTATAGGTACACAATCCCCCACACATACTATGACCTCAGTATAAAACAATATAAGGAGCCTGCCTGCCCTACATGGGCAAATTTGGCTGAGCTAGCTTTTAAATACCTACGTCGGCATCTTGTGGAGAATAAAAGAGGCAGTGCAAAATGATCTTGCCTGTTATGATACTCCGCAGGTACCACATTGTCTATTCTGGGGCCAGGTGTTACGACTGTTCTCATGTAGCCCACATCGGCTCCTCGTGACGTATATGAGGAAACATGTGGCGCGTATGCGGGCTCCGTGATGAAAAAAGCTTTGTTAGCGCCACTGGGGCCAACAACACTAAACTAATGAAATCTCACATCAGCTCTCACGTGGTTAGCAAAATGCGCGCCCACATGTTGACCCTCTCTCTGCCTTCTCTCTCTTTCTCTCTCTCTCTCTGTACATGTTGACCCCAGCCTTCCTTCGTAGAGCATTTCAGGGGATATGAAGCTTGAATGCTGGGGCTGGCTATAAGCTTGAAATATTTGGTCATGCCCAATTCCAGCTGCATGCATAACATCGCTGTCGGTCACATATCGGCCGTGGCGGAGCTGGAAAAATGCTTTGCAATGTGCTCCCAGCATCGTGCAATAAATGGTATTTTTATTGGACCTAAATGTGGGAATTCTGCATGAGAAGCTAAGGCCAAATGGGCTCCTCATACAAAGGCACTAAGGTTACACATCGGCCAAGGCGGACAGAGAAACCGGGTGCGCCAACGTGCTGTCCCCGCTGGCACCATTTCAAGTCCTTGACGGCGGATCCAACATAAATGCGGGCTGTATAAAAAAAAAACAGGGCTAGCCATTATGTAATTTCCTTAGCAATGCCAAAGATTATCATATAGCGGCTGCAGCTGAGACGACCCCACCGGTGTGTGCCCGACATTTTATGCATGAATTATGTGATTTTAATTTTTTCTATCATACGAGCTCTTGACTTTCGCTTGTAGATAACTTGTCATATAACAATAACCACCTTTACTTGATTGAATAAAATTACACGGCTTTTGGTCTTGCGATCATGTAAATTTTGTATAACTATCAGACGATGCGGAGGAAATATTTTACAACCCACTAGGCTGCAATGGGTGTCTTACGACTCTCCACACCTTAGTATGGAACACACACACATAACCTATCCCGGAATGCACCCACTCGCTTCATTATAAGTCGATGTACGAATTACATTTGAAGGGCGAAAGTCTTAAATATCTGTTTTAGCGTCGAGTGAGAGGTAATAGAAAACGGAGTGCACCGGGAAAGGAAAAAAAAGCAATGCCGGAGGCACGTTCTGAGTGAGGGCGACGAAGCGCAGTCGGAGAGTTAGAGAAATGTGAGCGGCTGCTCCGAAAGGCGTTGAGGAACATTGCAGCAGCGGCTGGAGGGGGGGGGGGGGGGGGAGATGGAGAATGACAATAGTGCCACGCGAGGGCTCCAGCGCTAGAAACACGTCAACGGTAGAGCTTTAAGGTTCCGGGCAAAGCACCAGCACGCTGACAGCGTGCTCGGGAGACATCTAGCGGGAGACATTCGGCTTCAACAAGTGTTCCTGATGCAGAGGATCGCTTTGGGTACTCCAAGGCATATCCGCAAGCAGTCCCTCCGCGCTTCTTAAAGAGAATTCTTGCCTGTTTGAGATAATCTTTGAAGCACTGGTAAATAGTAACGTAACTCTCCTTCAGCGTAGGATTTTTCAAGCAGTACCGTCGGCCGGCAGTTGCTGCCCTGTCTTGTTCCCGCCATGAATTTTAAGATCTTCAATGCTGCAGTGATTCTCTCGCAGATTTTTTTTTAATTCTGAGGTGCCTAAGAGAGATTACTGTCAATCCTAACACCTAGGAATCGCTATGATTGTACATACGATAGTGGCCGTCCACACAGAAGGAGCGGGTATCGAGTTATTCTTTTTCTTGTGAAAGCCATAGCAAAACTTTTCTGACGAGAGGAGAAAGAACCCGGGGAGCCAGGTACATTGAGATGTGCAGTAACGCTTTCTGAATACGTTGCTGCGTAATGTAACGTGAACGGGAACAATCCGTTATTACAAAAAGGTGCATTTCAGAAGTACGACACTTATTATTCACACTTGAATCTCCAAAGATTACCTCCTGTTGGTAGAAAATGTGCACTATAGATTAAAAATAGCACCTCTAATAATTCAATCCACGCTAGATCTGACACATAATTCTTATCATGCAGTCGTAAACTCACAACGTAATGTGCCGGACCATCGCCATATATTTAGGGAGCCTTTTTAACCGTTCGCACGCGCATATGTTGTCAACGAGGAGCGTGTATGATTGAAATCAAAGTCCACAGAACTCTAATTCGACCTCAAAAGTACTGCCTTGTTGACAGTTCCTGTCAATGCGACAGACGCAGGCCACACCGGCAACCGCGCGACACAATCGACCGAGCTATTTAAAACGAAAACCTAACCTCATTCATAGCCATTGCCGCGGCCGCCATAAAAGGGTCACGATCACGTTGGAAATAGCTGACTGGCCTTGCGTAATTGCCTATTGATAAACAACCCACCTCAGATTTCTAGACCATTGCCTAAAAAATGTTTCTTAATATCTGAAGTTTAAAATATCGAGGTCTATCAATCCTCACCGTTATTAAAAAGAGGAATCAGTCATTCAAGCGGTCATGTAAGGTTAAGTTTCACGAATATTCGTCCATGTTTTCATCTATTTTATTCACTTGCAATATTGTCTACTTCTATCAATTAAATACATATTTTGGTCAAATAGTTGACCAAGTGCCGCCAAGCTTACCTTGAGATTAGACAAGCGTGCATAAGACAACACACGGGTGTGCCGACGTGCTTCTACATTTGGTTTTCATCGCACGAGAAATAAAATTGGTGAAGGGGACGAGACCTAAACCACAGCGGGATACGCTGATATTTTTACATGTAGCAATAAATGTCACGGTGATGGTCCTGTATCGGAATCAGCGCAAAGCGAATTGGCACTTTTACACCAACAGCAGTTCAAGTTCCGCTCGAGGCCTTCTGTTTTTCTATGCTGCCTCTTTCTCGGTGGCTGTACACCTGTAGAGACGCCTCATTTACGGTTGCATTGTGGTTTGAATGACAGCGCAAGAAGTATTAGATTTGTATCTCAGTAAATATAATGGCAGGCATTCCGTCGTGTGAGAGTTAAAGACCTGTGATATTTACCTATCTGTCTTTTGCAGGCCCATCTCAAACCAAAATGATACACGAACTCCGGCTGAATAGTAACGCTCTAAGAACACCTGATATTGATCCGAAATGCTGGGAAATATTTAACTTTATACTGAAAGATCTCAACCGCACCACAAAATCTTATTATTCAACTAGCTGTGAGGAGTATCTGCCGGAGATGCTGCCCTGAATAAAAGGCGGTGTTATTTTGAAAACACCTAAAACTGGATTGAATTTTGTTATTTATTTCTGAAAAAATAATCCATTGAAAAAAGCGTTTAATCTATCAAGTTTGATCGCCTGTAAACTCTGATGGTACTATTGTGACAAAAGCACATAAATATTAACTCTTGACCGCACTGATAACCTTTTGTTTTACGATTATCTTTTTCGTATTGACACTATAATTTTAAGAGACAAGCACATACATATGGAAGGACACAGGACTGGCGGTATAATCATCTCTAATAAACGCGCACTGTACCGTACAGACCAGAAGAGGGGAGGGCACAACAGGACACAGCACAATGTTTCATACCAACTCGACCAACATATTGTACTGGGGTATAATCTTTCTTTCTGTGTTCGTTTCTTTAATTGAGGTTGTTTAGTTTCGTTTTGGTTGGTGGGGTTTAGCTTCCCAAAGCGACTCACTATCTGGGGTACTTAACATGCACTGCCATCGCAGAGCACACGGGCGCCTTGCTTTCGCCTCCATCGGAAAGCAGCCACCGAGGCCGGGATTCGGCGCATCATTGGGAACAGTGGTCGAGTGCCGTAACCACTGCGTCACTCTGACGGGTAAATTGTGGTTGTGAATCCGAGGTAAAATCATACCACCTAGCCCGCAACTCAGGGGTATTTTTCATAATTTAGCAGTTTCCCTGCACAACTTCGGCACGTGGGCAGCCGTTGGATAAGCTTATATTTTTAACACGGTTGCAAAGGTCCACGTATTATTATTTCGGGAATATCGGTTATTGGCGTCGCATAGCTTTTTAATGCAAAAATGAATATTACCTTTAGAAGAAAATTACACAGCAGAATATACCAACTTCTGCAACCTTACTTCAAAGCAATATCAAAATTAAATTTCGAAACCATGAATATTCTCCGCGTAATAAGTACCCACACCAATGAATGGTTCGTTTAATTCATGTGCTGGAGAACTCTCATATAAAAAAATGTTTTTGAAGCCTTTATTGAAGCCAAACGTTATACACACAGTAGCTCCTACAAAGACAAATGTAAATGTGACAGCGGGACTCTACTTCGCTAAAGCACTGCACCAACTTTCAAACACAATAGAAGAGCACTTTTTTGGCGCACGCAGTTTAAGTTATTGTGCCATATGCAATTCACCTGTGGCCTAATATGCTAGCTATAAGGGATCGTCAGAGGTGCTCGGGGACGTTCATTGCTCCAATTACCGGAAGCCTGCAAGAGGCGGCTGAAGGGTAAGCCAGCGCCTAACGCCCAAAGAGCATGGGCATTGTTTACTAGTTATTCCAGCCCTTGAAGAAGCGTGCGTGAAAGAAACGTGTTGTGGCACACGAACAACGACATCCGTGAAAGCGCCGAGCCCTCTAATTTAGCGGAAACTCGGAAACGGGTGTCGTATTGAAACTGTGAACAAAGAAGGGATTGTTGTCCGTATACCTTGCCAGGCAGGTGTACATAAGCACAGCCGGACATAGGGGTGAGGCTATTATCCAGCGATGACGACTAGTCGTTTGCATAAGAAAGATAATTGCTTTAATCCCGGTCGGGGTAAGCACGCGCTAATGCGGATGGTGCGCCGAGGTTTGAACGATGAAGCTCGGGCATTCTACAAAATATGCACCTGCTTGCATGGTCCGTGACTTGTTGTTTGGACAACAATAGTGCGGCTAGCCCAGACGACGTCCACTTAGCGTTGTACATGGCGCGAAGTACAGAAAGAATGCATCTGAACCAATATGACAAGTTAAAATCGATTAACGTGGCTTTGAAATGTCAAAGTACCGAATATGAACGCGTAGGCAACACTGCGAGAACGAAAGGTTGCTTTCTCGCCTGCTTTTGTTTCTTCCAACTCTGAGGCGGATCCAGGTACAGGGTAAAGTGGTGCGACAACTAGAACCCGTAGTTCGGCAGGCCGATTGCGGCCATTCGGGTCATTGTCATTTGCATTTTTTTTTACTTTTTCTGATTCTTTATAATGGTACAGGTGCCTCGTAAAATAGTGAAAGCGAGCGCTAGGCTGCAAGAACCTAATCATGCTGATTCTTGCTGCAATTGGCTAAGATTCGGGTGTAGGCTGGGCCCCGATGTTTTAAAACGGAGCCGAAGGGTCCAGGCAAGTCTGCTACGCTACGCGGTTAGGTGCTATGCATCATATGCTATGCCGCGGAAGGGGTCTTCCCTGTTACTAGCCACTTCCGAGTTTTGTTTCTTAAATCATTGGTGTGAATATCTCTGAAAGTTACTGATAAGTATATAAAGTTTGTGTTTACAAAGACAAGTAATCCTTATCACTGATTACTGTCAAAGTTGTCCCAAAGCATTCTCTGACGGAGCACCCCTAGTGTAATAAAGCCTTCGTGTCCTCGCCGTCAACGTCAACTCTGATCACCTCCACACTGAAAATTTAATCTAGTACTGCTAAGGTTTCCGTTCTAAACTTGCCTTCATTCTAATCTATCGTTTTATACTACCACGCCAGAATCACCGTGTCTGGCGGGACCCAACGACGTATTGAAAACGCAATACTGGAATTGTATCACATTCATGAAAGAACCTCTTTACAGCTAACACCAAAACAAGTGATAAACAGCATTTTATTCTATAAGGTTCATTGTTCATTTCCTAGATCTAATGAGACACGGCACTTCTGGGCGAAAGAGAATGAGAACAAATATACGAGTTCAATCCTAGTTAACCCGAAAATGAGAGACAACTTTTTGATGATTTAATTATTTATAGCATTCTTCAAAACTTTATCAACGAAATATTACCTGACATTTTAGTGTAACGATTATTCACATCAATTTTATGGTAGTAAATAAAAAACTGCAATTAGAGTAGCGCAGTTATATTTGATATGTTGTGTCTACTGTTGTAACTCGATCCTGGAAAATAAAGTTAAATTTTTTTCAGAGTTATCTAATTAAGGGGAAATAAGAGCTTCAGTCAGTTCATCAAATAAGAATAAATATTGTTACGAGGTTTATTTACACAGGTGTTAGGATGCCCTGGAGATTAGCACACCAGAGCGGACAGACCCAGCTTCCTTCTTCCTCTTCTGCTTATCCCGCCAAACCTCATCTTCCTCCAATACTGGACCGCGGGAAGTGCGTGACACTGCCCCCTTCGTAGTCGATGCCCGCCGGGCGTTTCAAGGTTCATGACGTTGATAAGGGCTTCATGCGGGCGACCCGTGGACTACCTGAGTCTTCCGAAAACGACGACCTTGGGTGGTTGGGCGAGAGACTACAAAGCTTACTGCCCTGAGGCATTCTAGTACAACGAGGGCCAATATATTGGTGCAACAGTTTCTGGGACAAACCGCGCTTACGCAACGGCGTACAAAGTCACACCAAGTCACCAGGGGCATAATTGACATCTTAATGACGCTTGTCGTAGCGTTGCTTTTAGCGTTCCTGGGAGGCTAGAGTGCGAAGTCTAGCGAGTCGGCGAGCTTCTTCAGCCAAAGAGAGAGTATGCGCTACTGAAGTTTCAGCAGGGAGTGAGAAAGGCAAACACGTGTCCAGAGTACTTCGTGGAGGTCGTGCGTAAAGAAGAAAAAACGGACTGTAGCCTGTCGTTTCGTGCTTAGCAATGTTGAATGCGTATGTTATAAACGGAAGCACTTAATCCCAGTTTTTGTGGCGGGAGTCGACATACATTGCGAGCATATTGCTAAGAATACGATTGGTGCGTTCGGTAAGACCGTTTGTTTGTGGGTTGTAAGGAGTTGAACGGCGAAAATGGGATGAGCAGAGGCGAAGAAGTTCTTATACAACTTCTGCTGTAAACTGTGGCCCACGGTCGCTTATTACCACACGAGGAAGCCCATGTCGAAGAATGATGGACCTTGGGAGGAAAGCTGAGACATCAGAAGCAGTGGCAGACGGTATGGCAGCAGTTTCACAGTTCGCGTAAGGTAGTCTACGCACACTATGGCCCAGCGGTTTCCGTTGGAGGAACGGAAAACGGTCCTAGAAGGTCAATTCCCGCTTGTTCGCATGCGGTTCGGGGTGGCGTTATACGCTGAAGATGACCCGGTGGAGGGCAGGTTGGGTTCTTGAAACGCTGGCACTGGAAGCAGCTGGCCACATAACTTTGAGTAGTTTGACGCACCTTCGCCCAATAAAAACGTTCCTTAGTTCTCTGCAACGTCCTGGCGAAACCCAAGTGTCCAGCTGTGGCATTGTCGTGCATTACCCGAAGAACCTGACACCTAAGACTTGTAGGAACTACCAGAAGAAACCTTATCTTTAAATACTACGCATAATGAGTAAAACTTTTTTATTTTCGCCACGCCCGCACAACGCCGCGAACACCCGTCCCCACTGTTTCGAGGGGAGGGGAGCTCTCATGCTCCCCCTCCTTGCCTCCTACCCTCGCAGCTATTGCGGAGAAGGTGGAGGTGAGAAGGACTGGTGTAGCGCGCGATCCTTCCCCTTCTCCTATCATCTCGACGAACAGCCTCGGTAGCGGACAAAGACTCCGCGACGTCCTACCTCGCGTATGCTCCTATAACAGGGGAAGACATTGCTAACTCCCAATGAGCAGTATGGCCCGCTGCCTGTGCCTTGGTTTTTCGTTCTTTGCAGCCATATATGGGGCCCAAGCTAGCGGTGTAGCTTTTAGGCCTTGAGAGCACAACACAAACCACTTAGGATCCCCACAAAACGGCGCCGAACGTGGGATCTCCCAGAGATTTACTTTTCGACGGAGCGGGCCTGCGGTTTCTCTCGAGATATATCTGAGCGGCTTTGTGAAGCCTTAGCCATCTGTCCAGGCTTTGCATACCGACAATGATCTCCCTGCGGATAGGACCGACAGCCACATACATTGGTTTCCACCATTGTTGATGAGGCAGCGTCCCAAAGCAGACTTTATTGGGGCCTGAAGTTGGGCGCCATTTTGTGGGTGTTCTACTAGCCTCGGGCTCTGACCTAGAGTTGAAAACCGCACCTCAAGCTCGGGCTATATTTGTAGAAGGGGAGAACGACACACGGAGTGAGCGGCTAGCGAGCTTAGTTGTTTACTGTGAGTTCTGAATGGGCCTCGGTAGTAGCATAACCATGCGAGTATTACGGAAGATGGGAACTTATGTCAACAATTATCTGGATGCACCGTATGATCTGTGCACGACTGTTCTTCCAGTACTCGCACGCCGTATTCCATGTAAAATAGGGGTGCGGCAACGTGACAACTTGCTTCGCCATTTCCAGCCATCAACGTATAGCTCGCCGCCAACACCTGCCAGTCGAGTTTACTTTTTTCTGTTTCAACCAACCAAGCTTTCCTGTTTTCAACCAAGCGTGAAACTTACTGTTCAATGGTTACTAAAGCTCAGAGTGCCCGTCATAATCTATTTAAGACATGAAAAGTTTCACTGATATTATGCTCTGTCCAGTCGCGCTACACTTTCCTTGAAAGTTTGTGAATTTCACGGTACCATTTCACATGCGAGTGGACACATCTTCGAACACTTTCCTTGAAAGTTTGTGAATTTCACGGTACCATTTCTCATGCGAGTGGACACATCTTCGAACACTTTGCAAAAGAAGCTAACTCAAGAAAAATGCACATTCGTCATCTCTCACATGACCGACACGGTTGTCGGCTGCACACACGCTGTTGAAATCTTGATTAAAGCAATGCGTCTATTACAGTACAGCAAGCAACACTCGTATTCCAGCGAAAGAAGTTCGTCGCTCCGTTTCACGATTAAGCGCGTGAAAGGAAATCACGGGTCTCTCAGTTTCGAGGTAAGTAAAATCTCACATTAAAACTTCGAGGCGACACTGCGGCGCATTTAGCGCCCTCTAATAGCCTTCTGATGAAAAGAACGCAACCGCCAGACATGCCCATAGAATACGGAAACAAACATCAAAAGATAAGCGGAAACGAGAGGCCCTCTGGCCAGTGCCTTCACCATTGTTAACCTTCGTTTCGTCTCTTGCGCGCCAATAATGTCAAGGTCATGCCCCGCAAATAATCAGTTACAGTGATACTGCTTTCGCCAGGAAGCGAGGCGGCGCACATTAACACTGCTGAAACACGTTGGTTTGTGCACACGCAGCCATCATTCATGAAAAACAAGCATTTATTGGCTCACCAGCAGAAATACTACAATGGTGTCCGGGAAGAACAATTCGCCATTCTTGATGAAAAGTCTGTGCTGAGTCCGCAATATCAAAGGCGCGGAATATCCGCCCGTTTTACACCAACCAGGGCATTAGGCAAAACCGCAAGTCTTGACCTCTTGACGTTTGGCGTCTTTGACTGCGATACTCCTTGGCTAGAGACGCTCCAGTGCGGTTCGACTACGTGGTGTGTGCTTTTCCTGCTGTGCTGCTGTCGCTTGATTCCTTCATGTTCATGGGACTTCATAGTTTACCATCGCGTTGCTGCTTCCGTTCTCCTGGTCTTCTCCAGCCGTCCTCTCCTTGACCGCGACGCTGTGTATACTGTTTGTCCGTTCCTTACCTCAACTTCGAGTAGAACATTTGTTGAAACCGGATTCAGCACTATAGCCCCGCCTGTTCCGTCTACAGCGCTGATGCTGTCCAGAGTTTTTCAAGAGAATAAAATCTCCTCTCGCATGTATATGGTCAGTTACGTTTTGTCATTTGGTAATTTGGTAACTTTTGCATACTTTTTGTGCACCGTTCGGCTAGATGGCCAAAACGTTTGCACATGTCATATTTTGTAGTATTATATTCCCGTTTGAAATGTACGAGCCGTTGGCATCAGAGACAGCAAAGGTCTCTGCCTAGTGGAAGAACAAGTGCCAGTTCTTTTCCGACACGTTCCTGATGCGGTATGTCGTCCAAACTTCCAAACTTACGCCTAATTTCAAACTTAAGAACAACTGATCGGATCATGGCGCTGACTATAGCCAGTGAGGCGCCGCATGTCTAGTCGAAATTTAATTACCCCACTGTATGGGGCTAGACCTTCAAGCACATCGTAGAAACGATGTACTAGGAAGAGCATCCAAATTCAGCTTCAGTCTAACATCTCGCTCGTTAGGACCGATAGTCATACACGTTCTTTTTTTTTGCATAGTTATTCGGTGTTGGAAAGAAGCTTCTTCATGCTTTCGGTACTTTTGCTGGTAACCGCACATACGTTGTAGATTTGGTAAGCGCTAAGCGCAAGACCCTCAATGGACGGCGCAGGTGGTAACAAAAATCCCCAACTTGGCATGGATGGCCTTTTACGCCCGTATGCATGAAAGCAGTATTTACAACAACATACCAGACTGGCAATAGAGGCAACAGTACAATGTTCTCCTGGGTTTCTTCATTTGTGGTACCGCGGCCAACCAGAGTCGCTAATACCGCTCTGTCGGAGCTCATTATGGCACGTCTGATCTTGGCTGAGCCGGAAGTTGAATACAGCTCTACATCAACTTCCCGTCCCGGCGCTTCGAAATTGGAAGCTGAGCAAAGGAGCGACTGTATAATGAAGCAGTTGAACCAGAGTTGGGAAGAAACCTCACGAACAAATCGTAAGTATCGACGGGAGCAGTAACAGGCTACCAACAACCAGAGGCTGGTACAAATGCTTTCGCATTTTCGCACGTAAGGAACCGTGAGTGCTCCCTCTCCATAGAATTTTTTTCTTTCCGGCTTCCTTGTCATCATCCTTCCTTCTTCTCACTTTGATTATAGTGTTTACAAAATACCGCCTAGTGTGCCGACCGAGGGCGGCGATGTGACCGCGAAAGCAATGACTGCCAGCGGCTGCCGTGAGGTGGGCATGCTGACAGTGTGTGGAAGGTTTTCACAGTGTCTTTAGGAGCGTACATATCTGCCAGGAAGTCGGCCGCGGTGCTCTCAATCGAATCGCGAGAGGCTACTTGAGCATGTGTGCGTCTTCGATCTTCCCGCTTAATGTATTTATCCAAGTCGTGCACCGTCAACCGGGGCCATGTACAAACACATCCACAGCATCAAACAGATCCGCTCCGGCACATTGATACCAAACAGCCATTCTTTGCGAGACTACTTTACCTGGACATTATTGCGATGCGACATTTTGCTGAATAATCACTCTCACAGATGAACACACAACACATAGGACACGCACCAGAGTAACGACGCACACGAGTGAAAATATGCACTCACGCACACGGCAATGCCATCTGCACAAGGGATACCATCTGCTAAGGAAAGCATCTGCTCAACGATGTCGTCTGCTGAGGGCGGAGGCTGATATGGGCGTTCCTATCTATACCGAGAAATCATGAATCTCTAAATTTAAGCAATATGAAATATTAAAAAGAAATGTAACTATTGTGTTGCAAATTTGTGTTGATTTATAATGATGATGATGCTTCAGCACCCCTAGTGTGTGCAGCCTCCTATTATGGTGACTGGTGAATATCAGACAATCGTTGCAAACGGCGCCACCCCTTTCTATGAGGGAGTGCCGCCGCACAACACAAGTATATTGTAGGCACTGTATTTTGATTTAACAAAGTTCGTATATGCTCCAGCCTTGGTCGAGCAGCGCAGCTGTAATGTTTCCTTTTTTTCAATTACGCTGTGAAAGCCCAGCGAGTTGGACATAGCGCCATTCGTATCAAATTGCAGAAAAGGAAACCGTCTCTAAAGACGAAATTTTTCTGAGATTTGTGATTGCGCTGTTAGAACTTCAACGAATTTAGCTGTTGTAAGAAAGCAAAACAATATGCTTTGTTGTTTCACTACCGTAACTTTTTTCACAGCCCATTTAATATTTTAAGTTGATTGAAAGCTGATTCCAGAAATGAACATATATAAGACATTTATTTACGCGCGAAAATTTATTACTTGCTTTCCGCTTGCAACCTATTATCTGCAACTGTTTCCCGCGTGTAATCCAATTGTATCTGACATAAGGAAACTTGCAGCGTTCAATGAGTCTAGGGTGATATGTAAAAACATGTTACATGACGTCCTCTGTAATTCTACGAAGTCCACGGAACCCAATAATCTCTAATTTTATTCAGTTTCTACAGTTAAGTCATGGGCAGCTTCAATTATCTCCATTTTCATCACCGCTCGAACGAGAACATGAAAACAATGAATTTTCGTGGCTGGTTGAACTTAGAGTTGACATTTTAAAATATTTGGCTAAACTGCTGACCGAGGCCAATCATAGCCGTTCGAAGAATAGGTTGTACTCGGAATAAGTGTTGTCAGAACGGTACCCACAAAATTTGGCTCACATGTTTCAGTGAAAAGAAAACGCAAGAAAGCACAGAAGAGAGACCACAACTCCGTAAACAAAAGGAGAGCGGGCTAAATGTCAAATCCACGAAGCAATTTCACGTAAAATGTCGGTCTGTGTTAAAAGCCTAAATCATTCTGCGATATAACAACGCTTTGGGAGAGCTCTCGCGCCTGGCCATTTTCTACGAATCAATGTTTCAAATAGCATTTCAAAAGCCACGCGATTCAGCGTATTCACTAAGTTTTGCCAGTTTCAGAGATTACCGAGTTTGATGCTTGATATCACAAATAAATCTCTGAAGAGAAAACAACTAACTTTGTGATAGTACCACAGCATGCACAGTGCGTGGGCAGTAATTTAATTGGCCCAAACCTGAAAAAACTACCAGCTTGGCTACATCATCGACTCCCAGCTGTCACTACTAAGCAGAAAGCCTGATGTGTAATTTACCACGTGGGCACGATAATCAGCGACACAACAGTGTTTATATATGAGCAACGGTTAATATAAACCCAGCAAATTTAGGAACCGCATTTTTATTTGTCCAGCATACTTAAACTCCGAGATTTTTAGGAGCTCCATTTGCTTCAACATAGTAGTCACGAGCTACATTAAGATGCACAGATCATTTATTTATTTATTTATTTAGACATACTGTCAATCCACTGGGGATTTTAACAGGAAGGGCATTTAGTACAAAGCATATCAGGGTGAAAAGGACTACATGGCTAAAAATGTCAGATGCAGAGTGCGTAGTCTTAAAAGGAACTTAAAAGGTGAAACGATGGGAATACAGTGTCACACTTCATTATGTAGTTATACAGGGAAGATCACTGTCATACAACAAATCACTGACGCCTGGCAAACATGATCACACTAATAGGTTAGGCATGACCCACATAGCATCACACAGAAACAATATGAACGAAAAATGTAGCACTAAACATGAAGTCAACTATCTAGGATGACATTTGGAATATGTGATAATGACAGACGGTGATTTTCAACAAGTTTTGCAAAAGTATCTAGTGATGTACTATTAGTTATGCGATGATGAAGTTTATTCCACTCTCTTACTGCAAGGGGGAAAAAGGAATATTTCAGGCAGTCAGTGCGGAAAGAATATTCTTTTAGTGTTTGGCTATGTGTATGCCTAGTTGGTCTCGCCTCTGAGGTCGTGATGTACTTCGTTTTATCAAGATTAAGTTGGTTATGCAGCAATTGATAAAGCAGCTTTAGACGTGCAAGTTTGGCTCTATTTTCCAGAGTGAGAATGCCGGCGTCAATTAGTAGTTGAGTCGGTGAGTCAGTATACCTGTACCTGTTAAACACAAACCTAACTGCCTTTCTTCGGATGGATTCTAATTTACTTATGAGACATTTCGTGTGAGGAAACCAAGCGACAGTCGCATATTCCAGAACCGACCGAACAAAAGCGTTATATGCAAGTTGTTTTGTTGAAGGCGGGGCTTGACGGAGGTGTCTTCTGAGAAACAGGAGCCGTTTTAATGCGGCTGATGTCACATAGTTGACATGCGACTCCCATCTGAGATCATGCGATATTATAACACCGAGGTATTTGTAATTGTTAACTCGCGTCAGGGGGGTATTATTCACCATATAGGAATATGAAGACTGACTTTTTTTTCTCGTTATTGTTAGAAGAGCAGACTTACTAATATTAAGGTTCATTTTCCAGTCAACACACCACTTGGATACGGCTTCTGCAGCGCGGTTTAGGGCAATATGATCATCGGGAGTATTAATTTCCTGGTAAATTATACAATCATCTGCAAAAAGTTTAATATTGACATTGACATAAGAGGGTAGATCATTAATAAAAATTAGAAATAAAATTGGAGCCAGGACGCTGCCCTGAGGCACTCCTGATGTTACTCGTTCAATTTCAGAGCACTGATTGTTAATCTCAACATATTGTGACCGATCTGTCAAATAGTCTTTAATCCATTTAACAACGTGGCTGCTGCCTAGTGTGCATTTTAATTTATTAATAAGTTTTCTGTGTGAAACGCGGTCAAATGCCTTTGAGAAGTAAAAAAAAAATCATATCTACTTGTTTTTGATTGTGATGCTCAATGATAGGTCATGAATTAGTTCCAAGAGCTGAGTAACATTGGAAAGGCCTTTCCGAAATCCATGCTGGGATGGTGTCAGGATGTGCTGTTGTTCGAGAAATGTGGTTATATGCTTGGTCAAAATGTGTTCGAGAAGTTTACATATTGTGCAAGTTAAGGAGATGGGTCTGAAGTTAGATGGTTCAATGTTGCTTCCACTTTTATGTACAGGAATAATTTTGGAGATTTTCCATTCTTCGGGTAAGGCGCTTGTTGAAAGAGATTTATTAAATAGTATGAATAAATATTTGGCCATCCATTCGGCATATCGTTTGAGAAATATGTTTGGTATGTTGTCCGGGCCAGGAGCTTTTTTTGTGTCTAGTTTAAGTAAAAGATTCAGTATACCTGATTCACTTATATTTAAAGAGGCTAGAGGTAACCTATATAAAGGGGCTATAGGAGCGAGCTCATCATCATCAATTGTAAAAACAGATTTAAAGTACTTATTGATGCTATTAGCGCAGTCAAGATGTTGTTCTTGGGAGTTCTGGTTCTTGTTTTGTTTTTTGGGTTTGAGAAAGTTCCAAAATTTTTTTTTGGGGGGGGGGGGGGGGCTTTTGAGAAAATTAAGTAAAGTATTTGTGAAATATATGGTTTTAGCTGAGTTTATCTTTGATTTCAAGTCTCTAATGGCTTCAGCGAGGTGATTTCCGAGTCCAGGTGTGCGTTTCATCTTCGCTGATTTTCTTAATCGTTTAACTTTGCGTTTGGCATGAATCACGTCTCGTGTTATCCAAGGGTTGTGTTTTCTGGTTAGTTTTGTTTTCGTCGGTAGGTAATTCTGAATACAGAAGAAAACAGTACGTTTGAATCTGCACCATAGGGATTCAATATTTGCCGGAGACTGATTGGACATTTCTTCAAATGCCGTGAATTCATAAATAAGGTGATCGAGGATATTCGAATCTTTAGCATGACTGTAATCGTGATAGATAATTTTAGACTTAGTGGGAGGCTCTGTGTTATAAATAGGAAGAGAACATAGGACTAATTTGTGGTCAGATATGCCATCAATATATTCAAGTTCTGCCTGGTCTGCTGAAAAGTGGTAATAAAGGGGCATGAATATTTTCCATTCTATGTTTCTTGTTACGGATGTGTATTACCTCATCGGAAAATCATGCGCATACCGAAAAAGAATTCACAGAATCAGTTTTCACCATCGATTATGCTTGAATGTAACCTTAAGCGTTGACATTATAAAGCAGAGCATGAAATCATTCTCATGCAGAAAGAAAAAAATTCATTTTATCAGCATTTTCCATACCAAATCGGTTAACGTCCTCTGACTACATTAATCTAAGATCAAGGTGAAAGAGAGGTGCATGGATTATTTCTCTACTAACGCCTTATAACTTAGTAGTTGCTCGGGTCCGTGATCTCCAGCTAAAGTGGTGTCGACGCTCACTCGTGGGAAATATATTATCTAAAAGACTGACGAACCAGTGTTGCAATGATCTTTTTCCTGCAGTCACAGCGCAATATTCGAGTGCTACAATTTTGCCGCTGATAAGCTTTTACCATTTCCAGTTTTACTGGTTTTCAAATTTTTCCATGCGCCTAATATTAAATAGACCAAACATGAACTCATTTGTAGAGCTTTTGTATGCGTACATAATTATGCAGTAGTTACCCCAAGCTTTCTTTCTTCATAAATTAAAATTTCTAGAAAATTTTCCATCGCCACCGAAGTATTGCTACGCGTGTCTGTATGATGTGATCACTATTGTATGCTGAATAAAGATCGGCATGATGTAACTGAACATTGTTCATGTCATTATCCTTGGCCCAAAGCTTCAGGGAGGCTTTGTTTAAACGCAGCTGCATAAAATAATTGTTTTACTAGGAATGGTCTTTTTTTTTTTCAATTTATAATTACAAAGCACCGTACATATCATCTACCAGAAAAATTACTGGCCTGAACAAAACAATGCTGCTCCTGTCTAGGTTTAGGAGATGCAATGCTACCATAACGCACATGCAGCATTTACCACCAAAATTCAGCATTTATATTTAGCTTTAACTTGTTTTCACTAAACATGTGTAACATTCCAACCAGCTTCAGGCTACATGGTAGAGACACCCAAGAGTAAAGCTCGGGATATGATCCACCACATGGAATTCTTTGTCAAAAGATAATATTGCTGAATACATGGGTGCCATCGGCTGGGACGCCTTCAGAACCATCTAAATATTCGAGCTCCATAACTACTGACCCACAGTCGCTGTTGTAGCCAAGGAGACTGTACAGTTCTGAAGTGGCTGTCCCCCATGGGCGCCAATGCGGCCCGATGAAGCCGGCTAAGGCAGCAGCGGCAGTGTTCATATAACCTCCTTAGTTGTTGTACACACCTTTAAATTGAAACATTTTCTTAAATCGGTTAAGGAGTTCGTACAAATAAACAGTAGTAGATAGGTTTTCATTCATCAATAAAGTTCTTTATTTGCATGCACATTTGTCTACAACTTTCTTTGCTGAGGCTTTTGGGATTACTCCCCTTTCAGGTTCGGAACGTGGCATTAAATAAGTGGCCGCCCATGCTTAGAGTACGCGAGCTCCGGTAAGTCAGTCCGCATTTTTTCGATTGGTTACGTTAACCAAAGTTAACTATGCAGTGAGGGAAGGAGGGAGGTGGCAGGGAAAGCGGGAAGAGTGAACTAGGTCCTGTAGGTGAGGGCCACTCAGTAATTTCGTCCACTTGTGGGTCTCTAGCGTAGGCTGACATCGCACACCACAGGGCTGTCTCTCCGTTTAGGTTATGTCCTGGTGAAACGAAGATGCAGTATTCTTTTGTGTGGATAGGCACAACGGAATTGAGGAGTATTAGTAATAACTTTATTATACAAAGGAGCTTGGGGCATGCATGCCTCTGGGCCGCTGCACAACCCCACTACACTCAAACGTTCTTGTTCCAAGGGTTCATGCATTCAAATATTCCTACGGTGATCTGCCGTAGCGAGTGCTCAGAGTGCAGCAGGGTTCCGCAGTCCTACCTGGATTTGAGGTGCCCCAGGTCGAATCCCCGGGGGAGGATCCGCTGGGAGTTGGAACAGAATGTTGGCGGGGTGGATGTAGGGTGTTTGCAAAGTGTGCAGGAGGAATCGGTGAGGGTGTGGTGGTAGGGAGACTTGCTATAAGAGGATGGGAGGGTGTGCGTCCAGACTCGTCGCCAGAGTGGCTGGTGGCAGTTATCTAGGATGGGTGGAATGGGCGGTAGAGCAGTTGCTCGGCCCGATAGGCCTGCGTTAGCTCACTGAAGGAGTGAATGCGATCCCCGCGTGAATCCTGGATTCGAGGCCGCCTGCGCCCGGGTAAAACAAACCTGGGGCTAACAGGGCTAACCCATTAGTGGCCTCGTTACCGGTATTCCAGGAATGCTCAGCCACCCATATAGGCTCCGCATGGCGGAGTAGATTGGCGGCGCAGTATTCTGAACGAAGAAATGCTTTTACCCTGCCTGTGCAGGCTTTCTGCTATTGCTGTTACGAGGTGACCCGGATAACCTGCTTCCTGTACGCGGTCTTCTTGATTCCTGAAACTTGTCTCCTTTAAACATGTGCATGACTTACTGACTGCTTTAGAAAGGCATGTTTTTACTACGGTACTCTTAACCAACTTCGTGTGCGCCGAGAAAAAAGGCAAGAGCGCCTTATTTCCTCTCGACTCATACATCCGGCAAACTCGATTCAGAGAAACAAGTTTTAAATCAAGAAAACGGATAGTGCCCTTTAGAGGAAGCTCATGGGTAATTAAGAGTTGTTCAAGACACTTTTCAAAGATAGACATTGAACTCCTGAAGAAGGTTTCCATTGCTCTTCCTAAGGACAACCAGATAATCATCTTCAAACGGGGTTGTTTTTTTTTCACCAGCTCACCACCTGCCGTGGTCGTAAGTGCGCGCCCAAGTTTGAAGATTGTTCAGTGATAGGCAAGTATGGTGATCAAAAAACGAGAGACATAATTGAAGCTGCGTCAATGGAAAAAGAGGGGTCCGAAAAGTGTGCTAGTAGTCCTTTTGTTTCATTACCAAAAAAAGTCCAACTTGCTTTGGACTCGGGGAATAAGTGATTGCGTGAAAAGTGCTGAAGTGTAGGTTGGTTTTTGTGTTTTTCGTCGTTATGTATTGACACACCATGCGATTGGCAAGATAAACGTAGCTTTTTGCTGTGTAAAGCTGTCAGAGCGAAATAGAAATTCGTTTAGTGGAAGCGCTCGTGTTCTGTCCCTTTTCCTGTGTGCGCTATGGAACGTCATGGTTCAACCCTTCTAAGTGAGCGGCGGCGGCTGACTTCGGCGCGGCCAGAGCATACGTTTTGTTCTTTTAGACGTTTTTGGGAGCGCTGCTACAGTATAACACACAAACACAGTCAAACGATATTTTTTTAAGGCGACAGCCTTTAATGGCTCATGCTAGCGGATAGTGTCCATCCGTGACGCTTGCGTTACGTGGGAGGCGGTAGCTGGTAGCTGACACGGCTGAGCACTAACTGGATGTAGGACTTCCTGACATTACATTTGCCAGGAGCTGCCAACTCGGGGCTGTCCTTTTATACGGGAGGGGATATAAGAATCCGCCTGCCAGGATCCTTGCTTTCACGTTATCCTATAGGCCCCGCAGGCACGTTCTTAAGGTTCGGTTAAAGCGGGGCTTTATATGTTGGCTGGTAGCTTACACTAATGCACCATCGCGGGGATGGGACTGAAAACACAAAGAGGTGCAGTAGTGGAGAGCTTTGGACCACAGTGCAATAGAGGCTTCCGCCTCATCGCAGGTTAGTGATCCTAAGTGGCCCCTAGACTTTTTTCATATTTTGAGGGCTTTTTTCAAATGTCGGAAAAAAACAGCCAAGTTGGAGGTAAGTCGGTAGAAAAAGCTGGACAGGTTGTTTCTGAACCTCTTCGGCAACTTGATGAAACCCACTTGGCCCCTAAAGTAGTGACAAAGATTTTGCAAAATATATCTTAGTTATTTAAGTAATTAGGCAGAATGAAAATAATGTGATGAGAGCTATAACGACAACCTATATGCCGCTTCTTTCACAAAGCTCCGCTGTACTGCTTTTTTACCATTGGTTTAAGAAACGCGAATCCCCCTTTACATCCCTATAATTAACTAACTGCAATATTTGACATTTTATTTACTGCAGTTAGCTCGCATGTAATGTATTCAGAACTTGAGTAGCGACATTTGATGATTGTTCACTCTTTTAGAATTTTATTAACTCAGATATGTGTGTCTGAGATTTATGCTTAATGCGGCTAATTAGGCATACAAGACCATGCCACTCGGTGTGAAGCTCCTCCGTGCTATGACGCTGCTCTAGAGGATCTTTAGTACTTGGCTTCACAGGAATGTAGACACTCGACGCTGATAATCTTTCATTCTTGGGTGACATTTTCATTTTTGGCGCACAAGAACGACAAATCACTGAAGTGACGGAGAGGAGCGAGTTCTATTTCTCCAAAAGTTTTCTTTTCTGTAAAATAGCGAAACCTTATCACAGTTGGCTGTAAATTCATAAATTCATTTTCTTACCAGGCAAATCACCATACACGCCACCAGTCAAGTCAGGAGCTTGCCGTCGAGTGCCGAGGAGCCAAATGCGCAGTTAAACAGATTGGTCTGAAATATTAGGCATTCATAACTCTGGACATCAGGATGCTAATAAACTTTTCCAAACTAAATATCCACTAAAGCCACTATTCTATATACCTATAGTGCTTACTGACTGCCGTGTGTAGAAAGGCTGTGTATAAACACAGTATTTATTCATTTATTTATTTAGTGGTATTACAATGACAATCTTAGTCACAACTGACGTCTGCCTAGCCGCATATTCCTTATGTAACGACACATTTTGTAGTGCATGTGTGTTTGAAGATCCTGGAAATCACACTTTGACCACTCTGAATGAAGCGCCAGATAAAAGGCTAGGGCGTGGTAGCACTACAAAATACTGAAGCCCTTATTTAGTGTTAAGCCTTTCTATGTATGGGGCTGCTTTGGATTCATTAGGATAGGTTCAACCAGGCTAGAGATAAATTTGTGAGAGTTACAAAGCTGCAATAGAAGCTAACTCGAGCACAACACAACGTAGTGTGATTTTACATAACCAACGTTGTTAACATGTCTACCGACCTTTACTGTTCCTTGCTTCGTTTCGCTTTTTTCATTGTCCGGAGTTGAGCGCCTAAATTCCAACGACCAGCTACATTCTGTTACATGATAGCTGAAATGAATCTGTGAATAGGTCGTTAGCGTTACATTTCTGTACCCTTATGCTGACACGCAATGAAAACAAATTGTGATAAGCAAAAATTAAAACTACCTCACAGCGTTGAAATGTTGAAGCACACTTGGCACATTCCTGAGCAGCTGAGCAGTGTCTGGTATATAACACTGCAATCAGAGAACACTGTGCGGACTTTTCGTAGATTACTGGCGCTATGGCTATATGGCAATGTTTGCAGATGTCCTTACTTGTCATGATTCTTCCATTAGTGACCCCACGCATTGAGAAGAAGCGGATATTGGAAGACGACATACATAGGGTAGGACTTCGTTTTGCTTCAGCGAGTGCCCTCGGACAATTCCTTTAATTTTGCACACAGAAGTGCATCTTTAGCTTTCATTCGTTTCTTGCATCTGGCATTAATCGAGAGGATAAAAATGGTTTCTTACTGCATTCCAGCAAATAAGATTCTCGTCATCACCTTCGGCATAATTGATTAATAATCTGCCCACCCCACAAGGACACTCACCGGGGCATAATTCTATTATTTTATTGGTAGGGTCCGCCTCACGCGATCACATAGCCATGAGTGAGAGCAATGCCTTTCCACAGCCCATTAACGGTAGGGCCTATTGCATATAGAACGCAGTAAAAATGTGGTATCACATACCACACTGTCTAAGACGTCACTTCTGCAGAAATGGTCTGTTTCCTTTATCAGCTACCGCTTGAGACTTTCAAAGGAAGTGAATTACATTCCTAGATAGAATATTGCGAACGGTTACTATTATAATCAAGAAAATGGTATATAAGGGTAAGCTGCCATTTTGTGACCGATTTGTTGTAATCAGCACCACATAATTTTGCTTTCGGCGTGAGTCTAGCACTGTAGATCGTGAAATGTGTTGTGATAAAATTAAGATACATATATACGGATATTAGCTTGCATTTGCTTTATTTTCAGGCCAGGTAACTTTGCTACAAAAACAATAAAACATTGGTTTTCGTTGTGCTTATAGAACGCTTCTCAAATTTTATTTCAAATCATGTCCAGGAATTGAAGGCGCGTTCAAAAAATTTGAACCTGTTTGGTATGGTATACAACAAGGCGTTGTTCTGGGAAAGTTTATAAATGTTTATTTATATGACAGCTTATCTTAAACTGAATTCTGTGCTTTGCTAGTAGGTGGAGCACATGGCGTTGACTGCTCTGCATGAAGCAAATAAGGCGGTAAAGCTAACGCAAATGAACGATCAGCATGTGCCAGATTGGTTCACTGATAACCATATATACATTCACAAGCAAAATAGACTCTGTGGTGTTTCGGAAGTGGTCACAAAAATGTTATTTTAAAATAATCAGTTGATCTTCATGCTTCTTTGTCTACCTTTCCATGAAACAAAAACAAAATCCGGGTATACATTTTAACGGCAACGTGTCCAGGGTGCCTCATGTTGAAAATATCATCTGTATAGCGGATGAAATTCAATACATCATGATGTTACGTCCGTTTGTATTTAAGGCTTTGTAAAAGTCTGTTCTAAGATACGGTCGCGCTTTTTAATGCTCGTGCGCACTGACAAGAATATGTCAAATCAATAAATTAGTGCACATGACTGCTGCAAATGACCTGCACGGCACGTCAATTGAGAGCTTGTACAACTGCAAGC
The DNA here is from genome assembly GCA_023969395.1 of Amblyomma maculatum. NCBI lineage: Eukaryota > Metazoa > Arthropoda > Arachnida > Ixodida > Ixodidae > Amblyomma > Amblyomma maculatum. Next base: position 24,308 of record JAJIZL010024962.1, on the reverse strand, counting down.
AGATAGAAGCAGTGGGTGTGTACTTTCCTATTGATTTATTCGCGCATGTAGTAATGAGCAGAAAAGACATAAGCATCCTGAAACCAAACCTATAATACCAAGGACAATACGGTCATTCAAAGTGTTCGAAGTGTACACGAACTAGGGAAAATGGTGCCAAAAGTTCTATTCCTCGGCCGTTTTAACCAGCTTCCTAATCCGATGTTGTCAATTTAGTCAGTCAAGAATGTTCAGCCTCAAAAAAATCCTGGCCTATACGTCTAGAATACATTAAGTGCTGTAATAAACAGAATGGTGACAAATATGCTACACGTTTTATTGAATTTATTTGTTAAACTGCATTATTTCCTTGCAGTCTCTGTAAAGATTTTTCTTCTTTTTTTTTTTTTGCAGATTATGCCTGTGTGATCGTTGTTTCTTTTGATGTGTGTATATTACTGACACTGAACTCTGATACAATGTAACTTTCGTTTTTTCATGCGTTGTAACTGATAATACTTTGTCACTGCTGAGGCCGCATTTCGGACGATTGTTTTGGCCCCAAGAGG
>JAJIZL010024962.1:11306-23360 GCA_023969395.1 Amblyomma maculatum | reverse complement strand
TGTATGTATGTATGTATGTATGTATGTATGTATGTATGTATGTATGTATGTATGTATGTATGTATGTATGTATGTATGTATGTATGTATGTATGTATGTATGTATGTATGTATGTATGTATGTATGTATGTATGTATGTATGTATGTATGTATGTATGTATGTATGTATGTATGTATGTATGTATGTATGTATGTATGTATGTATGTATGTATGTATTCTGTACTGCCGTGAGCCTTTATTTGCTGTTTTCAACTGCCGCCAGAATGCGACATTATCGCTGTGATTGTAACGCGCGGACCGATCTTCAGCTCTTTGTTCATGCTCGGTGTCCCGAAATGCGACTTTATCACTTCATGTGTAGCCCGAGATGCACATAGATTAGTTTGGAAAGATTGCAGGCGAGCACAATTGTTTCCGTATTATTCCGGACTTCAATTGCCCCTTTGTGAAGTGTTTTTGATATTTTTCTGCGCCTAAATTCAGCCCTGTAGAATGCAACGGACATTCTTTCTTCGACGGCCAACGAGCACGTTTGCTGCTGTCCGAGTTCCTTAGAGAAGGGACCATTGCATGATGCTGCTGAGCAAGTGCATAAAGGAATAATCATTATTTCACGACGAATAAAGCGGTGAGCGGACATTATCAAGTGCGATGTTGAATCTCAACGGGAATGGCAGAAGTTTTCAAGCATTTGCAATTTTCCGACACTCTAAACCTACGTTCACATGAGAATTTTTGTTATGTACGTGAACATTTTGCATGTTCTTGGCAGTACACTTTGGGATGGACTGTTTAATGGCGATAATATCAGCGTTCTGTAAATTTATCTAAAATGCTTTGAAGAAGTCGAGAAACTCACCCGGTCGCACAAAGGTTTCCGGTGGAATCGCGCATGAAGCATGCCCGTTGTGTACTCTTTTATTAAGTACGTATAATGGCAATATTGTTTACCTGATTTGGTTGTGTATTATGAGAGACAGCAAGCGTTTGCGGTCGGATCGAGTGAGCAAACGACGCAGACACTGACGTTTCGGCCACGGGCACTGGTAGCGCCATCTGGCCTCCCTGAAGGAAGGCACCACTGCAGAGAGCCGCCGAAGCAAGGGTTGCAATGCGCGTGACTTCCCAGATGGAGCCAACACTCTCCTCCGCTGGAAAGTCGGTGTTGGTCTCTTTCGCTTAGGAACAAGGCTGTTCTGGTTTCTTATCGTACTCGGACAAAACATGCAAGCCCCATTTTGAATCTTACTAAGTAAAAAAAGGGTGAACGACACGCAAGCTTTGTGAGCGACTTCACCGTTAAGGAGCCTCCGTCTGAGGCGAATGAATTTTTAAAAACGGTTCCGATAAAGTAAGTAGAACACTATTGCAGAAGTGGTCTCGTTCCAGTTTTCTTCCCTTTTTGGTCACGATTGCGGTTCTACCTGTCTGTGCGTCTGGCATATTCCTCGTATGCATTGCTTGCATCAGTTTCAGTAATGTGTACGCAATGAGGTCAATGACAGGCGATGCGAAAGCGTTAATAGTTAAGCTCTGCTGCACGCGGCGACACCGCCTACTGGTCCAACGCTTTTCGATCTTGTTGCACCAAACGCAGCATGTAAAACTGCTAATTGTACGCCGTGAAGAAATAGCATGAAATGCCTTTAAACACTGCAAAACACTTAGAGAAATAGATGGGCAGAAACGACTTGGACGCAGCCGGAGGTGCATAACTATACTTCGACCAGCATGTACCACGGCAGCGGTGGCATCGTGAAACTCCTAGTAAAATCGCTTTATTCGGCAAAAATTTGCACGAACTAGTTTATGAGGACGTAATACATATTTTAGTTTGTAATTTGTTTTTTAAATACGAGATGCAATGAAAAGATTATGGTCTGAAGTGATACATTGTACACCATATTTACATAACCTTTCAATGATAATGATGCATATGGTCACCGATTTCTCCTTTACGGCCTTTCAATGTCAGAACCTCTTTTGGGAACACGTACTTTAGCAATACTGAAAAAGGTAGCCGTGGTAAAGGCAACTGACGCGATTTTATATTGAAAACATTTTGATATATTTGGGTTTCATCGAGCTGTAACTGCCTAATCTTAAATAAAAAGCAGTTAGCCATATTTGGTTTTCGATATCTTGCTTCACTGCGAAAATCCTCAACCTCAGAGGAAAATTAAGGATAATCTTCATTCTTCTTAAATTTCAGTTTCTCAATGTAAGTGAAAAATTGTGGATTTATAATACAACTCAGAAGCAGGAACGTGGAAAAACCATTTGTAGATACGACCTCAAGTACAACATCAGCGCGGAACAAATTTTCTTTCACAGATTTTATGACAAAAGGTGAGAAGTTTGCTTGTTTTGAAAGTGAATGAGGTTTCCATTTTGTTGCATGACTTATCTTTGCACAGTTTCTGGGAGCAAAAACTTCTAAGAGGAGACTTTCATAGAAGCCCTGATGACGCAATGATGCCCTACAATGCTATGTTTGTTTTCGACGCAGGTAAGTAGCAGGGAAGTTTTCTAACCATAGTATCAAGTCTAAATAGCGATTTGGTTCAATTCAAGCAGGAGAGTCACGCTAATGATACAGTTTGGTATTACAATGGACTCGCCGAAGACAATCGCAAGAAGATCAGTTGGTATTCAAATGATGTCATAAGTAATTGAAAAAGAGAGTAGGTCCCTAGAAATTACAGAAATCACGGAGATAAAAAAGCCAAAATGGTCAAGAACAATTTCTGTCATCGGAATGAAGACTCTTAGACCTCATTCCATATGCTCTCATTTCCAGTTTAAGATCCATTTGACTATCTGACATCACTTACAGACGCTGGCTGACGAAGCCGTTGATTTCAAACGTCCCAGCAAGCCGACTGCCACATTGTACCATTAGCGACCGCACCTCAGCCTTGTCCGCATGATGCATCCACGTGCTTGACAGTGAGGGAGGCGAGTGATAATTGATATCGTCGATGGCGGGTCCTGTAAAGCCTGCTGATCCTGAACACAAATACACGTTCTGTAAACTGTACACAGCACGCTTTGCGGGCTAAGCGCTTTGTCTAGTCCTACGCCAGATAGCAGTTCCACACCAGCTGTAGAGAGCCTGCCGCGCTACGAATGTCACCGTGGAAAAAACTGAAAAAGCTTGTGTATTACTCCAAGCCGTAGGAGTGAATAATCGTTCAAAAAAAAAGCCGTGAACGTGGATGGCGGCGAAGAGAAAGTTCGAGGGTGGTCCCTTCGGCGCCGAAGTAAAAGATTGTTGGTAGCCAAAAACCTAAGGAAGGGGCTGAAGGCACCTGCTGTCTAGTGATTTCAGGAAATGCGTCTCTTCGTTGCTTTCACTTGATGCTTCCTTCACGCTCACGTCTGGCCAAATGGCAAAAAATAGAGGACACTTCAACTTCGCCTTGAGTTTTGAACACGTCAGTGCTACCAGACTTAGTCCGGATCGCCTTCTCATTTCCTTCTCATGCTCTTGAGGCTCACAACTACGCAGTTCGCACTGCACAACCCTAGAGTTTCCCCCCGCATGTCTCTGTCGGTAATCAGCAGATTGGGACCGCGTCTGCCGCATTGCCTCCGCGTGCCTCTCAAGATAACCGATTTTCTTCGTCCGCTTCTGATGCATTACGCCAGCGTATCTTTTTCTGATCCCGACATTTTCACTATGCCCCATCCTCATCGCCCTTTATTACTCCTAGCCTTTATCTTTACCTTCTTGACCTCACTTTTACGTGAGCAATACTCTCGCAGAAAATCAGATTCAGGTGTAGCATGCGCACTCGAAAAAGACGAGTCATACGAGCTGCCCGCATCCGCACGGATTCCAGATGCACGTCTATTTCGCTGTGTTAGATGCAATGAAGATTTGGTGAACAGGCCTTAAAACGCTCGAGCTACAATCGCAGATAAGCAAGACGGAAGATGAATACAAATGCACTTTGCTACATTCTTAATTGATATTTCTGTAACTATTTTCTGTTATTGATGCACCCACTGATTAGCTGACAGTAGTGAGACATACACACATTACATACAAACATCTTTAAACATAAAGCGGCAACGGAAATCTTTGGCTTGTGGTTGCACACTCACCTCGCCAACTTCAGGAACCTATATCAGTTGCATGGTGGGCACACATTTCATTTTTTTTTCTTCGTGCTCATTTTTGCGCGACAACGCCGGTAACGCCTTTTCATTCATTTTGTTTACTTAATTATTTATTGAACCATACTGCAGGTTGAATGCGGTGGTCCTGTTGCCGGACGGCCATTACAACAAAAAGAATTTTAAACGAACTATAAAACAAAAGCGCGAACATTGAGGCTAGTTTCAACGCTGGTCATCGTAACGAAAAGGACACAATCCATTAACACAATGCAACTCGTTTCCTTTTTCTGGATAAAAGACATTCTAATTCTTTAGGAATCCGTTTGGCTCAATCACAATTAGTGGCAGGTCGTTCAGTTCTTTCACTTTTCAGTGAAGAATCTGTTCTTATAAGAGTTTGTTTTTGCAAACATTCGAACTATCCTGTGTTGTGTAGTGCGCCTTCCTCTTCTAGTTGTAGCTTGATGAACGCACTTCGGATGGTTTAGTAGGATATATCTAGTAATATAATAAGTCAGAGAAGTTCACTGAATTTTCGTCGTATTTCTATCCTTGGAATTTGATGTTCTTGGATAAGCAGGCAAAGTGAATCTAGTCTTCTGTATTTGCCATGTATGCATCTGACAGCATTTCTCGGAATACCTTGATGTTTTTCCAGTCCTTCTTGGTGTAGGAATCCCACAGTACTGATTTACATTTCAGCTTGGACCTTATACATGCATTATACGCTAAATGCTTTGTACTCACGGATACACATTTTAACTTTAGTTTTAGAAAGCGAAACCCTTGAAATGAAGAGGACAGATTTCTGTGATGTGAACGGAGAACGACAAATTATTCGTCAGGATTACATCTAAGTATTTATGCCTCTCAACTTCGCAAATCGTACTGCTGTCAAGGCGATAAGTCAATAAACGGGCATTTTATTCATGGGACGCGTAGGACAGTATTTGCTCTGTTGAGCTCCATACTCCACTTCGCATACTACATACTCCATACTGCTATTCCATACTCCACTGCGACACGCTTTCACGTTAAAATTCTAAAATATAGCCTTCTGAAATACTTCGTCTTGTGTAGCAACGCGTACGCTAGCGGTCCGCCCCCCCCCCCCCCCCGATTTGTAATCGTGAATGGAAAGAGAAAACTTTGCCTGCTTCCGGATCAGTACACAAAATTTAGAGTCAATGAATTATTTTTTGCTAAAAACTGGAGAGAAATAGAACACAGAAAAAACACACTACGCAGTTTCTCAAAGCAGCTCTCTTCAAACAGCATGGACTTAAATTACATAATTTATACCATGTACACCATCTAATGCATATTTCGTAATGGATGTTTACGCTTTGCAACACCTTTATATTCACAAGGATAGAAAATCAGATCGAGTTGTAGTAAAAATACCATCTGGCAAATGCTCAAGATAAATACTTATAGATTGATAAAAGTGATAACAATTGATAGAAAAATTAGGCAAAGATTAAGAAGACCACCTAATATATGCCTTTAAGGACATGATACGACTGCTTCAGAGGCACATGTAAGCGGATCCCCACCGCCCCGCCCCGCCTTGCGGTTCTTCTTTCGCTTACATGCGCAATGCTGCAGCCTAACTACTAACCTCATTTTTATACCCCTATAAGCCCGAATCGGGACAATATTATACAGTCGTAAGCTCTCATATCATACGAAAGAACACCTGACATAGGCATAAAAGCCCTCTTGTACCTAGCCGTACGAATGAGCCTGCATGACCTAAAGTTTGCATGTGTAATTTAGTATACGGTATCAAGTGTCCCGAAAGGCTTGTCGTCCCGACATCGACAATCTCATCATTCCGACTTTAAGGCGAGGTCCGCGTTGGCAGCGCCTGCCAAATCGGACGTATTATACGATATCTTGAAGTCACATAACTCGATGAACAATCAGCGCACGGCCATGTCGCCTGCCAAATACCATCTGAGAAAGTCCACGCCCGTGATTTCTGTCTGACAACGCCGCCATCAAATTTTCTCGAAACGCTGTCATTTACTACATTAATTTAATAATGGTGGAGGGAGAAATGTAGAACAGAGCATATTGGGTCGATAACAAGAGAAGTGATCGCTCTTTTATTATAAAACGTTAGAAGAACCGGCCACGCCTCATACGCAAAGCCGCAATGCTCAATAAACTTGGTCCATTACCCATTTATTAGTTTACAATTGGTAGCTCCCTGAAGATTATAAAATAAATAATAATAGTATTGCAAGGATTTTATTATGCATTGAAATACAGGACCAGATAAGCTCTCGTAAATGCTATTCCGCGGTAGACTGAATAGAAGCCATCAATAACGCAACAGGGTAATTGCGAGAAACACAAGTGACCCATAGTGGATTTTAGCCCGTATGGTTATTATAGCGTTCATAGCGTATGGGAAAGCTTTTGACTTACTGAAAACTTGTTGACAGTCATGAAGTCATTACGTGAGAAGAGTGCAAAAGTGCTGTGTGTAAAGTTAGTTCAAATACACGTACCAGTGGAATAGCAGGATTTATTATCCAACAAGAATCACAGCCGATTAGGCTATTTGAGCACATGTGATGCGCTAGTACTACTTACCCCTGCCATATGTTTTTTGGTATCACATTCGCAGTACTAGAAAACCGGCGGAGGAAGCTAGTCGACGAGCAAGGAACTACAAAATTGATACTGGCTTTTCCAATAGAGGTGGACCTGGCTGCTGTCATTAGTCCATGGTGCCCATAAAGCTGGCCTCTCAGCAACCGTTAACATCCCCCCCCCCTCACCCCCGCTTCCTTTTAGTCGACCCTAGAGCGTCATTATTGCATACCAGAGCGCTAGTAGACTGTCGTGTGGTGCCCGATTTATATCCTTCCATGCAAAGGTTGTGCCGCAACCGTTTGTAGAACTGTGTTCCGTAAGGTGTGAAATCATTTTGAATCCTATTTACTACGTATATACCTGCTAGTCAAGTTGAAGCTCGTTTTTAACAGGGATTCGAATCTACAACATATGTACTTTCATTCGGAATACCTAATCCCCTCATCACAACAAATAACCTAGCGAAGCCTGCTCCGTCAGAGCAGGAGTGTAGCGGTAGGCGTCAGACGATGTAAATGACAAATTAGGGGCAAGTAGAAAGGCAGGAAAAGTACAAAAGGCACCGCGCTACAGGTCACGTAGGGGGCGCGGGCCATAGGAGGAAACCTGAACAGCGAGTCTCAGGACAGCGCGTCGCACTATATAGATTTCGTTTTCACACAAATGAGGGGTGCTAAGCGTCTCCGTTATGTCTCTTGCATAAGAGCGCAGACAGCAGTAACTTGCTACTGGGTGAAGATGGCAGTGCGCTGTGCTGCAGCACACTGCGGTAGTGTGTATGACTTGAAAGCTAGCGAGGCTCTCTGTAAGGGTCTGTAGCACACGGCATAGTATGTTGCAGCACAAATACCAAACCAACAGGGATATTTTTGGAAATTTAAATTCCAATAATAATGTTACTGAGCGGTATTCGCTGGTCGTGCTGACGAAAAAGAAGTGCAACAAACTCGAAGAAGACGCAGACGAGTGCTGTGATCATCCTCAGTTGTGTGGACAGCTGCAGTGCTGTGAATATTTCCTGTAACATCTCTTGGTGGAGGTGTGGGGTGCCGATTCCCGTACCTCTCGCACCTTATATACCTTATATACCCTCATCCCGCACCCGACCACAAGCGATTCGCGGTGCACACAAGTAATCGCCTGGGGACCGTAGTCCATATTATAAGATTATATTGAATAGAATGGCGGGATTTGACCGGCTGTATGTCAGGCTCAGGAGCGACAAAACTCAGCATGACAGACCGTTCTAATTGAAAGAGTTTTCCGTGGAAACATGCTTGTTTTCCCTGTTGGTCCTACCGTATGATCAAAGGTCAAAATGCTAGCGTCCGTGTATCGGTGCCTTTTTGTAGGTGATTGGGAACTTCTAGACATTAATAAATGTTTCCGTAACTAAATGAGGGAACCGCTTCCGACACTTCTGCGTAGAGGATCCATCTATACAGGCGTGATGGATCTGTATCCATCTATACAGATCCATCACGCAGCCTGTGGCTATAAGCTCAATATTGGCACTTTGAAATTATATCAGCCTAATTAACGGGAGGTCAAATACTGTGATTGTTTTAAATTACTCGTTATATTTTTGACAATAAATAACATTTTCCTGGGACAATAGCTTTATCCTTACCGGAACTTTACGCAAAAGAAATCTTTACAGTGTTCATTGAACATTTTCTTACTTCGTTATATTTTATCATAATCTTTTCGTTGGGCAGTAGAGAGGAGCTTGAATAAGAGTCAGGACAAAGTAGAGCATCGTGAAACTAGCAGTGGTAAAGGTAGCACTTAAAAAGCAAAAAAGCGAAGAATGGATTCACACAAGGTGCCGGTTAAGCAAAGCCGTAATCAGTTCAGTTCAGTTCAGGCGTTCAGTCGTGTCCGACTCTTCGTGACCCTATGGACCATGTCACGCCACGCTTTCCGGTCTCTCACTATCTTCTTAACATCACATAGCTTCATCTGCAATGCCTCGAGAATGCCATCTAACCATCGCGTTCGCTGCCTACCCCTTCTCCGGCGACCCTCAACCTTTCCCAACATCAAATCTTTCTCCAGCGACTCCTCTCTTCTCATCAGATGACCAAAGTAGCTGAGCTTTAACTTTAGAATTTGACCCTCCAATGAGCAGTCAGGGTTTATGGTCGACAATATCGACTGATTTGATCTTCTGGCAGTCCAAGGAACTCTTAAGAGTCTTCGCCAGCACCACAATTCAAACGCGTCAATTCTTCGGCGGTCAGCCTTTTTCACAGTCCAACTCTCGCATCCATACATCACAACTGGAAAGACCATAGCACGAGTTATACGGATCTTGGTTGGCAGACTAATGTCTCTGCTCTTTACTAGGCGGTCAAGGCTAACCATTGCTCTCTTTCCCAGAAGCAGGCGTCTCCTAATTTCATGGCTGCAGTCTCCTTCCGAGGTAATCTTGGCGCCCAAGAACAGAAAATCTGTCACAGCTTCCACTTCTTGTCCATTGATGCTCCAGGACTTGATAGGGCAAGACGCCATGATCTTCGTCTTTTTAATGTTCAGTTTAAGCCCAAACTTCTCACTCTCTTCTTGTACGCGCATCAGAAGTCTCTTGAGTTCCACTTCACTTTCTGCCATTAAAGTGGTATCATCCGCATATCTAAGGTTGTTGATACGTTTTCCAGCAATCTTCACTCCAGCTGAAGACTCGTCCAGACCGGCCTTCCTCATGATGCACTCTGCATATAGGTTAAATAGGCAGGGCGATAGTATGCAGCCTTGCCTCACCCCTTTCTCAATCGAAAACCAATCAGTAAGACCATGCCCAGTTCTGACTGTGGCCTCTTGCCCTTCATACAGGTTCCTGAGGAGACAGATGAGGTGAATTGGAACTCCCATCTCTCGGAGAGCTTGCCACAATCTGCTGTGATCTACGCAGTCAAACGCTTTCGCATAATCAATAAAGCAGAAGTAAATGGGTTTCTGGAACTCTCTTGCTTTTTCCATGATCCAGCGAAGGTTGGCAATTTGGTCTCTAGTTCCTCTGCCCTTGCGAAACCCAGCTTGCACGTCCGGAAGCTCCCGATCCACATACTGCTGCAGCCTACCTTGCAAGATTTTTAACATCTCCTTGCTAGCATGCGAAATAAGCGCGATCGTGCGGTAGTTGGAACAATCTTTGGCACTGCCTTTCTTTGGAATGGGGATGTAAAAGCCGTAATAAGGGTAGCAAAACAAAATGTAAATCGGCGGGGAATGCACTATAGACAGCAGATTGCAGGCATATATGGGTCGCCTTCCAAACGTAAGTTGGATAACAAGGAACACATTATGGGTGTCCTACCAATGCATCCTACCAGTTTAGTTAGCTATTAAAGTACAGGCCTTCTGAGACCGTTTGGTAATTGTGCCGTGATGCCGTGATGCCATGATGCCGTCGGTCCCTTTGTCGGTGAAACCGAGTGACAGTGGCGATCCACGAGATAGTCAGGAGTGAAAGAGAATTTAGCAGAAGAAAACAAAGAGCCACAAACTCTGAGCCACTTGCTCATATAAAACCTGAAGCGGCTCGATACACGGAGTGCGAGATTCACCGAGGCCAGCATCAACCCCAAACGTTCTCTCTCTCTCTCCCTTTCCCTCTCTGTATTTCCGCTGCCACGTGCCCGGCCTGCGTTCTCTGACGGTTTCTGAGAAAACAAGCTGGAGAGTAAATTGCAGGTTCTTTTTTCTCCTCAAATTTCCCCTATCTGCCGATTAAACTGGTCCAGTCTAATTACAAAATAGAGTTTATTTGCAGCTATGTACAAATGACGGAACAACTTGTCTGTCAAGACGCGGTCTCTCTTCTGGGTACCCGAATCCTGTTTCCTCCTTTCTCTTGCGTCGGTCTGCCTACTGATGTCCTGAGGCAATATTCTTACAAAACATCTCTCTATCCGTCGACGTCCTCCTCGCCAGGCTCGTGGTTCATCCTCCTTCCTCATCCCTTTCTCCGCGGCTGTTTGTGGCCGTTGCAGGCGTCTCCCACCGCCGTTATAACTGCACCGCAGCACTCGTCGAATCACCAAACACCGGTCTGCTGATCTGGCTGGGAATGGTTGCGGGAGCATCGGGTGTCCTTTAAGGAGGGACGCTTTTGTGCGGCCGACATCGTTATTCGCCCGCTGACCGTCTGTGCGGCGCCAGCAAACATACCTAGCTTCTCACAATTTGGAACCGTTCAGCGTGAGGATGCGTCTGCCACGGCCGCTCTGTTCCCCGAACAAACACAAATGCAAACGAACATACACATATATAACAACCTTTTCTCCCTCTCGCTCTCCCCGTGGTCAGGGTGATGCCACCCCGCACTTAACAGCTGCGCACAAATTTCACGTTAAGGAAAGCCGCAATCGTAATCGGAATTTTGTGCAGACACACTCTAGATGTGATCAGGTGACTTTAGAAAGCTTCCTCTAATAGAATTGCAGTAAAGCGTGCTGGCGTGGGTTATAAGCACCAGCTCTTTCATGGGTCTCTTTCAAAACTAGCGGATTGCACAGCAAACCGTAAACGTGCATCTTCCATTTTCTCTCGAAGATTTAGGGCCTATCAAAACTTTTTTCATCAGTAGTACGGGGTCTGATTGTTGTCAAGAAATGTACAGGTGGGTAATAACGTTTTATAAAAATAGGTGGCAGTACCAGGCTTATCATTATGACGACATCTGTACTTATATAGTTTGATTAGTGTAAGAAGATTTCCGTGCCGCCCACTTGTGCGTCTTGAGCACATTGTATGGAGTCATGAAGTAAAGGCTGTAGTTTTACGTCTTAGGCTTCCACTTGTTTGCCCGTAGCTCAATGTTACTATCCACGCGTTCTTACAACGTATGTTCGTATGGATCGTGTTACATTTGCAAATAAAATTCATTTATTTAACACAAAAATATCAATAATGATTTAGGTATCAGTGTTACTGTGATAGGAAGTGCGGTGAGTTGGGAGTCTTTGATTCATGTTGCTGATATGTCGAATACAGAAACATTGTTATGCCAAAGTGGTGTAACATAAAAGGGATTTCAAATCTTTCGCACAGGAAATGAAATGTGTGCAAATGGGATGCTCTACATACTCCGACAATAATTAGACTCTTCTTTCTCAAACAGGAGGTAAAGTAGTGGGCATAGAAGCAGTAGAGTACGCAAGCAAGGCATACAAGTGTGCCATATTTTCTGTCATCCTCTTCAAATCAGGTAAGTATAATAAATATTACAAGTAATAGCCTGTGACAGTTTTCTGCAGGAAAAATAAAACAGTTCATAACTACTGACTAGAGCTGAGATACCAACTTCCATAAGATTC
>JAJIZL010024962.1:0-11296 GCA_023969395.1 Amblyomma maculatum | reverse complement strand
TCATAACTACTGACTAGAGCTGAGATACCAACTTCCATAAGATTCATTTCTCAATCGGCTTACCTTTACTTTTTCTCAAAACTGCCATCTGAACCCTCAAGGGATGTTCGACTGTTACGGGGTTATGCGCGACAAAGAGCGAAAAAATTAGTACTACATTCTCGACGCTGAAAACGTGGCTACTAGATAACATATGCGCATTACTATGCACATGTTTATTACAAATGAGAATTTATAGCAGATGCAGAAAAAAGAAAAAGAGAGCAGAATGAATTTGGCTTGTATTTTCCCGGATGTTTAATGGAAACGAAGCGCGAAAGGTTTCGTGTTCCGCTCGAAGTGAGCTCTGAGAGCAGTACAGAATCTGCAATTGAGAACTTGTTGTGACTGTTGCTATACTGGCCCTGTAGCTGAGCCACATCCGTTGCCTCGTGCGGACCGGGGAGGAAACACAGAAGAATGAAAAAGAAGAAGAGGGGGAGACAAAGACGCATGTTGCAACAGCCGTCGCCCGCCACCGAAGCGGTGGCGGGTCCAATGACGGCCTGCAACAGGTACAAGCGCCGGTGGTAGGCGAGCCCTCGCCGCAAACGGCGGGGCCTACTATTGCCAGACCCGTAGAGCCAGAAGAAGACACCCTCCTCCTTGAGGAGAAATTTGAAAGCCTGAACGTTGCGGCTGCACAGCGTACATCCGAGCCCCTTGTCGAACACAGCCAGCGTTCCACTGGCACGTGATTCCACTCTCTCAACGGTAGGGTTCTCTCAACGGTAGGGTTCTCTCAACGGTAGCAGCATCACCTGCGCAAGAAATAGCTGTAATATTGTCAAAATAATAAGAGCGCATTTGATTGATTGATTGAATGTTCTTTATTGAATGGGAATTCTCATGGCCATGGATGGGGGTAAAGGGGAGTAGACAGAATCTTCATTGTTTAGGTCTTCACTCAAATCATATTGCTCTAACCAGGCCGCTAAGCGAGCCATCCTTGGCAAATATCATCTATGTGTTAGCATCGGTTTCTAGAAGGGAACGGTAGTTAGGCGATAGGGTTTGATCTCGGAGCGTCCAGTAGAAAAAGCAGGGCAATCCCAGAGTAGATGAGGTATGCCGAAAGCCTGTTCTTTGCGTCGCTTCTGTGGCACTACGGATTAACTCTGCTCCTCTCAGCTGTGAGTTATCCGTTCGAATTCACTGAGTGCATTGTTTTATGTATTTCTTTTACAGTTCCTAAGTTTCGAATAACATCATCTTTCCTGAGGTGTGTCCCCTTTAGGTGCATTATGTCGTGGTTTCGATTCTTATTAGACGCAAACCCAGCCATGAACAGAGCCACGATGTAGTATGGCAACGGTTACACTGTGCAATTACCTTCACAGTAATCATTTCCTGTCCTCAATGAGCGTACTTTAACTTTAGGTTGCGTTCAGAGAAACTTGTCTCAACAATCGCCGTTGAACTCACTGAAAGACAACCAATGAGGAGAAAGTAGTTGCGGGACCCTACGTTGAGAGAACGAAATTTGAACGCATCAAGTTCATTGGCGTTTTATAATTGATTTACAAGGAAGGAAAGGCACAGTATCTCACTGACACATGTTTCAGACAAATATTGCCGACGCGAGATTTTCACCATAAGCTTAGAAAAGGTTGGTTGGTTTGTGGGGTTTAACGTCCCAAAGCGACTAAGGCTATGAGAGACGCCGCAGTGGAGGACTCCGGAAATTTCGACCACCTGGGGTTCTTTAACGTGCACACGCCTGCGCGTCACGTGACGTTGGCTACGTCATGACGCGGAGGCTGATGGCACTCCTACCGTTTGTGGCCGTGGCGTCGCCGGCGTAGTGCGAGCTGCGTCGCGCTGCGCTTGTAGCTCCCATCGTTTTTGTGGCAGGCGCGATGTTCGAAGGTGCGAGTTTCGTAAACGACGAAAGAATGTCCCATGCATTCATGAATGTCAGCTGGCTCCTATTTACCGCAACAAACATCGCGAAGCAAGCGGGTGGCGTAATTGTGCATGTGGCCTATTACTGCGTCATATGAATGCATCATGTATGCGCCTATGCGCATTCTTGAGTAGTTTTATTTTGTTGACAAGTGCAGCCCATTATTGCGATCGGTCATGAATGGGGGATGCTGGTTATTCTTTTTCATGATCACCTTGTTTTTGTTTCGTGGAACTGGTACGTGATTTAGTGCCGTCTGTGAAGCACTGCTAATGTAACGCTATTTGTGAACTGTAAATCCTAAATGATTTTGAATCATATCAAGCACCATTATCACTTTATTTTGGTTCATTATATTGAGCACGTACCATTAATATTGTCGTAGCTTTTGAGAGATTGACATATGCTTTTTCAGGCAGGAAATATAGGCACGGGGGTTGAGGAGATGGTTGCAGGTGGAAAAAAATGTTCATCACAGCTCTCGAAGGGCTAAATTGATGCTGCAGACTACGATACACTTTTGCTATGAAACAACCAAACGTGGATAACATGGTGACCCAAGCAATGCTTATTTGCAGTTAATTTCGCTCACTGTCAATACAGTGTAGTACAATACAATTTCAAATGAACAGGTCGCAGGCGTGGCACAGGCAATGACACCTCTATCACTTTTCCTGTCTTCTAGTCAGTATACGACGTTGTTCGTTCCAAGCACGAAGGGTCGAAGTCAACAGCACAGACCTACAGGAATGCAAAATATCGGCGTGAGGGACATAGTATCAGTGCAAGAAAATTGCTCTCGTAAATGGCAAATGCCCAAGCAAATAAATTAAACCAGCAATTTATGGATTTCTACCATTACATTCTTAGGTTCCCTTTTTCACTCATATAAAAAATTGGCAAGTTTACTACCACAAATGTGACCTTTGTGTAAAAAATAAGCAATTTACTGGTTCCTTATTGACACTAAAACCTGGCAACATATGCTCAAACAACGGCAATACATCGGTAGAAAAATCTAAAACTTTCCAACGGCATGCTTTTTTTCAACGTGCCGCATATTTAAAGTTTTACGCGAAAGTGTATACAACTCGTTCGCCCGAAAAGCCGCCGGCGTTGTAGTTCGCACGATCACGTCGGAAATAATCGGACGCTGCATGAAAGGCGCGATTGAGGCATCCACCGAGATGCTGTGATGCGAGAGAGCTACTGCACCCATCCTTTCCTAAAAATGCCGGTTGAAATGTTCACCGATATGTCGAGATGTGAGAAGTACTGCGCCCTTACCTTTCTTGATAATAATTGTGGATATGGGAAAGGAAATGGCGCAGTATCTGTCACATAGTTCGTTGGACACAAAACGCGTTTGTGGAATCGGCGTTCGGAGAAGCGTCTTCAGAGCGCAAGCAGCGTAGGGGTGGAACGCTCACGATGACACACTGATGCTTTCGCGTCCGCACCTTTAACTGCCCTCTGATTTTGTGGAGTCGATGTGCACAAACGCGTCTTTTGCGCAACCAGCGTTCCGGTCGAACGCTCATGATGACATACCGATGCTTTCGCGTTAGTAGCACGTAAGCAGCCTTAAGCCCTCTGAATTTTTTTCCCCTTAAGGTTACCTTCTGCACTGAGGAATTTTGCATCAAAAACTCCTGCATCTCTGAGAGCTTACACATTGACCACGCAATAAATAATGTAACGCGAAGTGAATATATTTACATAAACTTTACAAATGACTCAACCGAGGCAGCGGCAACAGAGAAGGTTGTAGCCGTACTTCATACAGCGGACATTACGGCTAACAAAATTAATGCTTTCTCTCAGCACACATGCCAACGCTTCATCGGACTATTCACACGCATGACATTCTTGGTGAAACGAAGTAGTTTGAGAAAAATGAAAACTAAAGAATCATTGAAAGCATTTTTACCTTGGTATATGAAGTTGGCACGAAATTCTTCATCGGAATAGCGCGCAACCACTTCTCGAAGGTGTCTTTCTCCTTCGGAAAAGAAAACACTTAAACTTTCTTCTCAACATTATAGTTGCCGGAACATCCCGGCACGCAACACTTGTTAGGCATTGCAGCCGTCGATAAACGCACATGGAAAACGCGCACAAACGCCGATGGCGAGCGATTTGGTCGAGCGCAACAGCGGCGTTCACATTGCGACCAGCGGCGAAGCACTCCAGGCACCGACTGCACGGCGCGGCAGCGGAGAGGAGCATGGCGAAGTGACCGCCGGCAGGATGTGACGTCATATTTTTGGGCGCAGGCTTCGCACAGCACACGGACGCCACTACGTTTCGCCTCCATCGAAACGCAGCCACCGAGGTTGGGTTCGAACCCGGGTACTCCGGCACAGTGGTCGGGCGTCTTACCACTGCACCACCCCGGCGGGGTATAAGCTTAGAAAAGCTTTTGCAGCCTCAATAGTTGGTTCACAGGGTCCCATCTTTCTCCCTTCCCTCACGGCGCGGTTCTGGTGTCAGCAGAAACAAGTGTGACAGATACTGCGCCTTACCCTTCCTGTGAACAAAAAAAAGGAAAGGCGTAGTATCAGTCACACTTGTTTCTGTGGACACCTGAAGTTTTTCTGGGGTACCAACGAGTGCTCACTCCGACGTTCGGATTTTAGCGTAACGCGGCTATTAAAGCCTTCGCTTTAATGAGAAAACCTGTATAGCCACTTCTAGAATGTGCCCTGCATAACATCAAGCCAGTAGGAACGAGCTGACGTATCCGAAAATCGCAACCTAAGCACACAATAGTAACTGCCCGCACCAATGTTTTTGTGTAGAATATGCTTGAGTAACGTATAAGTACATATCTATCAGTTCGGCTTTCTACTGACACCATTTGCCATACAAAACCTCAATAATTCTACAAGGGTCCAGGTAGAACGAGAAGTGCATGCAGAATGAATCAAGAGATACCGAACATTGTTAAAGAAGGAGAATCAGTCTGCTTGGTAACATTTCTTCATGTATAGCCTTCTTCGTCTGAAATAAAGATACGTCAACTTGATAAAACCTTGGTTACCGTACTCTGGCTCATACCTATTTTCCCAATTGTTATAAAGGCACATAAATGTCCACGTGCACGCTACAGGGTCAGAACACCATAAAACCAGACTCGATATATTTGGAGCAATATTTAGCTGCAGTCTCGTCTATCGCTGCATATAACATTATCCGGTACCGAGTTCAAGCGCCAATGGAGAACTGTACCAAGACACTGCTCGAAGCTATGTCCAGGCAGATTATGCAAACAATATTGAGGAGAGAGAGTTAGTTAAGCTCTGCCTTTAATTAAGGACATGAAGCGACAGAATTAACGCCAGGCGTTCGCCTGCTCCGTTTACATACCCATGTTCGAATAGAAGCAATTTTGCTATCCGCACAATCATTACCTTTTTTTTTAATTATGCATATGCTATCTCACACATACAACGCGCTGCATAGTTACAGCCGCGCTGTAGAATGCTCCTCCCAGCTCGTAGGAGCTCAAATTAGGCACCGAATTGCCATTTTTACGTTACTATTTCTAATACCAAATTTTTTGGGCTACTTGCTTGATTAAATTAGAAAAAGCCTGATGTTTTTATTGTGTTCAGCGGCGGCGAAACAAGACAAGCCGCCCCGCCGGGGTGGCGCAGTGGTTAGGGCGCTCGACTACTGTGCCCAAGGAAGCGGGATCGAATCCCGGCCTCGGCGGCCGCTTTTCGATGGAGGCGAAAAGCTAAGCGCCCGTGTGCTGTGCGATGTCAGAGCACGTTAAAGAACCCCAGGTGGTCAAAATTTCCGGAGTCCTCCACTACGGCGTCTCTCATAGCCTGTATCGCTTTGTTTCCTCGGTCACGGCCGGTCTCGAGGGAGAGAGCGCTTCTCTTCTCGCGCACTCTCTCCCTCGAGACCGGCCGTGCCTCGGTAAAGCTGGTGCGCGCGTCCAAGGAGCCACGTGCTTCACGTATCGTGTTCGTTCGCGTGTAGTGTTTCGCACGCAATGTTGCTGTTCGAAATTAAGTTTGATAAATACACTTTGGAGGAAATGTCGCTGTATAATTACATGATGCTTGTTTTTATTGTAGTGTCCTGTAATTTAAAGGGCATATTATATATGCGGTAACAGAGATAACTCATCTCGTTGGGAGTTATGTGGTCTGGCAAACCGGAAAACGCGGCGCGACACCGCCGCCCAATTTTTCTCGTGCGGGTGCTCGCGCGTCACGTTTTTCGCTCGCGAAAAACGCTCCATGCGGTTCCGGCTTAACATGTGCGATGTGGCACTTTGACGATGATGGAGTTCGTTCAGTGCCTCCGGCTACATGCCAGAAATTATCTTGCGCTAATATTTCTGTTCGGCGAATGCACTTTACCATCGCGCATACGCAGGCTGCAAGATAATTTTTCAGCGGATGTCATGTAGGCGTCACTTGTTTCCCCACGAGAGCCCCTTTAACATTCGGAAACGCCTCTGACGTTGAAGAAGAATTTCCCACAACATAACCAGATCCCTAGCGGCCTTCGTTGGTAACGAGAAAATATTGGTCTCGAACTGCTGCTTTGCAGTAGGCATTAATTTATAAATTCTAAGAGACATGTGCAAATAATCATAAAAATATTTATCATGGACACATGGGGACAAAGGGCTGGCCCAGGAAAAAAGACGAAAATAAGGCAGGAGGATTAGTCTTACGTTCCGCGATCCGTTACTATGAAAGAGAGCAAAACTCTAGGTAGTTTTTGTGCTCCGTTCAGAAAATTACGAATTTAGGAACGTAATTTAGCAATTTTCTGGAAAGTGCAACGACTTCATTTGTTATAAGAGTGAAATATTCCGATTATAATGAGCAAGACAAAATGTAAACTCTGGAATTAAGTCCTGAATTCACCATGGAGCACACTGCAGAAGCGCCCACATAATATGCCTATCCTCATGACTAAATCTAGAGTAAGGTCATGCGAGTACCAACAACCCAAAAGGATCGGTAGTGCTGAAAAATATTTTCACACGGTGAAAGGAAACATATTGCCTTCAAGTTGATAAATGAAACAAATCGGGTATAGAGAGAATAAGGCAGACTCGTACCACGTACACATGCTTTAATATAGTAATGATTAATTCGCCGTACCAGTCACCTGTTGACCACAAACTGCATAGGGAAGAAATCCTATGATGGTTTTATCGAGCTGATCACTATGAGTCAGCGCTGAGATTATGGTTTATCTGCTTTAATAAGATTTGTCTACCATGAAACAACCTTTCTATATGCGTATTCGCAGTGAATATTACTTGCCAATCTTACATAAAATAATTATTCCGGTATTAATCTATTCACACGCTCTAACCTGTTATCCCTATTTGTGAAAGCATGTTGTAATTCTTGTCAGATGTAACTTATATAAACATTTATCGATGTTATATTCATGCGGACGTTCTACGATGGTTGTCTTTGCGCAAGAAATGGTAACATTTTGTAAAATGTAACAGATGTGCCTGCGTTTTAATGCTTTCATTTTAGGAGTACCAGCTGAGCGTGAACTCCGAGTAAGCGAGCGGATCCTGAAAAATGGTCCTGGTACAGCATGCCGCAAGGAATTCGAAAAGCTTCTGAGAAAAGTGAATAGAACAGCCAAGGCCCAATATTCATCGACATGTCAACATCTTCCCCCTACAAGCTGCTAATTGTATTTATAGAGAAATAAACTCAAATCAGCCGCACTCTTTACTGAAGTAGTAGTAACACTATTCGTATTATTTTATACTTATATTAGTATGTCGACCATAGAAGTATGACATCCCAGGTAGCGCAGAATATAGGGGCTCAGTAGGTCCGAGGTAGGAATGTATGGTTGAGGGAACCAATAATACTTGCATCGGTTGGCAAAAGTGGGCTAGCCCCATTTGGGCGAAAGTTCAGCTACAGCATTATTGACATCACCCTGCCGGCTGCCTTTCTGTATCTTTTAATACCCATACGTGCACTTAGCTTGTTTTCCACTACGTATCCCCTTGTCTCTGCCAATATTAGAGGCTATTAGTATAACGATGAGGACTTCACACTATAAACGCCAGAAAATTTCGAGACGTTACTCTATGTGTCACACCGGTACATTAAGTTGGTTGTTTTGTTGGGGTTAACGTCCAAACGCAAAATGTAGTGCCGGCATCTGGAGTTGAAATAAGAAAACAGTTCGCAAACCAAACAAGTCAAGTGGCACAGAGAGTTTCGGCCGTCTTTTTGATACCGTATTGAACTTTGAGCCATACTGAAGCATTAAAAGCGCTGATTTTATTTCACATCAAGAAGCAGATAAAGTCTATCAAATAACAAGCACACCATTAGGAATTTTCTTAGGGCAAAATCACGTTTACTTCTATCAGCGTACATGCCAAGAGACTCGAGAAGAGTTTTCGGCGTTTACTTCTCGAAATATCGCTAAGTCGCCTACGGCTACAAACCACAGACAAGGAGCAGGTGTTTCCTGCGCTGCTATCTCGCAGATGCATTACCTCAAAAGATCTACCACAACATCTGTTCACGAAAAAAGCGTATATGTTCAAGCCAAGGTGGTCCACTTCATGGCGGTTCCATACCATCAAAATAAAACCAATTATAAGGCATGACAGCTGTTTATTCGAGGAGAAAAAAAAAACAGAACATATGAGTCACTCTTTCAGCTAAAGGTTACATGAGCAAAGCGAAAGCTACGGGTACCATTCAGGCGAGAGCGCTTCCAAAAACATGGTAACGAAGACGAATTCCCATTGAGGCCGACGAACTTGACACCGCCATTTGTTCAGTGCTGCCTCCTCCAGTATACGCGAAAGCCGAGCACCATAAACTGAAAATTCAGTGTTTGTCTATGCTATACATAAGTTATCTGTTATCTCACACGTAATCGTTATGTTGTAAACTACTGCATAACGTTCAAGACCATATGGCAAATATATGAAGTCCCTCCATGGTGGCTCAGTGGTTACAGCTCTCGACTACTGTGCCCAAGGACGTGGGATCGAATCCTGGCCCTGGTGACCACTTTTCGATGGAGGCGAAAAGTAAGGCACCCGTGAGTTGTGCGATGTCAGTGCAAGTTAAAGAAACCTGGCGTCTCTCATAGCCTAAGTCGCTTTGGGACGTTACATCCCCCCAAACCAACCAACGTTAAGGAAACCCAGGTGGCTGAAATTTTCGGAGCCCTCCACTAAGGCGTTTCTCATAGCCTGAGTCGATTTGCGCCGTTAAACCCCAAACCAAATTAAAACCAAAAATATAAATTGAAGCTATAACGAAGTCCTACATGCATGTCTGTGTGGCTTAAACGTAAATCATCGCATTTCGGATCCAATGTTCTCTGCGGATTGGATTCCCATATCACATGAGCTACGCTATTGCTCAGTTCCTAGCAACTAGAGGTTTTATGGTCGTGCGATGTCTAACAACGCTCCTATTTATCAGTGCTCTGCTACGTCTGCAGCTAAACATTACCTGCCTCAGGCATATTATTATTTATTTGTTAACAATTCAGATACTGCCATGTTTTGTAGGCAGCAAGACATTTTAGTCCATCCCACACTAAATGCTCATTCATCCGACCACATCCACTGTCACCTTGCATCACAGCTGTCGAGATTTTATGCTCACATGCATGGAGTGCCTTGTATTCTGATGGACATCGAATTAAGTTTAGAGACCAAATAAAACGATCGCTTTTATATAAATGCTGGCATCTTCTACAATGTCGTGTTAATGAAGAGTATCATAGATTCATTACATAAAAATTAAAGTGAAAATCATCAGTCGATACCAAATAATGTTTCGCCAGTTCCCAAATACGATCAATTAAAGAAACTTTATTATTTCATTCGCCTCTAGCACGTATATATTTAAAAGAATATTTTAGAGGAATTGTGGTTTGCGCAGAAAGCACCGCGTTATGGGCGGCTCTCTTTCACATGTTTTATCTGGACTTCGAACACCAAACACTCCTGAGTATGAAGAATGGTTCCCCGCCACATGGAACATGTCTTTCAAGCACTCGGTGTGGTCATTCATAATTTATGCGCAGAAGGGATAATTTACAGACTTTGCTGTTCTGGTGCACCTTTTTTCGTAGCTTTAAGTCCGGATTAAACGTCTTGAAGACATCACTGAGAATCAACACAATGCAGTAAACAACTTAATAGATTTTGTATTTTAAGAGAGAATCCTAAAACACCATTAATGGAGGCAAAGTTGTGTAGATTCCGCACATGCCATGTTGCTCGCGCACACGCCCTCGCACACACATATGTGTGCGCGCTCAGTTATTACGGTGCTGGGAGACTGCCTCGAAAGACGCGGGTTCCCCCCGGCTGCGGCGGTCCCCGCAATCCGACGCCGAAATATTACAGGCCCGTACACTGCACGTAGCCACTGCCATTTAAACAAGTGGAAATCATCCGGAGACCTTCACTATGCCGTTCGTCATAGCCCGAGCCGCTTTAGGATGTTGACCACCATAAGACGCACAAACGCACATACCCATATTCTCAAATATACATACATACAAGAAGATGGTGAATACGGGCTGGGTGGCACATGATCACGAATGGAAAGAAACAGCGCTACTAAGACGGGACAGGAGAGATGACAAACACATGCGCTGACTAGGAACCAAAGAATTTATGACAAGGAAAAAACAGGAGAGATGAAAAAAGTAATCTCACAACCACACACGCAATAAAAACCCCATCAACACAAATCAAGATAGGCGCATTCTTTTCCGGAGAAAGCTATCGATGGGCTGCTGTGCACAGATCACCTAGCTCTTTTATACTATGGGCCTCTTTTCGCATAACAAAGGTATGATTCCTCTCAGGTTGGTACAGTCAAGAGGACTTAGCCTATTTAACCAGCGACGCCGGCTGCGCCGTGACATCGGTCTTAATGGTTGGACTCTCGAAAGCCAATGGTAAGTATGCGCATTTGAATTTATATGGTAGATATTGCTTTCAGACTTCGTATACAATACTGCTTGACACTTAGAGAAAATGTATCACCTGCGTGATGGCATCTGCATATAGTCTTATGCCCAAAGCAGTAAGAGACATACGTTTCTCGACAATAATGCAGGGGCGTATGCATCTGAGGTGGTGCGGTCATGTGCTTCACGAGGAGTAAAGAAATCTATGTCACTTTTAGATAACCTTATCAAACCCTTTCTGCGCTTGAAAAGTGACATTATTGTAAGTCTAATATTGCCACGTGCCTAGCGCCGCGTGGCTGCCGTGCTTGCGGCCGACGAGATGAAGCGGTTATTGGCTTGAGAGGCGCGCTGCTCCTGGAGACTGTTATCGGAGCTTGA